>CAUYUJ010020007.1:0-42500 GCA_963575745.1 Prorocentrum cordatum
CCGAGCTGCGGTGGACGGGTTCGAAGACCTCCGATGTAAAGAGCTTATCCAAAATGGAAAACCAACCCGTTCACCACCAGCCATGAAGGACAAGGTACTGACGCACATGTAGGACCACCTCCAGCGGCTCTACCATCATGACCCGATTTCCTTGACGACCTTGATGGCCCCTGGCTTCATCAAACGGACTACTTCGCCGCGGATGGTCCCTCCCCCCTGGGATGTGGGGCTTCCTTCAACGGTGAATATGATTGCGCCATTCAACACTGGGTCCCCTGAAAATGTCCACGCCCCGGACACCAAAGTGGCGCCGCCCTGCCCCACTTGGGGCCAGTGCTAGTCTCCTCCCGCGCGGACCCCGTGAACTGTTGGCACCTCTTCTGTTGTTGTGCATCTTCTGGGCCGCTGCGGGGGGCGCCCCAAGGCGGCGCCTCGTTTCGCAGGGCGCCCAGCTGTGCGCGCCACGCCACGGTCAAAGCTGGCGCCTCACCCCGCTCGGCAGCGCAGATGGGCCCCATAGCGGCCTGATCACCGCCAGCCGTTTCTGTTGTTGTTGTCGTTGTTGTTGTCCTTGTTGTTGTTGTTGTTGTTGTTGTTGTTGTTGTTGTTGCTGTTGTTGTTGTTGTTGTTGTTGTTGTTGCTGTTTTTGTTGTTGCTGTTGTTGTTGTTGTTGTTGTTGCTGTTGCTGTTGCTGTTGCTGTTGCTGTTGCTGTTGTTGTTGTTGTTGTTGTTGTTGTTGTTGTTGTTGTTGCTGTTGTTGTTGCTGTTGCTGTTGCTGTTGCTGTTGCTGTTGCTGTTGCTGCTGTTGTTGTTGTTGTTGTTGTTGTTGTTGTTGTTGTTGTTGTTGTTGTTGTTGTTGTTGTTGTTGTTGTTGTTGTTGTTTTCCAGCAGGGGACCCCCAATCGTTGGCGCCAGGGGGGGGGGATTCTCCCACTACCCATGTTTAGTATGCGGCGCGCCCCGCATTGTGAAGCGGGTCCGCCTTGGGCACGTGCGGCACGGGGGCTCCGACGGTGATTCTGTCCGAGGTGGTGCGGTCTCCCCCGCCACCTCCAACATATACCAGCGACCTACGCGCTTTGCCGTGGCAGAGCCATGGGCGCAGATTCGTCGGAACTTGCTGACCCGCTCATTGACACGATGAGCAACAAAAGCCATCTTGCTTCCCTCTCCCTCCCCCCCCTCTTCCGTCGGACCCCTCCCCTCCCCTCCCCTCCCCCGTCGCTGAGGACAGCACAACCCACCCCCACCCCCAGCCAGGGGGCCCTTGGTGACCAGGTCGGGAGCGGGGGTCCTGGCTGGAGGTGTGGATGGTCTTCCAGGGAACCAGCCCCCCCTCCCCCCCCAGCCAGGACCCTTTGGACCAGGTCGGCAATGGGGGGGTCCTTGGCTGGGGGTGTCGGGTGGGTTGGGCTGTCCTCACAGTCGGGGCAGTGAGGCCCTCCTCCCCTGGCAGAGGAGCCCGCCGCTGCCTCTCCCGCTCCGCCCCGTCGCCGCCGCTGCCCCCGAAGCCCCCGAGCCCCGGCGCGGCGCCTGCGCCCCCCTGCGCGGAGGATGCTGCGTCCATGCAGAAGAGATCCGCACGGACTGTTCGGTCTCCGTCGGGGCAGCCTCCGTCCGTACTTCAAGGGCATACAGAAAAACGCTCCTACCCTGGTTTACGAGGCGCTGTGCGCCGAAACTCCTGTGGGCTGACAGGGTAAACCCTGCGTGATGTGCCGCGTCCTGGCGGTTCTAGGCTTTGAGGGTTCCCAGGAGGTTTACAGACCACGCACTTGTAACCCAGGGTAGGGTCGTTTTTGCGTCCCTCAAGTACTTAACCTCTCCTGATCGGATGCCTTAAGCCGCGCGGGGTGAGTCCGTTTGTACTGTTGGGCCCTCGTCTGGGCTATATCCCGCCTGGACGTAGCTTCTGCTGACCTGCCCACGGAGAGGCCGAGCCGATCCCGCTCTGGTGGACCTCCGACTTCATCAACTCCTCCCCCGTGGGCACCGCGGCCAAGGCGGCGCATCCCCAGCCGCCTGTGTCGCGCCGCCGCCGCCGCCGCCGTGTTCGCCGCCGTTCCCGTCGTCGTGCTCGTCTTCCCCTCGCCGTTGCCCTCGTCGCCGTCCCGCCCCAGGTGGCGGATGTCGTCGTCGTCGTCGTCGTCGTCGTCGTCGTCGTCGTAATCGTCGTCGTCGTCGTCGTCGTCGTCGTCGTCGTCGTCGTAGTCGCCGTCGCCGTCGCCGGATCCGTAGCCGTCGCCGTCGCCGTCGCCGTCGTCGTCATCGTGGTCGTTGTCGTGGTCGTGGTCGCGGCCTCCTGCCTCCTGTTTCCCCCCTTCCCCTCCTGCCTCCTGCCTCTTCCTCCACCTTTTCCTCCTCCACCTCCACCTTCACCTCCTCATCCTCCTCATCCTCCTCATCCTCCTCCATTCTCTCTCCTCCATCCTCCCTTCTTACTCCTCCATCGTCCCTCCTTCTCCTCCTCCTCCTCCTGCTCCTCCTGCTTCTCCTTGTCCTCCGCCTCCTCCTTCTCCGCCTCCTGCTCCTCCCCCCATCCTTCCCGCTTGGTATCCGCAGGACGAAAAGTGGATCGTCGGTGAGTTCAACTGCTCCTGCGTGGGCATCTCCAAGTGCCTCGCGGCCTACTGCAACGACGAGAGCCCGAACGCCTGCTTCAGCGACATCGCCAAGAAGGATCAGGCCGAGGCGCGGCGCCCCGCTTCCGACGCAGCTCGACCTCCTGGCGGCAAGAAGCGCCAGCTCGTGTCTCCTCCCACGCTCCTCCTCCCTCCTCCCCCTCATCCTCCTCCCTCCTTCTCGTCCTCCTCCTCCTCCTCCTCCTCGTCCTCCTCGTCGTCGTCGTCCTCCTCCTCCTCCTCTCATTTCGGCTCAAGCGGTTGCACGGCCTCGCCCGCGCGCGCGCCCCCTCCTCGGCGAGGCGCTGCGGTATGTCGGGGCCTCGAGGGGCTCACTCGGCTCTCCTCGGTGCCTCCCTCGTTGAGGCCGCCGTGCAGGCCGCGGTGGCTGCTGGGGTGTCGCGGCGCACTGTCGCCGCCGTCGCACAGTCGGCTTCCTCCGCCACGCTCTTCGCGTGCGGGGACAAGCCGACGGCTGCGGCCGCGCCTGGCGCTGCTGCTGCTGCTGCCCACGACGCCGATGCGCCGCCTGCCGCTTCGCCCGCCGCGTCCGCGGCGAAAAGGCTGAGCGGCGGAGGCGCCGACGTCGTCGTCTCGCCGAGCGGCGCGCCGCGGCTGCGCCCCCTGCTGCAGGCGCGGCAGATGCTTGCGCTGAGGCTGGAGACGGCGACGACGACAACGACATGGACGAGGGCGATTCGTGGGCTGACGGCGGGCGCCCCGCCGCGCCGTCGGCCGCTGTCCCTCCTCTAGGCCGTGCTGGTGCTCATGGTGGTGACACTGGCGGTTGCGCGGTTGGAGCGGCTGGTCCTAGTGCGGTTGCCGTAGTTGTGTCCGCGGCGTTTGTTCCCGCAGCTGACGGTGTGGCCTCTTCGTCGAGGGCGGCTCTCAGCGTCATGGAGCGCGCGAACCGCATCATCGGGCGCCCCGCGCCCCACGTTGGAGCAGCGGCCCGGGCTGCTGCCGGCGGCAGCTGCGGGCGGCCACCCTTAGCTGCCCATGTTGTTCGTCCTCGGCGTGCTCCTCGTGGTTCTCTTCGCGCACTGTCGGGGGGCCTGCGTTGGTCAGTCTCTTCTTCGGGGTGGGGCGGACCATGCCCCTCGTGCTTGTACAGTATCCTCTGCTGCGCCCCCCTCCGTTGCAGCAGAGCGCCCCTGCGGTCGCCGGGATCTGGAGGCGTTGGGGTGGAGTCCAATCAACAAACATCACAATAAAGCCTCCTCCTCCTCCTCCTCCTCCTCTCTGACGCTCTGCTGCTGCTGCTCCTTCTCCCCCTCCTCAGAGACGGGGCCCCGAGGGATAGGGCCCCATGTTGCATTCGCATTGTGTGGCGCCTCTCGTCCTCGGGGCCCCGTCCCTCACGGGTTCCCGCTCTGGGCCGCTGACGCGTCGGCCGGGCTGCGCTCGGGCTGCCTGCCGCTCACGCGCCGTGCTCCCCGGCAGCTCGCGCGAGGTCCGCCGCCTCGCCCGCCCTCCCGCCGACCGCGGCGTTGTGTCCCAGAGCGCGCGCGAGGAGGCCTGGGCACGAGGAGGGCGTGTGTGGCGGCGTTGGGCCGCAGGGGAATGATGATGATGATGATGATGATGATGATGATGATGATGATGATGATGATGATGATGATGGTGATGATGATGATGATGATGATGATGATGCTGCTGCTGCTGATGATAATGACGATGATGATGATGCTGATGCTGATGATGTTGATGATGATGGTGATGGTGGTGATAATGATGTTGATGATGATGCAAATGATGCTGATGCTGATGCTTATGATGATGGTGATACTGATGTTGATGATGATGCAAATAATGCTGATGCTGATGCTGATGCTGATGCTGATGCTGATGCTGATGCTTATGATGATGGTGATGGTGATTTTGATGATGCTGATGCTGTTAATATGCTGATGCTGCCGCTGATGATGCTGATGCTGATAATGGTGATCGTGATGGTATCGGCGAGGATGATGATGGTGAGGATGATGTTGTTGATGATGATAGTAACACTGATTCCTCTGATGGTGTTGCTGATGATGTTGCTGATGATGGGGCTGATGAGGGAAACGATGAAATCTATGATGTTTGTTGTTGGTATGGATGCTTCGACTGACGATAAGAACGACGATTATGACGACGCTGCTGCCGCTGATGATGTTGCTGGTGATGGTGATGGGTCTGATGGCACTGATGATGATGTTGATGTTGATGATGATGATGATGCTGATGCTGATGATGCTGATGACGACGACGATGATGATGATGACGATGACGATGATGATGATGATCATCATCACGATGACGAAGTTCATGACGATGCTGACGATTATGATTATGCCGCTGCTGCAGATGACGATGCTGTTGATGATGAGGATGATGAGGGGAACAACGGTGTGGATGTTGATGGTGCAGTTGTTGTTGATACGGATGTTTCGGATAACGGTAGCGACGACGATGTCGGTGATGACATCGCTGACGATGACGACGATGATGATGATGATGATGAGGATGATGATGCTATAGATGCCGATGATGCTGATGATGATGATTTAGAGGGTGAAGTTGATTATGATGACGACGATTATGACGCTAGTGATGGTGATGGTGGTGATGACGATGATGAAGATGATGAAGATGATGATTATGATGATGATGATGAAGATGATGATGATGATGATCATGATGATGATGATGATGATAAGGATGATGATGATGATGATGATGATGATTGCACTGCTGAGGATATTGTCGATGATGATGATGTCGAATCCGATACAGATGTTGATCATGATTACGATGATGACGACGCTGATGATGGTGATGATGATGCTGATGCGAGTGATGCTGATATTGACGACGATGATGATGCTGCTGATTATGATGACGACGACCATGCTGATAGGACGATGATGCTGCTGATGATGACGTTGCCGATGCGGGAAACCATGCTATACATACGCACACACATATATATATATGACATTGCATCGGCTTTTGAGGTGAGTGATTAGGTTTATGATTCCGACGACGATACTGATAATGATGCTGATGATGATGCTGATACTGATGATGATGACGACGACAAAGCTGATCAGGACGATGATGCAGCTGATGATGATGGTGCCGACGCGGGACACCATGCTGTACATACGCATACATTCATATATATATGACATTGTACCTTTTCTGAGATGGGTGATCATGGTTGTGATACCGACGGCGATGATGATGCTGATGCTGCTGCTGATGCTGCTGCTGATGATGATGATGATGATGATGATGATGATGATGATGATAGTGATTCTGATTATGATAATGATCATGCTCATGATGATGCTGATTTTGATGCTCATGATGATGCTGAGGATGTGGATGAGGACGATAATGCTCGGGCTGGAGATGAGGATGGTTATGGTTATGGTTGCACCAGTAATCATGATGACAATTATGACGACGTCGATGGTGATTATGATGGTGGTGATGAGGATGGGGATTTTGATGATGATGATTATGATGATGCTGAGGATGATGGTGATGATTATGATGATGGTGATGGTGATAATCATTATGGTGATGGTGATGGTCATTGTGACGATCACGATCATGATGGTGGTGAGAGTGATGATGATGCTGATGATGATGATGATGATGGCGATGATGGCGATGATGGCGATGATGATGACGACGATGATGATGCTGATGATGATGCTGATAATGACGATGCTGCTGCTGATGATGAGGATGATCATGATGATGCTGATAATGACGATGCTGCTGCTGATGATGATGATCATTCTGGGGATGGCGATTGTGTATTTGATGATCATGATCATGATCGTGATGGTGATGCTGATACGATGATGACGATGATGCTGATGATGACGATGATGATGATGATGCTGCTGATGATGATGATGATGATCGGAGTGGTGGTGGTGGTGGGTGATAATGGTGATGACGACGACGGCGACGAAGAAAACGACGATGACGACGAAGACGACGCCGACGACGACGAGGGTGGCGACGACGACAACGACGACGACGACGATGGGAGAAGGGGTAGCAAGCAGGAGGACAGGGATGCATTTCCCATCTGCGCCTGAGAGTGCAGTGCGACTTCTCACCGTCGGCCCCTCCTGCCGCCCCCCTCCTGCCTCCCCTCCCCTCCTCGAGAACCTCTCCTCTTCCCCGACCTTCGCTGGCGAACCCTCGCAGGTACTTGCGGCTTCTCCTCCCTCCTCCCTCCTCCTCCCTCCTCCTCCCTCCTCCCCCTCCTCCTTCTCCTCCTCCTCCTCCTCATCCTCCTCCCTCCTCCCTCCCTCCCTCCCTCCCTCCTCCCTCCTCCCTCTCCCTCCTCCCTCCTCCTCCCTCCCTCCTCCTCCTCTCCTCCCCACCCCCTCTCTCTCCTCCCTCCTCCTCCTCCTCCTCCTCCTCTTCCATCCCCCTCCCCCTCCTCCTCCTTCTCCTGCGTACGGCGATGTTGCTCACTGGTGCTGCTGGGAACCAGATTGCAGGGAGCCGCGAGCCACACTTTTCCTAGGGCGACGAGATCTACACAAATCCACTGCTCCCTGGCCACGCCCCTCCTGAACCCGGCAGCGGTGCATACGCCACGCCCTTCTGGCTCGGCCGGGAGGGCGTAAATACAGCTGCTGGGTTCAGGATGGGCCTGGCCAGGGATCGAGCGAACACGACACAGCGAGTTGTAGGAAAGCGCGAGCTTCGCGATCCCACACTGCCTAAACCTGCATCGCCGTTGCCTGCATCGCCGTTGGCCCGTCTACGGTCCAGGCTCGCCGGCTCCCGGAGATTCCCGACCTGTTTTGTCAGTTTTTTGTTGTTGACCTTGCCCTTTCGCTATCTTGAGTCATCCTGGAGGTCAGCTTGAGCTCTCTGAGGCCCTTCTGGAGCCATCTTCGGCCATCTTGGACGCTCCAACTATTCGCGAACCCCCCACTCCAGGTCTAGGGTAGGGTGTAGGGGGAGGGGTCAAGCTACCCACCCGCCCGCAAGCCGTCTAGCTCACTCCCACCCGCCCTCCCAACACAGAAGTAACACACGAGCCTGAGCATGTTCAGCGGTCGTTTTTGGATGGACAGCTAACGGGAACCAAAGCCGACCCCAGGTGCGCGACGCTTGGGCGAGGTGCGCCACGCGTGCTAGGGGCGCCACGCGCGCCAGGCACCCCTGGGGCCCGCGCGTGCCAGGCACGCCTGGTGCGCCAGATGCGCCACGCGCTTCGAGTGCGCCAGGTGTGCCGCACACACCATCCGCGCCAGGTGCGCCATGTTCGGGACACGTGCAAAGTGCGTCAGGTGCGCCTGCGCACGTGACAGCACACATCGGGAAACATGCTGGCCCCCGCGCCATCCTTGTCGAAAACCAATGCCCATCATTGTGTTTGGTGGGCCTGCGCACAGCAGGCCACGCGCCATCACCCCCGCCGTCCCTGTCAAAAACCATTTGACAGTGATCGCGGGATGGTCGCGCATGATCCAGATTTAGCCGCGAGGTGCATGTTGTATTTTTTTTGTCAGGGATGGTAGTCCTGCGCACAGCAGGGAATATGCTGGCACCCCCGCCGTCCCTGTCAAAAACACTACAAAGTGTTCGCGGGCCTCACGAACATGACTGAAGACTTTGCCCCAAAGTGTACTTTGCATTGCTTTTTGACAGGGACGGGTGTGGGGGGGCCGCATCGGGTTGGCCGCGCATGCTCCAAATGTGGAGGCAGAGTGCGGGTTGTCTTGTTTTTTGACAGGGATGGTGGGGGGCGGGCCCTCATGGAGTCGGCATGGTTCCTGGTTGGCCGCCGGCCAGATGAGGGAGGGGGTGTATATTAATCAGGGATAGAGATGCATCCCTCCCCGAAGGTGAAGAGGGAGGAGTTGGAAGAGAAACCGTTCTAGACCACCTACCCCCAGAGGGCTGGCAGGATTTCTGTCCTCGTCCTGCCTTCGTCTTACGTGCACAGGCTGCCCCGCTCGCAAAAAGCAGCACTGCGAGAGCTCGCGCGCGCGCGCGCGCGCTCGGGAGCGCCGCTCCAGGGACGGCGGCCCAGAGAGTGCGAAGCGCGCCGACGTCGGCGAGGCGTTTCTGAGGTCGGATTCGCTTCAAGCGGGCCTCCTCCGTCCTCCTTCCTCCCTCCTCCTCGTCCTGTCAGGAGAGGAAGTCACACACAGACACACTTTATCGGCGACTCCCAGGAAGATACGGGAAGATATGGGAAGTGGGGGGCAAGAAAACGAAAACCCAGACAATGTAGGAGCATATAGGGAATCCTGGGATTTGTCTATTTAATATGTGTGTCCCTGGGCACCTCTATCCTCATCGTCCTTCTCTCTTTCCCCCACTTCGTCGTCGTTGTCGTTTTCGTCGTTCTTTTCTTGTCGCCTTCCTTCCCCTTCTCTCCGCCGACGTTGGATTGTCTTGACGGCTGGCTATAGCTCGCCGTAGCTCGCCTTGAGAAAAGGAGAGAGTTGGGAGGGAGCGAGGTCGAAGGGAAGGGGGAAAGAGAGGCGGGAGGCGAATGGAGCCTCGAACGCGTCAGTGTCGCTGAGCTCAGGCTGGTGAAGCTCTTCAGGCGTGCGCTATTCGGCGAAGCCATGCCTCCCGGAAGACCCCCCCCCCTTTCCCCCCTCGTCACCCCGCCTCCTTGCCTCCCGCCTCCACCTCTCCACAATTACTCAATATGAATACTACTCTCCCTCTTCCCCTGATGACGGTTGAAAGTGTCCGACCCCCCCCCCGCGTACTGTTTTTTTACACACTTTTCCCCGGAGTTGGGTTTTCGCCTGCATTTTTTTCAAAATGTTGCTCTCGCTGAGGCGCCGGCCTCATTTTCGGGCCCCGCTCGTTCCGAATCGTGCTCCCGCTGCAGCGCTGGCCTCATTTCCGTGCTTCCGCTCGTTCCGAATCGTGCTCCCGCTGCAGCGCTGGCCTCATTTCCGTGCTTCCGCTCGTTCCGAATCGTGCTCCCGCTGCAGCGCTGGCCTCATTTCCGCGCTTCCGCTCGTTTCGACTCGTGCTCCCGCTGCAGCGCTGGCGTCATTTCCCGTGCCATGCCACGGCGTGCAATGCAATGCTAGGTTGATACTACGCTTTGCGGTACTCTTCTACGCCATGCCATGCCGTTCTCTACAATGCATCGCGTACCCTTTCGGGATCATTGCCCTGCTCGACATCCGACTGTGCGAGTAGAGAGGGGATCTGCGCCATGGTAAGGGATGGGAGGGAGGGGTAGGATGTCACATATGACGCGAGCGCACCTAGCTTGCCTTTCTCCCTTCTCCCGCCCTCGGCCCTGCTCCCTCGGCCTTTCCCTTTCCCCTCCCCCCCCTCCCCCTCTCCTGGCTCCACTCCAAAATACCACTACTATCTGCGCGCTGCCCCCCCAACGGGCGACGCGCGCACCGAGAAATCTCATAGTATATGCGTCATGGCGGGCGCTTTGTGGCCACACCGCTCGGGAAACTATGTACTACAAGATGGGCATACTATATGTTCGGGTCTGACGCCCGCCTCCAAGGAGGACATACAGTACAATACCAGTATGTCTTTGCGCGTCCCATCTCCCTCCTCCACCGCTCCCTCCGCAGCAAAGCCCCCCGAGGTGAAGAAGATCGGGGACCTCGTGGGCACGAAAGCGCTGGGCATCCTGATCAAGGCGGCCAAGGCCAGTGGCGCGTGGGGGAGGGCAGGGCTCGATCGCTCCGGCGGTCTGCGCGGGCGATATATATATATGTATGTATGTATACATATATATTTTTTTATGTATGTATGTATGTATGTATGTATATATATATATATATATATATATTTATATAGATACATATATAGACATAGCTATATATCTATGTATAATTTACATATATAGGTGTAACAATTGGGTACGAGCGATAGATATATAGATATATGTATATAACAGAAAATACCCCCTCCCGGGAGGCCCCCCCCCGGCATCCGAGAAGCGCAGCGCTCTTTGCCTGCCGCTCCGCCGCGGCCGGTGGCCGCTCCTGTGCCCGTCTGTCTGTCTGTCTGTCTTCATGTATGCATGCATGTGCGTAGGCATGTATGCACGTCTGTCTGTCTGTCTGTCGGTCGGTCGGTCTGTCTGTCTGTATGTATGAATGTATGAAGGTATGGATGTCTGTCTGTGTGTCTGTCTGTCTGTATATATAGATGTGTGTATATACATATACATATGTGTATCGATGCACATACATTATCGCCACTGCTCGGGACACGGCACGAAGCTCCCGCGGCCTCGGGAATTGCATTTGAACGCGCTGAGTCCATTGATTCGCCAAATCGCACGCATGGAGCGCACGCCTTCGCGTGAGACACGCTACGAACAGATGCCATGTATCGCTCGACAAACCAGCAAACTTGCAAACGTGCGTTGGCGAGTCTGGCAACCTGCAAAACTGCAACGCTGGACCGGCCAAACGTTTGCAACTTCGAGAGGCTCCCAGCTAAACCGTTGCACACAGAACATTGCGCCATCTATTGAATGTTCGCGAAATGGCCATCCCGAGGAGTGCAATCATGTGTCATTCGGTAGCGACGTGCCAAAAGTCATCGGGTATACGCATTGCACAATCGATTGCGCTGCAACGAAACAAGCGACAAATGATTTCATTACAACTTTAAACGGGAGCCAGCGCACTACAACAATTCTGGCCACAAACGATTGCAACGCGATCGTTTGTGTTCTCACCTCCTCGATAGACCTGCCGTTTCGACCAAGTCGAGCCCTTGGGAGTGACCTGGCGCCAACATTACTTGCGCACTCCAGTATCCCCGTCTGCCTCCACTCTTGATGTGAAACCGAACTCGCGGTTCATGACGCAAGCACCCTCGGGCGCTTCGCTCACAGACATCAGACCTTTTGCTCAAATCCCTTCTGCGCCTTTCAAGCGGGGGCTCTTTGAAGGTGGGCCATCGGGCGGACGGCAACGGGGGGCAATGAGCGTGGGGGGGGGGTCGTTGTTTGCAGGAGAAGTGCCTCAAAGGCGCACTGAGCTCACGCCGCGGGCCCAAAAGGAAGGAGCGCGTCTGCACGCAGGCCCAAGGCCGTCCAGAACTGGCTGGAAGAAGCCAGGGTGCTCATCAATGATGTCTGCGAGAAGTACGGATGCGTCGCACGCGGGGTGCGCATTTTGTGCGTGGCGTTTGCACGTAGTGCCCATGGTGTGCTCGGCGTTTCTGACGTAGCTTGCGCTACATAGCTTGCACCGCGTAGCTTGCACCACGCAGCTCGCACCACATATATTGAACCACGTAGCTTGCACCACATACAGTCAAGACGCTGACATAATGATTAGTTCGGGTTCAGAAGGGGCTCGCTGTTCCGTACAACTTTCAACGGTTGGTCCTCTAGCTTTCTCCGTGCACCTAGGCGCTGGTGGGGCCAATAGGGGTGTTCGTCCGTCATTTGGCGTTCCTTATTTGCAGTAGCTTGACTGTAGCTTTCAGCACATAGCTTGCACCATACTCATACATATTCTATATATATATATATCACAACACAGCTTCGACCACTTAGCTTGGACCACTTAGCTTGGACCACGTAGTTTGCACCACATAGCTTGCACCACATTGCACCACGGTGTTTGCGCCACTTTGCTTGCATATCCAGAGTGCAACAAGTCATTGGTCGGATTTTTTGTGCTTGGAACTGTTGGGTGCATGGCTGGAAACGTGTGTGTTTGTGTATGTGTGTGTGTGTGCGTGTGTGTTTGTGTTGGACATCGAGTGTGTGTGTGTGTGTGGTGTGCGTGGGTCCACCAGGGCGGCCGATCAGGTAGTGAGGTTGGGTAGGGTGCCGCATGCCAATCGGTAGGGGGCCGCTAGTCAACGTATGAGCCCCTGACCAACGAAGACGCCCGTATAGTGATGTGCAAGCGTACCTCCATGTACATACATCTGAACTCTTAGGAACTGCAGGGGAGAGCTGGAGGGCGGGAGAGAGGGACGGGACCGGTAGTTCGACGACATCCCGTTCCACCATTGTCATGTGTGTGTGTGTGAGTTTGTGGGGGCGACCTTACTCCGATTCGACGCTGCGCGCGAGGTCGCGACCGCCAAACACTATGTGTATGAGTGTGTGTGTGTGGCAGTGTGAGGACCACTCCCTGCCTTACTTGGCTAAGCTCTGTTGCTCAGGTCGTCGCTGTCCGACTGCCTGCTACTGTCCCACTTCCCTTGTTGCCTCGCCGTTGCCGTCTGGCCGTAATAATTGCGCACCAGCTTGACTGCCATCCTGCCCTGCTTCACCCTCGCTGCCCATGCCTGGGTATGCGCATGGCATGGTCGATCTTTCTTGGATCCCTGCCCAATCTGAGGGGCCAGCCACTCGCGTTCTCTAGTTGCTTGGGTGTCTTTGTCCACCTCGTCGCCGCGCGCGAGGCCACGACCTTCAATGTGTATGTATCTATACACATTCACACGCGTGTGACATATAGTTGTTATATGTATGTGTGTGTGTATGTGTAGATGTATGTATGTATGCATGCATGTATGTATGTATGTATGTATGTATGTATGTATGTGTATATATGTATGTATGTACGTATGTGGTTGCGTACGTCTGTATGTATTCACGTACGTACGCACGTATGTATGTCTATACGTACGTATGTATGTAATGCATGTCTGTCTGTCTGTTTGTCTGTCTGTCTGTTTGTCTGTCTGTCTGTATGTCTGTATTCATGCATGTATGTATGTATGCATGCATGCATGCATATATGTATGTAAGTAAGTAAGTATGTACGTATGTATGTATGTATGTATGTATGTATGTATGTATGTATGTATGTATGTATGTATGTATGTATGTATGTATGTATGTGTGTGTGCATGCATGCATGCATGCATGCATGCATGCATGCAAGTACGTATATGTGTATGTGCATGTATGTATGTCTGTCTGTCTGCCTGTATGCATGTCTGTATGCATGCATGCAAGCATGTATGTATGTATTCATGCATGTATGTATCTATGTACGTATGTATGCATGTATGTATGTATGTATGTATGTATGTACGTATGTATGTATGTATGCATGTATGTATGTATGTAGGTATGTATGTATGTGTGTATGTATGTATTTATGTATGTATGTATACATGTATGTATGTGTGTGCGTGTGTGCGTGTGTGTGTGTGGTCGTTTGCTGGTGTTCGCTCGCTTTCCTCATGCCGACTTTCGGGCGGCCTCACGGGTGTGCAATTTCCTCCACGCTGTCCACGCCCGGACGGCGTATGGCGTTCTCGTTTTCTCAAACCGGCCGTGGTGAGCCTCTCCCATGGTCTCGCGTGTGCCCTCCCTGCCTTTTATGCCCAGATGGCCGATGCCGGTAGGGTCGCATCCTAGGCGATGTTGAGGGCCCCGCCGTCGCGCGCGCTGTTCTGACTGTTGCATTTTCTCCGCCTCGTCGCTGCGCGCGAAACCGCTACCGCCAAAAGTGTGTGTGGGGTCTGCGGGCCACTGGCGCTCGCGTGCGCATTGCTTCTGCCGCGCTGCGGCGAAAAATTGTGCGTGTGGTCTCTGCGTCCTGCCTTTTCCTCTTGCTGCGTTGGACCAGCTGGCCGCGAAAGAAAAACAAAGACCCTTTAGGGATCAGGCTGCACCGCCCGTTTGCCACGCTCCGCCTCACTGCTCTAAGTTCCCCTCCTTGCGCGCGGGCCGCATGCCGGCGTGTCGTCTTCCCCATGGGCCTTCTCGCTGGCCCAGGCTCCCTGCGCTGTCTTTGTGCCGTTGCCACCTCCACGCTGAGCGTCTCCTCGCCTGCTGCTTCGGTTCGGCAGTGTCGCATTGCCTCGCCTTCCACTCTTTTGCCCTCTTTTCCCCTCTTTCCCATGTCCGTCCCTTCCCCGCTGCCCCCCCGTGAGTGTTGCTGTCGATCCCATGTGGGAGGATTCAGCTTTACCTCGCTGCGTGAGCCGGGCCAGTGCGCGCGTTCGCTTGACCTGTTCTACGCGGCGCCGCCAAAAGGTGTGTGTGTGTGTGTGTGTATGTGCGTGTTTGTGTGTGTGTGTACGTATGTGTGTGTGTGTGTGCAGTGACTCTGCCTAACCGCCGATGCAAGAGTGTTTGTGTGTGTGTGTGTGTGCGTGTGCGCGTGCGCGTGCGTGTGTGTGTGTGTGTGTGTGTGCCTCCGTGGCCGCTGTCCGCTGCCATGCCCTGCAGCTTGGGCCACCGCCCCGTGCGGGGGCCGGCCGTCTTCCCCTTCCTCCTCCTCCTGCCGGCGCTCGGGCGGGCGCCCGGCTCCGGCCGTGCAGGCGCCCGCCGCGCCGGCGGGTCGCCGCGCGGCCACGACCGAGAAGCGCGCGCGTGTGTGTGTGTGTGTGTGTGTGTGTGTGTGTGTGTGTGTGTGTGTGTGTGCGAGTGTGAGTGTGAGTGTGTGTGTGTGGTGCGTGTGCTGTTGTCTCTATGCGTATACAGGCAGCACAGTGGCCGTCGAGGCTACGACCGAGAAGTGCGTGTGTGTATGTGTGTGTGTGTGTGTGTGTGTGTGTGTGAGTGGCGGGTCGCCGCGCGGCGACGACCGAGAAGCGTGTTCGTGTGTGTGTGTGTGTTCGGATGCAACTCCTGGGAGGTCAAGTTCTGGTCTTGCCCTGGTCCGAAGTCCGGCTCAGTCGGGCTTGATCCCGCTGAATCCCGCTCAATCTGGTTTAATCCCGCTCCATCCGGCTTGATCTGGTATGTGTTTCAGGTATGTCTTCCGCATGCTATTTTTTGCTGATGCGCCGTCAGGGCGCGGCTCCTGCCTGCCTGCCTGCCTGCATCCAGCTTGATCCTGCTTGGTCCGAGACCCACTCCGGCGTAACAGCTTCCAAATGTGGCTTACTCCTCCTTAATCTTTCCGACGAAAACCTCCCAGTAGTTGCCTCCTAATGTGTGTGTGTGTGTGTGCGTGTGTTTTTGTCTGTATGCGTATACAGGCAGCACATTGGCCGTCGAGGCTGTTGCAGACATGTTTGGCCACCTCTTCGGTGCCATGCCATGCAGGTGGTGGCTGGCATATCATCGCCAGTTTCGCCTAGCCATCCTCACGATTTCTCCTTCCTCTCCCCCCCCCTCCTGCTCCTTGCTCTCGTCTTCCTCCTCACATTGCTCCTCCCTCCCTCCCTTCCCCTTTCCTGCCTCCCTCCTTCCCGGACGTCCGGCGCATCAATTTTTTTCGATGCGTGGGCTCCGGGGCTTCTCATCTTGAGTCGTTTTCTGACGGTCGCGGAGCGCGTCGATGGCTCGCAAAAGCTGAACATATCTCCGAACCAGCTGTTCCAAGTTTTATTGCGAAGGCCTTACGGCCGGTGCCGCCGACCCTGAGAACGACGAATATGAAAATGAGGGGGGAGCAGGGGGAGGAGGAAGAGTGACTCGTGACGAGTGGGAGGTGGAGGAAGGGCGGAGGAGGTGGATGAGGGAGGAGGAGGGGGGAGAAGGACGTGGATGAGAAGCAAGAGGAGGAGAAGGAGGCAGAGGAGAGCAGGAGGAGGGGGAGCAGGGGGGGGGAGGAGGATTTTTTGCAAGCACCGCGATGCAGCCCACTCACCAGGGTGGGCGAGGCCCTGGGGGGTATCTGACTGGTCCGTGTCCAGAAAGAAGGACGGACCAGGGAGGTGTGCCCTGCACTGTGCAGACAAGGGCTCCCACCTCAAAGATGACAAAACGTCGTTAAGTCGACTGTAACCCCATTCTTTTTAGGATGGAGCCCCTTCTTCAACTTAATCCACGGATTGCCGTGTGTGGCCACCTTGTGTGGCTCACACTTCTTGTCGAGATTCCGAAGCTGGCCTCCCGACGTCATATAACCGCACTTGTGGCAAATGCGCAAAAAGGAGCCATCCGAGCAGTCGAGCAGCACACAAAAATGACCAAGCTCGCGAAGCCTGGACGGAGAAACCTTCAGCACAGCATCACACCTCCCAAGTGGAGGCTCAACAGGAGGGCGACCACGCTTGCCTCGCAAACAATCTGCGCACTGCCAATAGCTGCCCACCCAGCTCCACTGATGGACCTTCTTGCCCTCTCCCTGCCGACGCTCAGCAGGGGGTGGGGGAACATACTGGGCATGAGGGCCTAAAGTGAGTCTCGGCCATAAAACGAGGAGCTGCGCTCCGAGACGGCCCACGGCTCTGGCAACAGCAATGTCACGATCAAGACCCTCGAGCACGGACCCCGACGGCAGAGGATGCAAGAGTACCGCTTCCTTGGCCGTCTTGTCAGCCCAATCGTTGCCTTGCCGCAAAAAAACGATCGCGGTCGTCGGTGGCAGCCTGGACGTCCAAATGGGCTTTGACCTTCTCTAGCTGCACATTCGTCCAGTGATCTCGCAAATGCTGGGCCATGCCGCTATACATGCGCTTGGAAGAGGCCATCTCGGGCCAAGGCAAGCGAGAGAAGTCTACACACCCTTGGCAGTCCGAGTAAATTGTAGATGGGCCTGTCGCCCACTGAACAGCAACAGACATAGCATGATATTTGGCAGCCTGCGGAGTCTGGGGACAGGGCGCCCACACTGGACCTTGAACTCGCACTACAGCATTACCAGTTTCCTTCGAGACGACCACGATAGACCACCCTGCTCTGTTGAAGTCCCCCACGAGGTGTCTCGTACACGAGCCATCGACGAAAAGGTCGCCCTCGAACCACTCCTGGATGTCACCCCCCTCCTCCGTCCAAACCACCTCGATGCCCCCTGCCGTGCAAGGCTGCGGGAAGTCGGAGGGGTGGGGGAAGACACCGTAGCAGGCCAGATTGTCGTCGGCCTTAGCTGCCCATTCTTGCACATCCTGCTTCACAAGCATATCCCTAAGCTCGACCACCTCGGGGCTGCGGCACTCCCAGAGGCGGTGTCTAAGGGTATCTAAGCCTTCCTCACACAGCGGGCAGACCGTCGGGGGCAGCACGTAGCCTAAGCTGGCGGCACGCTGGCGGGTATAAATAGCCTGGCAAAAAAGAGAGCGAAGGCAACCTTTCCGGTACGGGGTGTACTTGGAGCTTTTGAGGTAACTGAGGACAGGATCGACACAAGCCCTACCCTTCAAATCGAGCCTGGCCCCCAGGTCCCACTCAAGCCCCCTCAAAACAGCCTTCCGCAAGAGCAACCGAACCAGTTTGGGCGAAAACTCGGTAAGCTTGAGCTCCTCCCCCAGATCGGTAACCAGGACCCCAAACGCAGGCATGGTCCAGGAAATGCGTTCCAAGGATTTCCGAAGGGCAGAAATAGGGCCCGACACGCTTCGCCACAGCGGGGATTCGCCCTCGAATCCAGCTTGCCACGCCGCTCTAAGCTCGGTCAGAGGCAACGTGTGACGATACAGACGATGATGCGCCCATCAGATCTCCTTAGACCACCGAATGATAGGGGCAACGCGGGCATGCCAGCACGGCTCCCCGTGCGCAAGCAAAAGGGCCGTCAAAGAACGGCCCTTGGCCGACGGCTGCAGAACTTTTCCCCCCTGACGCCGATACGTCAGCAGCTCGAAATCGCTGACACCGTGGACCTCGGACCCAAAGAGCTCAGAAGCAAGCGCCCCAGAGGCGAAGACGTTTCGGGCCACACGGCCCCCCCACAGTGGGCCTCAAGCGGGCCAGCCGAGAAACAAACCCGACAGACTTCAGTTCCCTTTTTTTGTGTTTGCAACTTCTCCCCTTGACTCTACGGGGTCGCTCAGCGCAATCGTCAACTCCTAGATTAGGCGCCGAAGAAACCAGCGGCCCTGCCAGCCCTCCAAGCTTGGCAGCCAGCTCCCGTCCAAGCGCCTTGGAGGAGCAGATCAGCGACCGTTTCCCCTCGTCTTGACTAACCTTGGCCCCCGCCCCGTCCTCCAAGACCGAGTACAACTGGCGAGCGACGGGCGGCAGGCTGGCGACGATGTGCTTCTTAGTGCCAGTCGCGCTGACACCTGAATCGTCGATGTACAATTCAAAATGGACCTGGGGGGGATTTCCAACTTTCCAACTCCTGGATGGCATAAACGCGGATAAAACTGGTGGCGAACGTGCATCCAGCGATGGTGCCCCCCTGGCCCAAAAGGGCATATCAACAAACCCGTTGAGCACAAACAACCGAGCCTGGAGGTACATGGCGATCGCCAGCCGAGCGATGGCCAGGGGGAAGCACATCTGCCTAACACGAAACAACAACATCTGGAGGTTGATAGTCTCGTAATACTTGTAGAAATCAAGCAGCACCGTGGCCGCTTCTTCCTTGATCAAAGTGGAAGCCTCCGCCCGCGCCGCCTGTCTCCAGACCACGCCCTGGGCCCCCTCGAAGGGCCCCGCCGCGAAATGCTCCCTGGCGTGGGTGAGTTCCCACTCTTGGGCCAGCGGACGACGCACCTTGCCGTAGGCACGGTACACGGCACAGAAACTCCCGATCGGCCGAAATCCCGCACTCACCTTGGGGATGAGGGTGAGGAGGGTGACGGAGATCTGGACAGGGGCCAGAGCAGTGCATTCCATGAAGGCGAACATATCGGTAACCATGAGCAGCAACACATCGCTCATGAGGGCGAAATGCTTCATGTGGAAGCCATCCACACTGACCGAGGTGTTTTCCTCGAACTTCCGCGAGAACTCACGAATGGCTTCCACAGGCACGGGCTCCAGAGGGGGGACAACCTCGCCAATTTCAAACCAACAACCCGCGGCCCCGTCACCCCGCAGTTTCGAGAACTTGGAGGACTCCGCCTTAAGAAGGGAGAGAGGGTCAGCCACGACCACTCCATCCAGGGACAGGGTGGTGGTTGGGGTCCAAGGGGTGCCCCCCTTAGAGGCCGCGTGAACGCGACGGGCCCCCCGATCAGCTTTGAAAAGAAGCCGCTCTCTCCACTCCTTGTTCGCAACTGTGGCCACTTTCGTTGGCCCTTGGGAAGCCCAGCGGAGGTGGGTCCCACGCGGACCACCTCGGTACCTCGCCGCCCCCTGGGGGGCTTGCGATCTGCGCAATTGTGGCCACTTTCGTGGGCCCCTGGGAGGCCCAGCGGGTGTGGGTCCCACGCGGACCACTTCGGAAGGCGCCCACCAAGTGAGCGAAAAAGTCGAACGAGGGCCCTTCCTTGGCCTCGTACATCGGCAGCTCGCAGATAAAATCACGCAGGGTACCTAAGAAACCACCAGCCGAGCCTGGGTGTCGCGCACACTGAGGCGGCGACTCCAAAACAGCAAGCACGGAGTTGATGCCCGCCTGGCTGCCACTCGACCAGAAGCCTTCGACATTACAGAACATGTTGGCCAACCAACGACACGCGAACAGTTCGGAGCTCCCCTGCGTGCTCTTTTTGTTCACAATAGGCCTCCAACACATCTGGGGGGGGGGGCTTGCCCCTCGCGCCCCAAACGGGCAAGACCTTACCCGTGGCAGCGGACGCCTCCCGCTCGGCAGTATTCGCCCAGAACCGATAAGCACGATCAAGGGCGTCCTGGGCCCTAGCTCAATCGCCCTGCCCAGCAGCAGCTCTAGCCGACTCCAGCACTTCATGGGCCCTAAGGGGCGGGGACACCGCCTCAAAAACCTGGACGGGGGCCAGGGGGGCCGTGGGGAGCGGCGGGGAGCGCCGAAAGGCGAGGGCCTGGAGACGGCCGAGCCTGGGATGTAAGACGACCTGCACGGGGGAATGGGGAGTGAGGCTACTCTCACGGATAACCTTAACTTGGCTAACAGCCTTGGCCACGTCGGCCGAGGCGATAAAAGAGTCGTATTGCTTGAGTCCTGCCGTAGACTTGCAGGTGTGCCCATCAGGAATCAAAAACTGGATTTCCTCCGCCCTGGATCCCAGGCCGCCCGAGAGGAGCGTCAACGGCTCCATATTGAAATCCGCCCCAAGAAAAAACGGGTAACCCAGGGCCTGACCCAAGGAGAGGCACGAACACAACAGGTCAATCTTTTCATCCGACAGGTCCTGGCAGTCGTGGAAATAGGCCGACAAGATGGCGAGCTGCGCCTGCCCTGGAATGTCCACGATGCCCACGAGGGCCCTCCCCGCAGAAATCTGATGGCCAGATGGCGGCGCAGCCAGGCCCAGAGACTCTCTCACGAACAGCGCCACGCCTGCGGAGGGGCCTCCTCCATCGCCAGTCACCGCCGCCACCCGCAGACTCTTCCAACCGTGGCGTCTCGCCCATGACGAAGCCGGCGCCAATTGATGAGGCATCTGCTTATGCTCTTGCATGGTCACCACATCAGCACAGGTATTCAGTAACCACAACTGTCCAGATCCCCAGCCCGAGACATTGCACGTTTCGAACGCTGGAGCGAGCTGGTCCAGAGGGAACGCCTCGGCCTCCAGAGGCCGCAGCAGCTGATCATGGGGCCTGGGCGAAACACAAGGCATGAGCGGCCCACGGCGCTCCAAAAACTTAAGAGTCGGGTGTGGGTCACCACGCTCGAGGGCCGACTTGGCCCTAGCCAACGTGTGACCTACAGCTTTCAAGAGAGAGGGGCGAGTACCAGAACGAGAACCGTCGGCGGTGGCGTCAGCCTGGGAGAACCACGCAAGGCGAGCCGAATAAAACATTTGGGGGATCGTCGACGCGACGTCCCCCGCGTTCTTACCAAGATTCTCCAACGGAACTGCAGCAAAAGGTGGGGAGGAGGACTGAAGAAAATTATACTGCACAGTGCCTGCTCGTGGCTCAGAGCTCAGGACAGGTACTGCTGCGCCTCCCGCGAGAGGCCGTAGTCGTCCGTGATGCCCCCCCCTCAAGCGGAACTTGCGGGGGGGTCACCGTGTAACACTCTGTCCGCGCGAGAGCGTGCATCAGCAGGTGCGGCAGCAGGCGGCGCTTGGCGACCATGCCCTGCGGGCGCCGCCTCGGGCGCGGGTTCCCCGCCCTCGCTCCCACTGGCGGCGCCGACGGGGCCAGGGGCTGGGGCAGCTCCGCCTCCTGCGCTGGCAGCACCACCACCTGGGACTGCAGCACCTTCGACGGGTTGTCCATCTTGTCCATTGGTCCATTGTCTTGGCCTGTAGACGCTTGAGCTGCTCAGCCTGCGCGTCCTTGAACGCCTTCGACTTGGCCGCCGCCTCACCGAAGAGCTGTTGCACCGCAGCCTGGATACCTTCGTGTAACTGTTCCAATCTTTTGTTCGCCTCCTGCCTGTCCTCCTCCGAAAACTCGTACTCTGACTCGGCGGTGAGCAAGCTGTCCAAACAGATAGGAAGCGACTCTCCTTCGAGCAGATCATCGATACTGAGCTTCGGCGCAGGAGCAGGCTCACGTGGAGCTCCAGACGAAGCCTGCAATTGGCTGACGAGTGACTTGTGCTTCTCCTCGGCCACCTGCAGCTCCTCTCGCAACGTACGAACTCGGCCCCGATGTTCGTCCAGCTCGCTCTCCAGACGCTCGAGCACGTTGAGGCTCTTCCCGAGCTTCGCCTCCAACGTGCGCATCTCGTTGAAGGCGCGGTTGACCTGGTGCTCCAGCGGGACCTGGACCTTGGCCTCCTCGGCTTGGCGGCGAAGGCGGGGGTCGAGCTCCCGCTGCCATTTCTCTGCGGCCTCGGGGTCACCCATGCGGCGCAAGCCGTCCACGAGCCCGCGCAGCTGGTCGATGTCGGAGGGCTGGCTCGTCGCCTCACGCTGGGTGCCGCCGCCTCCAGACCAGAAGAGAGGGCCAGGGCGATAAGGAAGGCCATCAGCAGGAACAGGGGGCCGCGCACTCCATGTGCCAGGCGGGGCGCTGCCCGCCCATACGCCCCGAGGCTGGGGCGCGTGCTGCCCCGTGCGAGGGGTGGCGCGCCAGGCCCAGTATTTTTTGCACTGCGCCCAGCCCTGCTTGTTCTTCTTGCATCCACATGAACTGCATGTCCACGTGGAACTTCGACTGAAGTCGTCCCACTCAGCCCAGCCGTCGATGCTCGTCTGTTCCCGCCACGGCCAGCTGCTCCGCCCACGCTGGGTCGCAGCCGGCGGCGCCATGGCAGCGCGGCAGTCCTGAGTGGGGAAGGTATCCTGTCAAATCACTTGGCTCGCAGGAACGCGTGCCGTTCTGAAGAACGTCCCTGCAACGCAACTTGGCGCAGAAGGGCTAGGGGGGGAGGAGGAGGAGGAGGAGGAGGAGGAGGAGGAGGAGGAGGAGGAGGAGGAGGAGGAGGAGGAGGAGGAGGAGGAGGAGGAGGAGGAGGAGGAGGAGGCCAGATGCTTTCTTGGGACAGCCTGGGGCTCTCTTGAGGCCGTCTTGGGCCGTCCAGGGCTCCTCTTGCGCCGTCTCGAGGCACTCTTGGAGGCCTCCTGGGCAATTTGGCTCTCCTGGGCTGTCTTGGAGCAGTTTGGGGGCCCCTTGGGGGCCTCTTGGGGGCCTCTTGGGGCTGAGAGCTCGAAATGTCCGTTCGGGTCCCCCGTCTGGGCACTCTTCTGGAGCCGTCTTGGGGGTCCCTTGGGCCGTCTTGGAGGCGTCTTGGGCCGTCTTGGGGCTTGGGGCCCTCTTCGGCCGTTAGGGGACCCTCTTGGGGGCCTCTTGGGCCGTCTCAGGGCGATCTTGGGGGCCTCTTGGGCCGTCTTGGCGCGTCGGGAAGCGGAAGAGGTAAGAACGCCAAAATCTTTCAAAAACGTATGGGACATCCATGATTTTTGCCTCTTGGAGCTCTCGTGGGGAAGCTCCTGGAGGCCTCTTGAGGCGCTTTGCAAGCCTCTTGGGCCGTCTGGAGGCCGTCAAGGCGTCTTGGACAGATCGTTCGGCGATTCGGGGTTCTCTTGGACTGTCTTTGGGGCCTCTTGGGGCACTCTTGGCCCGTCTTTGGGGACTCCCAGGGGGGGCGTCGTATCTGACCCCCCCCTCCTGGGACCCCCCCGGACCCCCCCCGGGACCCCCCCTCGGGACCCCCCCCCGGGACCCCGCCCGGGACCCCCCCCGGGGACCCCCCCCCCCGGCGGGGGAGGGATCGAAGGGAAGGGACTTCCCTTCGACTCAACTACGACGTTGACGTTGCTCAACTTCGCTTTGGCTGGCGCGCTGAGGAGGTCCCTGGGAAAGGGGGAAGCTTCGACGAGCCCAGGGAAAAGGGGGAGGCAGGGAAAGGGAACGACAGAGACGACGAGCAACGAATGACGGAGATGACGATTTGAACGGACAAGCACCTCACACACGCCGACAGGGTCGGCGGATTCGGGGCGATGATCTGTGGGCTCCTCCCCTCCTTACCCACGTTTCGCGCTCCGTCTGTTGCGCGTCTCCACGGCGAGCATCGTCGCACGCTGCGCTCTTCGCGACCAGCCGCGCCCGCGCTGCGCAGGAGAAGGGGAAGCCCGCCGGCGTCGGCGACTACTTCTCCGGAGGGCCGGTGGGCAAGCTGCATGCGGGAGGGGGAGCTTGTCACCTTAGCATCTTTCGTGGGCGGGGGCTTGCGTGATGTTTAAAACGCTGGGGGTATTTATCCCCGTTTTCAAGATCAGCGTTTTTTTTTGGGTGGTGGTGGTGGTGATTATCGTTCGCGCCGTTTTCGGTTTGTTTCCGTGATTCGTGATTGCACTGCCTTTTTTTGTTTGCTTACGTTTTTTTCCCCCCTTTGTTGTTTGGCTGGTTACCGAAAGTTGTGCATCGAAACAAATACCACCAGCGTTTTTAACCTCAACCAGGGGCGGGGGACATCGTGTCCACATCCTCGGCCTGGCGGTCCAGACTCCTGGTCGCGGCCCCATGGATGCAGGGCTGCCTTGCGCGGATGCCCCGCGCGAGACGCATCCACAGGAATGCGTATCCAGATAGCTAGGATCGCGCTCCAGCGCCTGGACCGCGAGGGTGTGGATATTGACGTGCTCGCCGTTCTTGAAGTTTCGGGGGCCGTCATTTTCCAGGCTTGCGCCCGCCAGGTTTGGGCCCGAGGTCGTTTTCACTAGACCACGTTTTGCTAAAGGGGGTTCTGTCCATCCTCGAAAGTTCGCCAGCGACGAGCCTGTCCATATCGATACCCTCGCGGTCTGGGTTGACCGAATCTGCCTTCACAGCTCCACTCTGTTCGTCGTCGCTGTTCCTTCTCCTGTTCCTCTGCCATCCGCCGCTGCCTACCTTTACAATGGAGACCCATGTCAAGAAACACCCTGCTTGCCTCCAGGGTGCCCTGGGTTTCTTGGGTTTCGATGGTTTCGCGACGGAAGCCGTGAAGTTCCCACACCAAAACCAAGGTTTCTTGTGGCTGAGCTTATACTGTACTCGACACGCCCCCTCGCCCCTCTTGCCTTTTGCGTGTCCTTTTTCTGTGCTAGGGAGGCCGCTGTCACCCTTCCTGTTCGTCATGATCATGACTGTCATCATCCAAGATGCACGAGATGCACTTCCACAAGCAGATCGTGCTCTCTGGGAAGATGGTGAGCTCTCTGCCGTATTGTGTGCGGACGATACGCTCCTTATGAGCAGAAACGCAGCAAGCGTGGGAAGACTATTCGAAGCGGTTGCAGGAGCAGGGAAATCGTACGGCATGGATCTTCACGCCAGCAAGTTTCAGCTTTTGAGCATCCAGTCCGCCGACGAGATTCAGCATTCTAACGGGTCTGTAATCGAGCCTCAAGCAGGCATGGTGTATCTTGGGGCTCTCAATTCCGACGATTGGCACCCTGTCCGGGAACTGACGAGGAGGATAGGGAATGCGCGCGCTGTTTTCCGGGCGCTTTCAAAAGTGTGGAAGCATTCTGGATTGAGCCGTGCACGCAAAATCTTGGTATACACCAGTACTGTTCTGAGCAAGTTGACGTACGGCCTCGCGACCATGTGGCTTAATGTTGCAGAACGTCGACGTCTGAACGGCTTCCATTGCAGATGCCTCATAATGATTTGGGGTATAGCTCCGGCTTTTCTGTCTAGAGCTAGCAACGCGATTGTCCTGCAGCTCACGCAGCAAAGGCCTTTGACGCAGACCCTAGCTAAACAGCAGCTTCAGCTCCTAGACAAGGCGGCCCGCGCGCCGGAGGGAAGCCTGTTCCGCACTTCATTTTTTCCCGCGCACGCTGACACCAGCAACCAACCGGTACATTAGGAAAGCAGGGCGGCCGAGGTCGGAATGGGTACCGCACGTGTACAGCATGGCCGTGTCTCCGACAGGGAGCGCAGCAACCCTTGAGCGTCTGATGAGATCGGACGTCGCCTGGAAGTTATTTGTGAACAGTGCTGACTTGTAGAATGTAGTATAGTCCCCCCTCCTTCCTTTGTTTCTTCCCCCCCTCTTTCCTTCCTTCCGTCTTCAGTGATTGACGTCTGCTCACGTGGAGCTTCCATCTAGCCTCGAACGAGGACGCATTTGAAGTGCCCACCTGCACGGGAATTCAGTGTCCTACGCACCCCCGGGTTCATGACTGCATTGTTGTGTTGTTGTTGTTTTTCTGTGCTCTTCCGTTTCCTCGCCAGCTTCCCCTCCTCTCGTAGAAAGAGGGCGAGGAGGAGGAGGAGGAGGAGGAGGAGGAGGAGGAGGAGGAAGAGGAGGAGGAGGGGGAGGAAGAAAGGGTTACGGCAGCCTCGCAGGGTAAGGGCGCTCGCGCCGAGCTTAGCACAACACGAGGCTGTGTGTGTGTGCGCGCGAATCGGAGGAGCCACCTGCTGCACCCAGGGAGAGGCTCCCTCCCTCCCCTCCCGCAGCGCGCCCGTCCACCAGGCTGCTTGTCCAGCCCCACTCGCGAGGCTCTGCCTGCGAGGTCCGCCCTCGGGGACCCGCAGCGGCACGCGCGCAGCCGTGCCCGCAGTGCGCCGGAACCCGCCCCGGGGCCCGCGACGGGTCGCACGCCGCAGCACACGCACACGACACCTGCGAGCAAGCGAGCAAATCGAGTGCCATTTCCCTTCGAGTCGCTTCTCGGGGGGCGGGGCCCCGTCGAGGCGCTTCGTTTCGCCGCCAGCTGCACACCAGGACTCCCGCTGCGGCTGCCTCCTCTGCTGCAGCGCAGCGGCTGCCTTCTTCGCAGCACGCACGCTCGCACGAGGCCGCCGAGCGCTGCTCACAGGTCCCCTGGCCGCAGGGCTGAGCGCACATGGGGCGACAGATGTCGCTCGGGATTCGGCCCTGGACCGCGGAGCCACGCGCAGCTGCAGAACGGCAGCGGACTGCTCAAGGCGCTCGCGGGCACGACCCCCAGGTCCGAGGCTGCGCCAGCGTCTCTTCCGATGGGCGGCCTGCAAGGCTTCCCGCGCTTCCCTTGGCACCTCGTATGCTGCACGGCAGCCCCGTGTCCGCCCGATCGATCTGTGCGAGAGCGCTATCGCTTCGGTCTCTTCAGCGGGGCGACTTGCACGCAGCCTGCCGGGCAGATCGCCCAGCGCTGCGTTCGCCGCCGGACTAGGGCGTCCCGAGCTCCCCCGCCAACACACCCGCCCCCACTGGTTCCTGAGGTCTCCCCACGATCGAGGGAATGAGGTTTTGGGCGCCCAGGCAGCCAATTTCCTCACGGTCGGCAGGAATGTCGGCAGCGCGCAGGCTATGGCGGCACTGGGATCCAGGGATGCTGCCTTCCTGCCACCGATGCCAGCCTATGGCTGCGCACATTATGGTACACTGCGGAGGGCTGGTCACGCTTCGGCCCTTCGCCGAAAACGGGAGTAAACACTGCATGTATGGAGACGGCCTGGACATCCAGGTCTAAGTTATAGAGAAAAGACGGGTGAGCTCGGAGTGGACAGCCAGGGCGGCTTTGGTTTTGTCATCGGCAGCTCGATTGGCCTTGTCTGGCTCACCATCCTCGGCCCCGAGGGTATGTTGGGGCAGGCGCGGGGCAAAAAAAGGGCAACGATAGTTGGAGTCGATGCGAATGCAGTGCTTGGGAAGCGTACGGCAGCAGATGATCATCGTATTATTGGCCCGCATGGTATTGGAGTGCGGAGCGAGCGCGGACATCAACTCGCGCATTGGCTGCATGGCGTTCGCTTGGTTCCAGCAGCTTCTCTCTTTCAGGCGTCTTGGGATGAGATGTGGACGCATCGACTGTACAACGCTTCCGCTTTACGTCATATTGATTATTTCATGCTGCCGGAGGAGCGGCCCAATATCATAGAAGAGGCAGCGGGCATTTGGACAGATCTGGAAGGAACATCTGATCACAGAGCAGTTTTTGTACGCTTAACCGTATCAGTGAGCATACTTCAGAGGAGGAAAAAAGCTCCGGCGATGCGTGGATGGCAGCCTCATTTGGACGAGCACGGGGAGCCAGCGGAGTTTCATGCATTGTTGACCGAGGGCCTCGCACAAAGGCACTGCACGGTGATGGAGGTGAACGCCATTGTGGTGAAGGCAGCCCGGGCCTCTGGAGAGTCAGCGCTGACGCCCAAACGGCAGCGCAGTGATGAGTTCAGCAATCATTTCGGGCCAGGCGCGAGGAGCACGACCTTCGACAGGAGGAAAGCATTACCGAAGAGCCTTTGGAGAGAACTGCGTCGGCAGCGGCGAGCGCGTCGAGCGCGCGAGATCAGCGAGATCGCCCATCACGGGCAAGGATTGAAATCTTGACAACGTGCTCAACAACGACACGCTGGCGCTGATAGGGTCGGAGCAGTATTCGACGGAACCGGCGGCTGCGAGGTTGAGGACGACGAGGGCGTCGCGGACTTCCGCCCAGTTTTACGAGGACCTTTACAGCGCGGGCGGCTTGAACCACGAACCCCGTCAGGAAGAACAGCAACTAGCGCATGTCATGCTTCCGGTCTCATTAGAGGAAGTTTCCTCAGCCTTGAAGCGCATGGAGAATGGGCGAAAGGGAGCAGACGATGGCTTGATCACGGAGATGTTACGCACTAAGCAAACAGGATTGCTCGAGGCCGTAGCGGCATATTCCACGGACATCATCCAGGGCAACATGGAGCCTCCAACGGAATGGAAGCAAGCGCGCCCGACGGTAATTTTCAAGAAGGGGGACGGGAAGGTTTTGACGAATTACCGACCCATCTCGATCATCCCAGTTATGGCCAAGCTGTATCATTCTCCATCTGCGCCTGCAGAGGCTATCGAAGCTCATACTACCGAGGAACAGTTTGGCTTCTGGAGCGGCAGAGGCTGCGACGATGCCCTGCATGTACTACGCATGGTTGTGGAGAATTCTGCCGAGTGGGGGCAAGAATTGTGGATCGCCGCCCTGGACGTTGAAAAGGCGTTCGACAGAGTGTCCCGCGAACACTTGTTCGAGGCGCTGACTGGCGGTGGGGTGAACGCCAGCTTGATGGGAATGTTGAGAAGCTTGTACAGAGGCATGATGGCTTACGTCAAATTGGGAGCCGGCGTCGAAAGTCGACGCTTCGAGGTGCAGAGAGGGGTGCGACACGGCGACCCTTCATCCCCAGTTCTGTTCAACTTGATCATGGAAACAGCGTGGCAAAGGTGGCGGTGCGGCACCCCGGTGGGGCAGACGTGGAGCGGAATATGTCTTACACGTATGGTTTTGGCGGGTGACGCCACGCTGGTGGCAAGATCATGGTTGTCGATGAAGCGCATGATCCTCGCGCACCGGGGCGCGCTGGCCAAACGAGGCTTGCGTTTGCACCCGTCGAAAGGCAAGGTGCACACCAACAAGTTGGACATAATCTCGCGCGGGGGCGTCACTTTGGAGCAGGGCTTCTCAGTGAACATTCTCAAGGCGGGGGAGAGCCTGGAAATGCTAGGCATAATGCTGCCGTTGACGGATGTCACGGCGGCGGAGCTCGACCACCGCGCGGTTCTGTCATGGCGAAAGTTTCGGTCCATGAAACCTTTGTTGACGAACAACGAGGAATCCCCTATCTGGACGTCTGCGGCTTTTCGATGCGACGGTTGGTAGCTGCATGCTGTATGGCACGAGCTCATGGACACCGAGGGCCCTCACGGCCACCCAGAACAATCTGTTACGACGCATATGCTGTTTCAGGCGGGCGCCAGACGAGGCGTGGCACGAATGGATCCAGCGCACGACCCGGGAAGGTCGGCAGATGGCAGAGCGCGCAGGCGTCCGCGATTGGCAGCGGGCCCGCGCCAGACGGAACTGGCTTTGGGCGGGCCACGTGGCAAGGCTCGCGGGGCACTCGTGGGTCTGGAGAGTTACGGAATGGAGGGATGGCGACTGGACGGCTGCCATGCGCAACGTTTATGAGTGGCCTCTTCGACCGTCGCGCCGCTCTTGGATGACGTGGGAGAGCGTGCTACGTCGGTACGCCGAGCCAGCTGGACTTCGTGGGTGGCATCACACTGCCGGCGCGCGCTCCGAATGGAGCTGGCACGCAGAGTTGCTCGAGCAGTTCACGTGCCAGTAGTGAGCTGGGCTTTCTTCGTGTCCTGACCCCTCGTGGGGCCTCCTCTGGAGGTATGGTTTTTTCGTCCTTTTCTTCCCGAGGGTAGCGATTACCTCGTCAAGCCGATGGCCTTAAATGTAACATCTGCTGCGCAGGACTTGTTTGTTCGAGGTGCCTCGCAAATAAGTGAATTCAAAAATCTACATTCGCATCGCGGTGTGGCAATTTCTCGGTCGTCTTAGCCTGCCAAACAGCCGTCTTATAGTTTGTACCTGTCGCAGTGGCCTCATGGGCTACTTCCCCTACTACAGCATTTCTCAGCCCGATGGGAGCCACACAGGACCGTGTTCACAAGGTACCAGCATGGGGACTCCATGGCATGACCAAAAACCACCAGAGTGTACACTGCCCCCCGAAAAGGCGCACACAGGGGGCCTGCTGCAGCGCCCATCGGAGGAGGATGTAGAGAATGAGGAGGACGAGGACTGCGGAAGATGAGAAGGAGGATGAGGAGCACACTCCTGTCCGCATCCTCCATCCATCCTTTCTCCTTGTTCGTCTCTGCGCTGCCGCCAACGGCTTATTTGGCAGCAGTGGTGCACAGGGCGAGAGGGCAGGTTCACGTCGTCGCTGCCTCCTGGGGGCGGGGGGACGAAACTTGGATCAGTGGATGATGATGAGGCGGATGATGATAATGTTGATGATGAGGAGGAGGATGAGGACGAGGATGGTGATGACGATGATGATGCTGATGCCCATGCTGATGCTGATGCTGCTGATGATGATTATGCTGAAGAGGATGATCATGATGATGATGATGATGCTGGTGATGGTGATGATGCTGATGATGATGCTGATGATGATGATGATGTTTACGTCGGTGAGGGTGACGATCTCAGCGCTGTCGATAATGTTGACGTTGTTGTTGGTGATGATGATCTTGTTGTTCTTGATGTTCATGATGGTGATGGGGATGATGATGGTGATGGTGATGGTGATGATGTTGTTGGTGTCGGTGGTGATGCTGATGATGATGATGGTGATGGTGATGATGGTGGTGGTTATGATGATGATTGTGGTGATGATGATGATGAGGATGATGATTCTAATGATGATGCTGCTAGAACGACGACGATGATGGTGATGTTGATGATGATGATGATGATGCTGATGATGCTGATGATGCTGATGGTGATGATGATTATTATTGTTATTATTGTTGTTGTTGCTATTATGATGGCGATGGTGGTGAGCATGATGATGATGACGATGATGATGATTATGATGATGGTGGTGGTGGTGGTGGTGATGGTGGTGGTGGTGGTAGTGGTGGTGATGATGAGGATGAGGATGAGGATGAGGAGGAGGAGGATGTGGAGGGGGAGCAGCGTGAGGGTCCCTGCCCGACCAGGTGGACGTCTCGTCCCTTACAAGGGTCACCAAGGACGACCTGGGCCTGCTGCCGCAGCCGGCCAAACCACGGCTCAACCTGCCATCCTGCTTTTCCTCTTCCTCCTCTTCCTCCTCGTCGTCCTCCTCTTCCTTCTTCTCCTCCTCTCCCACCCCTGAGGACGGGAGCGGACGCCTGTCTCCTCTCTAATCCTTCTTCCACCTTGCGCAACTTTTCACTTGTGTCGCGCGGCAAAGTACATAGCGTATCACAGTACATAGCGTATTCCAGAGGCCTCGGCCTCCTCCACCTGGTCTTAGCTAGGCCTTGACCCTTGTCCGCGCTGGTGGTCGCTCGCAGGAGCTGGCCGCTGCTGGTCGGGGCTCCTGGTGTTGCTCTCGATGGACAGGCCGTAAGAGCATAACGTGGCGGCTGGCCATGCCGCAGGGCTCGCAACAGCGCAGGGTCGCGTCGTAGGCGAGCGCGCGGGAGAGATCGCATCGGCCGCGGCACGTGGGGCTACGTCGGGCGGGCCCGCAAGCCTTCGGAGGTGCGGGCGTCCTGTGGCCGAGGTCGCGGGGGCGGTAGGCGGTCAAGCCGAGCCAGGAGCCAGGAGTCATAGAGTCGTAGAGGTCACGCGCATCCTCTGTGAGGCGCGGTGCCATTTGCTGGCCTTTCGCGTAGGGCGTCAGTACAAAGCTCGGAATGGCCTCTGGCCACATCGATCTACGTTGGTGGCCAGTACAACGCCACCATAGGACCAAAGACAACGGGAAAGCATGCTCTCTGCTGACCTGAGGAAGCTTTGTCGGAGCCCGCGGTCGCTGCGGGCGCCACACCGTCTGCACGAGGCAGTCGAACGCGACAGGAGCATCGATTCCCTGGACTGCAGCCCTGCGTCTCTGCAGCACCAGCCCCGAGCAAGCGAACACACACACCCACCGGCGACTGGTGCTCTAGACCCTGACATGACGGGCGTCCTGGCTCGCACATGGAGAACCAAGGGCGGTGCTCTCCGTTCGCCAGATGCCGTCCTCCTTCTCCTCCTCATCCTCCTCCTTTCCTTCCTCCTCCTCCTCTCGGGAGCGCGTCCTTCTCCTCCTTTTCCGTACTGGAATCAGAGCGGGTTTACGCCATTGGGCCACATGAGGTTTTCAGGTCGCTGCCGGCAGTGGCGATGTCCGGCAGTGGCAGGATGGCCGCCACGAGATTTTCTGCGCCCAGGGCCGCCGCTAGGGACCCCACCATGGCGCTCTTCGTGTATGACGGGGGAATCAAGCCTTGAGCACGAGGCCTTGGGACGGACATTCGTCCACTAATCGACCCCCTTCTTGAGGATGCGTTTTGGGTGGAAAATGTGGCCGCTTGAAGGCCAATGCTAGCATTTTCGCAGGCCCTGGCCCGAAAATGGCATTCACATTTTTGATTGGTTTGGGAAACAGTGCTTTTGCATTTTTGGTGAGTTTTGGATTTTCACATGATTTCCACTTTTGATGAACTTATGCCTGAAAATTGTAGCGTCTGAGAGCCGATGCCAAACGAGGACGTATACGTGATGTTGGACAAGTCCAAGCTCTCGTTGAGAAGCGCGAGATGAAGGGAGGATCTATTCGCAAGCTCGACGGAGAAGAGTAAAGATGCACTTAGCCAGTGGACTCAAGGAACACGGGAAAGGCAAGAGAGGATCTGCCGCCACAATGGCATCCACAATGATGGATGCACGGCGGTGCCCGCGAGGAAAGCAGCGGCCATTGAAGAGGTGAAGCATGGGCTTCTCGGAATCTGGGACACATATACAATACCAGTTTCGGGTTGTTTTCTCAATCCCAAGACTTTTTGAGGGTCGGGGACGACGTCGGGGTGGTGTGGTGTATACTTTTTTTCACCTCTTTCCTGGGGAAACAACGAAGAATTTATACACCAGGATCCCGTATACACCAGGATCCGCGTTCCTGTGCGAATCTCGGCGCAGGGTCGGAAAAAGCGTCGGTGTATAGAGTTCGCTTCCCTAGCTCTGCCACCCCTCCTCCCTCTCGCTCCTCTTTATTAGCCCCTCACCGCCCTCCTCCTCACCCTTTCTCCACCCTCCCTCCCCTGTCCTCCTTTCCCGCCCTGCTTCTGCCGCCGCTGCTGCTGCTCATGCCGCTCCCGCCTGCCTCGGCTCCTGCCTTTGCTCGCCGTTGTCCTCCTCCTCCTCCCCGTCGTCGTCGTCGTCCTCGTCGTCCTCGTCCTCGTCCTCGTCGTCCTAGTAGTCGTCGTCGTCGTCGTCGTCGTCGTCGTCGTCGTCGTCGTCGTCGTCGTCGTCGTAGTCACCGTCGTCATAATCATCGTCGTCGTCACAGTCGTCGTCGTCGTCGTTCTCCTCCCCCGTCCTGGCTCCGCTGCCCTCGCCCCCCGGGCAGTTTCAAGACCGCGCTGGTGGGGTGCTACGTCCGCAGCGCCGACTACGGCGGCAGCGATAAGAGGACCTGCCACCCCCACCGCAGCCCAGAATTGGAGAAATGACATCGAGGAAGACCAAGCGCCATAAGCATAAACATAAACTTTTGGCGCTCCGCGCGGATTTCTTGGATCCGCGCCGGGCCCCATCGGTGGCGCCTCTGGCGCCGCCCCAGGCGCGCGCCAGGGAGGGGGGTCCAGCGCGGATCCAAGAAATCCGCGCGGAGTGCAACAAGTTTATGTTTATGTTGTTTTTTCTTTCTTTCTCTAACTTAAGACTCGAGTTCGGCGGAGCTCGTGCTTGCAGACGCTGTTTGACGGGCCCATCATGAGTTTTGATGGTCCAGTTTTCGTGGGACGTCTGCGGCGGGAGTCTGCGCCAAGTTTCACGCTGGGTCTCGTCGTTGTCCTGACGGCCCCGTCAGGCCAGCCCGAGTCTCCCGCGGCGCTGGCCAACATGTCGCCCCCACACTTTTTGCTGGCGCCATGGGGAGGGGAAGGTGCGGGAAGGGAGGCGCGCGGGGAGGAGGAGTTTGGCGGAGAGAGGGAAGTGAGGTGCGGGAGGGTAGGGTACAGAGGGTAGGGACGGGGAGGGAGGGAGAGGAGCTACAGCATGAGTGATAAAGGGAGGGGGGCTTCAGCAGTTCGCCCGAGCTGCAAGGCGACGAACAGCCTGAGCCTGAGTTACTCCGAGTGATGACGGAACGGATGATTTGTATGATGTTGTTGTTGGAGATGGTGAGGAACATGAGGATAATGTTGAGGATGGCCAGGACGATGATACCGATGACAATGACTTTTGCATTGATGTTGGTGCTGGTCGTGACGGTGATGATGATGGTGACGACGACGGTGAAGAAAATTACGTTGACGATGACGAGCTTCATGATGAGGGCGAGTGCTAATAATTGAGCGGCTTCGAGCTCCAACGGGCACCGCTACGACTCCATTCCTTTCGCCAACGGAATGATCATGGCCGCGGCGCCATAGGGGTGCGATCGCGCGCGTTGGCGCGACCTCGTGCGCCCTCTGCCCTCGCTTTGTAATTTCACTGCCACTTCCTCCGCGATTTTCCCTTCCTGCCTCCTAGCCCCTACCTCCTTCCTCCTGCATTCTACCTTAAACTTCGTACCCAATGCCTCCTGGAGGGAGGGCGAGGAGAATGAGGCGGATAATGAGAAGTATACATCGGATGGCGATGCCAATAATGATGCCGATAACGATGATGACGCATATGCTGCTGATGATGATGATGATGATGGTGGTGGTGGTGATGATGATGACGACCATGATGGTGGTGATGATGATGCTGATTATGATGATGATAATGATTCTGATCATGATGATGATGCTGATGCTGATGCTGCTGATGATGATGCTGCTGATGATGATGATGGCGATGGTGATGGTGATGATGTTGATGATGAGGATGCGGATGAGGATGAGGACGAGGACGAGGACGATGATGATGATGATGATGGTGATGATGATGATGACGATGATGCTTATGCTGCTGGTACTGATGATGCTGATGATGTTGTTGTCGATGATGATGGTGATGCTATTGCCGACAATGGTGCGGGTGCTGATGTCGACGATGACGATGCTGCTGCTGCTGATGATTATGCTGATGTTGATAATACGGTCGTTGGTTACCATGGCGATGATGCGGATGACGACGATGATGGGGACGGTGATGATGATGCTGAAGATGATGACGATGCTTATGATGATGTTGGTGCTGCAGTTGACGACGATGACGATGATGATGATGGTGACGATGAATCTGATGATGATGCTGATGATGATGCTGCTGATTATGATGATAATGATGATGATGGCGACGACTGTGATGACGAGGTTGTTGATACTGTTGACGATCATGAGGTTGACGATGCTGTCTATGATGTGATGGTGACGAGGATGACGACGAGGATGATGATGGTGATGATGGCGGTGTTGGCGATGGCATCGCCAACGATTATGATGACGGCGATGAGGGTAACGATGTCGACGACGAAGACAATGCTGATGATGATGCTGATGATCATGGTGATGCTTCTGATGTTCATGATGATGTTACGAATGTGACTGGTGATGATGCTGATGATGATGTTGGTGATGATGATGCTGCTGCTTCTGATTGTGATAAGGATGCTGATGGTGACGACGACGATGATGATGATGATGATGCTTACGTCGGTGAGGATGACGATCTCGGTGCTGTCGTTGATGTTGACGTTGTTGCTGTTGGTGATGATGTTGTTGTTGTTGTTGTTGTTGTTGTTGTTGTTGTTGTTGTTGTTGTTGTTGTTGTTGTTGTTGTTGTTCTTGTTGTTCAGTTCTCATTTTCAAACGGTAGTTATTGTTGACTCCCTCGGTTACCATTGTTTTTTTGAATTGAAGCGCTCCTCCTGGGGCTCGCACCCTATTTTTTTATCAAGGAAAGTCTTGGGCCACCAAACTGTGTCGTTGGCATCCCCGTTTGCAGCAAGAACGGCTCCCGTCTGATACTTCTCCACAAGTTTTTCAAAATCGCGCTCTCGCGCGGGACTTCATAATGTATGCAGGAATCGCATTCTCGTGTGGGACTTCCTTGCAATTTATTCAAACGCCGCGCCCTCGACGCTCAGGAAGCTCTCGATCTGACTTTTCTCACGATTTACTTGGGAATCGCGCTATCGCTCGAGGCCTTCTCGCCATTCATGCAGGACTCATTCTCGAGCAACCCGCCTGCTCGACCTGGCCACCTGGACCCGCCTTCCCAACCCGCCCGTTAGGGTCTACCCGCCCGATCAGTCAGTCGAGGTCTGCCACTGTCTTCTGCTCCTAGCCCCCCTCCTGCTAATCTTTCCCGGGCTCCATCCTTTCCATCCGTCCTCGCTTCCCCTGCCTTCGGGGCTGCGCCAACTACACGCGGCATGTAGGGGAAATCTACCCCCTCGAGGTTTCGATTGAAGACGAAGAGGGCGGGTATCGAGGGTTTGGGATATACGTGCTGGATGGCACGCGAGCAGATGATTGCGAACAGTCTTAGAATTATTGTTGTTGTTGTAGTTGAGTTCTCATTGTTAGAGAGTAATTTTTGTTGACCCCCCCCCGGTGACAGTTTTTTCCAAGTGAAGTGCTCCTCCTGGGGCTCGCACCCTTTTTTCAGGGAGAGGTTGTGGTCACGAAACTGTGCCCCTGACCCCCATGTCGCAACAACACCAACAACGGCTCCCGCCTGATAATTACGTGCTCACAATTTATACAGGATTCACGCTCTCGCGCGGGAATTCCTCATAATGTATACAGGAATCGCGCTCTCGCGTGGTACTTCGTCGCGTGCGGCGCCGTGCCCCCAACACTGAGGAATTATGTTCTCTCTATGGATTTCCAAACGATTTCCTTGGGAATCGCGTTTCCGCTCGAAGTTTCCTTCATGATGGTTTGACGCTTTAGCGACGCGCCCGCTCGAGTTGGCCGTCTGGTCCCGCCCGCCCGACCTCCACAGTAGGGTCCGCCCGCCCTACACGCCAGTCTGGTTCTGCCGCTTGTGCTCCTGCTCCCAACCTGCCTGCAAATTGCTCTCGTGCTCCATCTTTCTTCCTCCCTCTTGTCTCTTAGCTCTTCCCCTCCTTCCCCTGTTTGAGTGGATGCGCCAAGTACACGCGGCATGTAGGGAAGATGTACCCCCGAGAGGGGGTACGACCCAAGACGAAGAGGGCGGGTACCGAGGGTTCGGGATGTCCGTGTTGATGTTGAGCAGTCTTACGATGATTGTTGTTGTTACTGCCTCTGCTGCTGCTGCTGCTGTTGCTGTTGCTGTTGCTGTTGTTGTGGTCGTTGTTGTTGTTGTTGTTGTTGTTGTTGTTGTTGTTGTTGTTGTTGTTGTTGTTGTTGTTGTTGTTGTTGCCGCTGTCATTGTTGAGCCCTCACTATTCAACACAAGTTATTGTTGGACACCCTGCATCCGCCCTGGCGCTCTCGCCTCGGCGCCAGCTGCATGTCCTTTGTACATTTGGCTCACGCTTAGGCGTTTCGGGGTTGCGTCGAAACGCTCCTCCCAACAACAACAACGATCCCGCTCGATACTTACTCCTTTTCTACCCGGGACCGGGGCTCTTGCTCGCCGGCGAAAGCCAGTTTTCCCTCAAAACAGGGGCTCCTTCGCAGTGCTCCCTTGCTTTCCGCTCAGGATCAGCATTCCCGCCTCGGCGCCGCAAGCGGCTCCCCCTGCCCGGCATTCCGAAGACACGTCCAGGAAGAAGTCGGCTAGCGGTGCCCTGCGTGATGCCATGTGAAGTAAGTAGGACAACTTTGAACAGTATAAAGATACCAATTATACGGTTAATGGTAAAGGATCGAAGAATGATGATGAGGAGGTGGATCATTCTTTGTTCTGCTGAAAAAAGAGGAGCGCGAGGAGGAGACCCAGGATGAGGATGAGCAGGAAGATGGATGGATACATGGATGGATGGAGGGGGGGGGGAGGGAGGGAGGGAGGGAGGGAGGGAGAGGAAGCACGAGGAGGAACGGTGGAGGAGGAGGAGGAGGGTCAGGAGCAGGAGGAGGAGGAGGAGAAGGAGGAGGAGGAGGCACAGCAGCAGGACACTGAGCACGAGAGGTGAGATCCGACGGTGTGTAAGCAGGATGAGGGAAGAGGGGAAGGGAGGAGGGAGGAGGGACGGGGGGTGGGTTGGTGTGGAGGGAGGGAGGGAGGGAGGGCTCGGAATATGATATCGGAAGATTTGCATTCTGAGGCTGGCATGAGCTGCCAGCTGATCAGCTACGTCCACCAAGACCACGCCAAGTTCTTCGAGGTCTGTAAGTCTTTCGACGCGCTGATCGTCCGTTGCAATCCTGGCCAGATCAAAGCGGACGGTGGTGACCAGGAGTGTTCTATTTTTCTGAGGGCCAGTGTGTTGAGCAGGGAGGGGGGGAGGAGGAAGAGGATGGAGAGAGGGGATGGAGAGACGGGGGAGGATAAGGAAAAGGATGGGGAGGGTGAGGGTAAAGAGCAGGAGGAGGGAGGGAGTGAGCAGCTTTCTTGACACGTTATCATGGCAGGAGCGCGCACAACCTGCATCACGGGGGCCAGTTCAGCAGAACTCGGCATTTGGACGCCGAGGCCGAGACGTGGCATCGGTTTGCCTCCTCTCCCTCCCGCTCTGCCCTTCCTCCCCCCCATGCCTCCTTCCGCCTCCCCTCTCGCCGCCTTCTCCTCCCCCCACGCATCGGTGCCCTCCCTCCTCGCCTCGCCCCCTCCTCGCCTTCCCTCGGCCCTTCTCTTCGCTGCTCGCTTCTGGCTGCTCGCTCTTCGCATCTCCTTCCTCCCGAGCCCTCTCCTCTCCATCCTGCTCCCCCGTCTCCCGTCCGCCTCCCTCCGCCCTCCCCTCTCCTCGCGCCTCCCTCTTCCCTCCTCGCTGCTCTCGCCGCTCGCTGCTCACTGATGTCTTCTGTTTCCATCTCTCTCTCTCTCTCTCTCTTTCTTTCGCGTTTTTTTTTTTTTTTTTTTTTTTTTTTTTTTTTTTTTTTTTTTTTTTTTTTTTTTTTTTTTTTTTTTTTTTTTATCTCCCAACCATCCTGTGGTGTTGGGCCCTCGTTTTGAAGAGAGAGCGTCCCGCGTTCCTCCTCTCCTCCTCCTCCTCCCCCTCCTCCCTCCTCCCCCTCCTCCCTCCTCCCCCTCCTCCCTCCTCCCCCGTGTGCCTCTGCCCTTCGCATCAGTCTATCATTTCGGCACACCCCTCACGCGAATCGTGGCCCCATAGGGAACTCCACCGAGGTCCCCGAGGGCACAGTCCGCATGGCGTACCCGCATCCAATTTGGCACACCCCTCACACGAACCGTGGCCCCATAGGGAGTTCCACCGAAGGCTCCAGTTGCACAATCCGCAAGGCGTGCCCACCTCCGATTTGGCACACCCCTCGCACGTTTCGTAGCCCGAGAGTGAGCTCCACCGAACGCATCCGATTTGGCACACCCCTCAGACGTTTCGTGGCCCCATAAGGGGCCCCACCGCAGGCTCCAGTGGCACAGTCCGCATGGCGTACCTGCATCCGGTGTGGCACACCCCTCGCACGTTCCGTGGCCCCAGAGGGAGTTCCACCGAGTGCCCCAGCAGCGCATTCCGCATGGCGTACCCACATCCGATTTGGCACACCCCGCATACGTTTCGCGGCCTCATCGGGGGCTCCACCGATTTCCCCAGCGGCACAGTCCGCATGGCGTACCCGAATCCGATTTTTGGGACACCCCTCGCACGTTTCGTGGCCCCATAGGGAGCTCCACCGACTGCCCCAGTGGCATAGTCCGCATGGCGTACCCGAACCCGATTCGACACACTCCTCACGCGTTTCGTGGCTCCATCAGGGAGTTCCACCAAAGGCCCCAACGGCACAGTCCGCATGGCGTACCCGCGTCCGATTTGGCACACCCCTCACACGTTTCGTGGCCCCATGAGGAGTTCCACCGAAGGCCCCAGCGGCACAGTCCGCATGGCGTACCCGCATCTGATTCGGCACACCGATGACACGTTCCGTGGTCCCACAGGGGGCCCCAGTGCAGGCTCCAGTGGCAGCGCGCGCATGGCGCCCCCGCCCGATTTCGGCACACTCTTCGCACGCTTTTTGGCCTCATGAGGAGATCCACCGAATGCGACACCCATCGACGGCATACACAACTGCATATTGTTGGATCCATCGCCAGGATCATTTTTCCACGCATCCTGAGTGGCTTCCTCTTTCCCCACAATACCTCCTCCTCTTCCTCCCACCTCTGCCTTCCCCTTCCCCTTCCACTGCCACTCCCTTCCTGCACTATTTACCAGGCTTCCTGCCCCTCGCACCCGTCCTGGGAGGCCCCGTCAGAGCGAGGAGGGAATCATGATACCATGCTGCTTGCCAGGCTTCCTGCCACTCCCACCCCATCCAGGGAGGCCCCGCCAGAGCGAGGAGGGTATCGGAATACCATACTATTTCCACGGCTTCCTGCACCACTCATCCTTCCAGGGAGGCCCCGCCAGAGAAAGGAGGGTCATGGGATACACTACTATTTTCACGGCTTCCTGCCCCACCGCCCCCTCTAGGGATGCCCCGCCAGAGCGAGGAAGGTATCGGAACACCCTCCCACCCATCCAGAAAGACCTCGCCAGAGCGAGGAGGGCAGCGGAATACCATACTGATTCCAAGGCTTCCTACCCCACCCCCACCCCTCCAGGGAGGCCCCGTCAGAGCAAGGAGGGCACCTGGATACCATACTCTTTACAAGGTGTCCTGCCCCTCCCGCCCCTCCAGTGGAGGCCCCGCCAGAGCGATGAGGGTGTCGGCATGCAGTACCACTTCCAAGGTGTCGCGCCCCTCCCACCCCTTCCAGGGATGCCCCGCCAGGGCGAGGAGGGCATCGGACTGCGATGCTATTGTCGAGGCTTCCTGCCCCTCGACCCCATCCAGGGAGGCCCCGCCAGAGCGAGGAGGGCATCGGAATACCATAACATTTCCAACATTTCCTGCCACTCCTACTTATCCAGGGAGGCCCCGCCAGAGCGAGGAAGGTTTCGGAATGCCATTCTCGTTACAACGTTTCCTGCCCCTTCCACCCGTCCAGGGAAAGGCCCCGCCAGAGCGAGGAAGAAAGTCGCAATACCATTGTAGTTCCAAGGTTTCCTGCACCACCCACCCCTCCAGGGAGGCCCTGCTAGAGCGATGAGGGTATCGGAATATAATCTGCCCCTCCCACCCCTCCAGGGAGGCCCCGCCAGAGCGAGGAGGGTATCCGAATACCGTACTATTTCCAATGCTTCCTGCACCACCCATCCCTCCAGGGAGGCCCCGCCAGAGCGATGAGGGTATCTGAATACCATACTATTTCCAAGGTTTCTTGCCCCTCCCAGTGGAGGCCCCGCCGGAGCGATGAGGGTATCGGAATATTTTGCTTTTTGCAAGGTTCCCTGCTTCTTCACCCCTCCAGGGAGGCCCCGCCAGAGCGATGAGGGCGTCGGAATACCATAATATTGTCAGAAAACCATCCCCCCTCCGCCCCTCTTCTGATTTGTTTTTGCGCATTTGTCTCGCATTGCATGTTGTCTAGACACGCCAGATTCCCGAGGCCACGGCCTCGCCCACCCGGTCTTGAGTCGGCCCGGACACTGTCCGCAACGGTGGTCGCATCGCATCGCATCGCATCGCATCGCATAACCACGGTTTAGTGCCCCATCCACCCTCCAGGGAGGCCCCGCCAGCGAGAGGAGGGTATCGGAATAATATACTATTTGCAAGGTTCCGCGCCCCTCCCACCCCTCCAGGGAGGCCCCGCCAGAGCGAGGAGGGTATCGGAGTACCGTACTATTTCAAGGCGTTCGCCCGGCTATACACAAGGGGTGCGTCCTGAACAGCCATCCTCCTTTTCTATGCTGCTTCCCCTCCTCGCCTTCGTTGGCCCTTCCATGACAACCTGTGAACGTCATGGTTCTTCTTTTCGTAATACTACTTTTGTTCACCGTCGATCCCGCTAATCCCGTGACATCCTTACGTTGGGAACTGCGGTAACATAACTTTTGGTGTGTCGCTTTTTCTCTCTCTCTCTCTCTGTCGATTCGTCTTCCCCACATCTCCCCACATCCAAAATGGGGTTCTTGTTTTCTCTGGACACTCCGCGCAGGAGCACAGGAACACCCTCCTCCTCCTCCTCATCATCATCATCACCATCCTCATCATCATCATCGTCATCATCATCATCATCATCATCATCATCATCATCATCATCATCATCATCATCATCATCATCATCATCATCATCATCAGCACTCACACGCGCACATTCATGTTTAGGACGTATCAGGCGGGAGCCTCGTCTGTGAGTGAATTGTGGAGAAGTCTCATG
>CAUYUJ010020007.1:47500-55000 GCA_963575745.1 Prorocentrum cordatum
GATGATGATGAGGAGGATGATCAGGATGATGATGTCGATGAGGACGCTGATGCTGCTGATTATGATGCTGGTGACGATGAGGATGCAGATGAGGATGATGCTGCTGCTGCTAAGCGGATGATGATGGTGGTGATGATGTTGATGTTGCTGATGAAGAAGAAGAAGGAGAGGAGGCTGAGGCCGAGGAGGAGGAGGAGGAGGAAGAGAAGGTCGAGGTTGGTCGATGCGGGCGAGGATCACGATTCCAAATAGGAAGAGGGCGGAGGGGAAGGAGGGGGATGAGGAGGATGGGGCCGAGGAGGAGGATGATGTCGATGAAATCGATGAGGACGATGATGATGATGATGCTGATGATGATGATGATGATGCTGATGCTGCTGATGATGATGTGATGCTGCTGATGATGATGGTGATGATGATGATGTTTATGTCGGTGCTGATGACGATTCTGATGATGACGACGATGATATTGATGATGCTGAGTGTTATCATCATTACTACTATGCTGATTATGATGATGCTGATTATTTTAGTACTCATGATGGTAATGACGAGGGTAATGCCAATGACGATGACAATGACGATGACGACGATTATGCTGATGCTGATGATGACGATGCTGATGATGCTGCGGATGATCATGATGATGAGGATTATGAATGTGATGCTGATGATGATGTTGATGCTGATGCTGATGCTGATGATGATGATGCTGCTGATGATGCTGATGCTGATGCTGATGTTGATGATGCTGCTGCTGATAAGGTTGTTGATGATGCTGATGATGCTGCTGCTGATGATGATGCTGTTGATGATGATGATGATGATGATGATGATGATGATGATGATGATGATGATGATGATATTGGTGCTGCTGGTGATGATGCTGACGGTGATGCTGATGACGATGATGCTGATGATGCTGATGATGACGCTGATGATGATGATGCTGCTGATGCTGATGATGCTGATGATGCTGATGCTGATGCTGATGATGCTGATGATGCTGATGATGCTTCTGATGATAATGATGATGATGCTGATCAAGATGATGGTGGTAATGATGATGCTGATGATGATGATGATGATGATGATGATGATGATGATGATGATGATGATGATGACGAAGATCACGACAACGCCGACGATGATGATGATGATGAGGAGGAGGAGGAGGAGGAGGAGCAGGAGGAAGAGGAGGAGGAGCAGGAGGTCGAGGAGGTCGATGAGGACGACGATGACGATGAGGAAGAGGAGGAGGAGGAGGAGGAGGAGGTGGAGGACGATGATGATGATGATGATGATGATGATGCTGATGATGATGATGATGATGATGATGATGATGATGATGCTGATGATGATGATGATGATGATGATGATGATGATGATGATGATGATGATCATCATGACACTGATGATGATGATGATGATGACGATGATGATGATGATGATGATGATGATGATGTTCATGAAGAAGATGTGAAGGAGGAGAAAGAGGAGGATGAGGAGGAGGTCGAAGAGGTCGATGAGGACGAGAATGAGGCCGATGAGGTCGATGATGACGAGAATGAAGATGTTGATGGTGATGATGATGCTGATGATGATGCTGATGCTGATGCTGATGATGATGCTGATGAGGACGATGATGATGATGGTGATGATGGTGATGATGATGATGATGTGAGGATTAGGATGAGGATGATGATGATGATGAGCATGGTGATGATGAGGATGATGATGATGACAATGATGATGATAATGATGATGCTGATGATGATGATGATGCTGTTTGTCGTGATGATGGTAATGATGATGATGATGATGATGATGATGATGATGATGATGATGATGATGATGATGATGATGATGATGATGATGATGATGTGAGGATGATGTGAGGATGAGGATGAGGATGAGGTTGAGGATGAGGATGAGGATGGGGATGATGATGAGGATGAGGATGAGGGTGAGGATGAGGATGAGGATGAGGATGATGATGATGATGATGATGATGATGATGATGATGATGATGATGATGATGATGATGATGATGATGATGATGATGGATGAGGAGGAGGAGGAACAGGAGGATGAAACGGAGGAGCAGGAGGAAGAGGAGGAGGAGGAGGCCGAGGAGGTGGATGAGGACGAGGATGACGATGAGGAAGAGGAGGTGGAGGAGGAGAAGGAGGAGGAGCAAGAACTGGAGGAGGAGGACTGAGATGCGCAACTCCCTTGTGCCCCTTCCCTGTCTCCCCCTCCTTTCCTGTTGCTCCTTCTCCCTCCCCCTTGTCCCCGTTCCTCTTCCTCCCTCGTCTCATTTCCCCATTCCTCTGTCCTCGTTTCTCCTTCCTCCTTGCTCTTTCTCGCGTGCTCCAGCTTCTCCACCTCATATGCTCCGCATCCAGGGAGGAGGCCGAGGATGTTGAGGATGAGCCGGAGGGGGAGGCGGAGGAGGAGGAGGACGAGGAGGAGGAGTAGGAGGAGGAGAGGATCGCGAGGTGCTCGTTCGCCCCCGCTGTCGCCGGCTCGGGCTTTGGAGAAAGCAGTCCGAAGTTTAAAGATATCTTGCCAGGGTAAGTTCGATGACTCGATGCGCGATCTGCGCAAGGCGGGCATCCAGGTTTGGCCTTCTCCCGACGTGATGGAGTTCATGGGCGCCAAGGACGCCCTGTGCAAGATCGCGAAACTGTCGATGGGACTGGAGGACACGCTGGCCTACTACGACGCGGCCTCCTTCTCAGCGGGGTTCAAGAAGACCATGAAGTTCCAGCCGCGCGTCATCAAGCAGAACCGCGGCTCCGCCGGCGAGGGCATCTGGATCATCAAGCTCAAGTCCGGAGAGTACTGCAGCTCCTTCGGGGAGAAGAGCGCCGCCGACGACGAGAAGCTGGACCTGATGGAGGCCAACGACAACCACTCCGAGGAGCACACCGTGGCCGAGTTCATCGAGTTCTGTATCAACGGCCGCACGGCGAAGTCTGGCGAGTGGACCTCGAAGGGCGTCGGCAAGTACCTGGAGGGGGGCAAGGCGGCTGGCGGCCAGCTGGTGGATCAGCGCTTCTGCCCGCGCATCGTTGAGGGTGATCGGTGGCGAAATCCGAGCCCTACCCTCGCCGATCCACGATTCAGGCAACTCGATGGGTGGTGGCGGCAGGGGCTCGGAGTTCGTCGAGAACGCGGCAAAATCCGAGCCCTACCCCCGCCTCCCATCCATTTAGGGTACTCAGATGGTTCGTGGGGGTCGGCTAGCGCCGATCAGCGTCGATTTAGCGTCGATTTGGCGTCGATCGGCGTCGACTGGCGTCGACGAGCGCCGATGCGCAGGAGCCGACAAGATGGTAGGGGAGGCTCTCACGAGTTGCCACCGACGGGCTCGGAGTTCGCCACCCAGGCGAGCTCCGCTACAACATGGTCGGCGACACCCTCCTCGGCATCATCCACAAGAAGCCCAAGGAGGGCGGCATCTCCGCCGTGGGCGGCACGGGCTCGATCTACACGTACTACGGCCCCAGGTGCCGCCGCCCGGGGCGGCGAAGGCGGAGGAGGGAGGACGGAGGAGGATACAGTGCCGTTTTTAATACATGCTCCGCGTGCGGATCATGTATTAAACATGCAGGGATTCAGTATTAAAAACAACGATGAGTTCATGCATAAATTTATTCATACATTAATCATGCATTCAAATCTTATATGTTTAAGAATCCTATGTATTAAAACCTGCCCTGTAGATAGCTGATGGACGCTGGTCGTTGGAAGTAGTGTTTTTGGACCTCCAGATTTCAGCCTGCTTTGGGTGCCCTCCTACCCCAGTCATCGAGCTGTTCGCCCTCGTCCCTCCTCCTCGGGCGGCGGGCGGGAGCGCAGTCTGCGTCCGGCGCCCTTCCTGCTGGGGCGGCGAAGGCGGAGGAGGGAGGACGGAGGAGAATAGATAAGAGATACCGAAGAAGAGAAACCGGCAAACACATACACTTTTGGCGCTCCGCGCGGATGGCTTGGATCTGCGCTGGAGCGCCCTGGCGGCGCTTCCAGCGCCGCCCCTGGCGCGCTCCGCGCGCCAGGGAGGGTCAGCGCGGATCCAAGAAATCCGCGTGGAGCGCCAACAGTTTATGTTTGTGCCGTTTCTTCTTCTTCTTCTTCTTCTTCTTTGGTGGATGATGATCAATGGAGAGGAAGCACGTTGCCAAGTAATTCCAGGATGTCTAAAAAGACCTTCAAACATGTTTTAACTATGTAGAAACATGTTTAAAACAGGCTTAACAATTTTCCTACATTTTAAGCACATCTTCAACTCAATGATAGGATTGTTAGAGTGTTCGATGTCATGGCATCCGCACCTCTTCTGCTTCTTCTTATTCCTTTCTCATCTTCCTCTTCTGCCTCTTCTTCTTCTTCTTCCTCCTCCTCGTCCCTTTTCTGCTTCTTTTTCTAAGATAGCCGAGCGCCTCGCGAAGTCTCGTAAAGGACGGCTGCCGAAGCGCTCGCGCAGGCGAGCCGCGCCTCCGGGCGCCTGTCCCGGCCGCAGCCCGCCGCGGGGCAGGGCGACCGCTTTCTGGGAAACGAGGAGGAGGACGGGGGCGAGGAGGAGGAGGAGGAGGAGGAGGGGGAGGAGGAGGAGGGGGAAGAAGAGGAGGAGGAGGAGGAGGAGGAGGAGGAGGAGGAGGAGGAGGAGGAGGAGGAGGAGGAGGAGGAGGAGGAGGAGGAGGAGGAGGCGGAGGCGGAGGCGGAGGAGGAGGAGGAGGAGGAGGAGGAGGAGGAGGAGGAGGAGGAGGAGGAGGAGGAGGAGGGGGATGGGGGAGGAGGGGGAGGAGGAGGAGGAGGAGGTCATTTCAAATGCACGCTCTCGCGCGGGACTTCTTCATCGCTCTCTCGCGTGGTACTTGCGTCCAATTTCTTGTTGCGCCGTGCCCCTAGACGCAGGAATCACGCTCTCGTTTTGGATTTCCTCACGATTGGGGAATCGTGCTATCGCTCGAATCCTCCTTCATGATGGGTTGACGCTTTGGCGACCCGCTCGCTTGACTTGGCCGTCTGGGCCCGCCCGCACGACCTGCCCGTTAGTGTCCGCTCAAGAGACACGCCAGGCTGGTTCTGCCACGTGGTTTCAGCTCCTAACCTTCCTCCTGCAAATTTCTCTCGTGCTCCATCCTTCTCCCTCCCCCTTGTCTCTTCACTCCTTCCCTCCTTCCCTTGGTTTTGGGTGGCTGCGCCAGCTACACGCGGCAGGTAGGGAAGATACACCCCCAATATGGTGTACGATCGAAGACGAAGAGGGCGGCTACCGCGGGTTTGGTTGATCTGTGTTGAATGGCACGCGAGCAGGTCAGAGCGAGTAGTCTTAATATGATTGTTACTGTTGTTGCTGTTGTTGCTGCCGCGGTGGTTGTTGAGGCAGTTGTAGCCGTTGTTGTTGATGTTGTTGTTGTTGTTGTTGTTGTTGTTGTTGTTGTTGTTGTTGTTGTTGTTGTTGTTGTTGTGGTTGTTGTCGTGGGTTGTTGTTGTTGTTGTTGTTGTTGTTGTTGTTGTTGTTGTTGTTGTTGTTGTGGTCGTTGTTGTTTTTGTTGTGGTCGTCGTCGTCATCGTCGTCGTCGTCGTCGATGTTGTTGTTGAATTCTCGTTTCTGAAGAAGTATTATTGTTGATCCCCCCCACCGGTGCATATGGTTTTTTCTCAATCAAAGTGTGCCCCTCGACGCTCGCACCCTGTTTTTTGACAGGGAAAGTCTTCCTGCTCAAACTGGCCCCCTGGCCTCCGGGTTACAACAACAACGGCTCCCGCCTGAGACTTCCTTACAATTTAGCCAGGACCCCCGCTCCCGCCCGAGACTTCCTCGCACTTTATTCAGGAATCGCGCTCTCGCTTGGGACTTTTTCACAATTTATTTAGGAATCGCTCTCCCGGCGCTCTGGAGTCGCGCTCTCGCAGGAGACTTGCTTGCAACTTACTGAAGAATGGCCTTGCGTTGGAATTTCCTGCAATTTGCCCAAGCGCCGCGCTCCCGACACCCAGGCACCCAGGAGTCGCGCCCGTTGTGGCCCCATGTGCATGCCTTTCGTGGCCCCGCTGTCGCCATTTGTGTCCCCCTCACTGTCCTACGTGGCCCAGTTGCTACCCTCAGTGGCCCCATAGTTGCCTTCTGTGGCCCCACATTATCTGCACTTCGTGGCCCCCGCTCGTTCGCGCTCTTCGTGGCCCCATACGCATTCCCTTCGTGTCCCCGCTGTCGCCCTTCGTGGCCTACTTCGTGCCCTTCGTGGCCCTGCTGTCGTTCTCTCTCGCTCTCGCTTTCGCTCGTCGTCGCCGTCGTCGTCGTCGTCGCCGTCGTCTTCGACGTCGTCGTCGTCGTCGTCGTCGTCGTCGTCGTCGTGGTCGGTCCCCTGTCCGTCCCTCTTGGGGTCGGGTCGACGGTCCGCGGCCGCCCCGCCGATCAGCGCTGCCGCTGGCCAGGCCGACGGTCCGCGGCCGCCCCGCCGCTTGCCGGGGCCCGGCCTGCAGGGAAGAAAGGTATACCCCCCAAAAGGGGTTCGATCGAAGACGAAGAGGGCGGGTATCGAGGGTTTGGGAAATACGCGTTATTGGACACTCGAGCATATAAGGGCGAACGGTCTTAAAATTGTTGTTATTGTTGTTGTTGTTGTTGTTGTTGTTGTTGTTGTTGTTGTTTTTGGTGCTGTTGTTGTTGGTGGTGGTGGTGTTGTTGTTTTTGTTGTGGTTGTTATGGTTGTAGTTGTTGGTTTTGTTGGTGTTGCTGCTGTTGTTGCGGCTGCTGTTGTTGTTGTTGTTGTTGTTGTTGTTGTTGTTGTTGTTGTCGTTGTTGTTGTTGTCGTTGTTATTGTTGTTGTTGTTGTTGTTGTTGTTGTTGTTGTTGTTATTGTTACGGCTGCAGTTGTTGTTGTTGTTGCTGTTGTTGTTGTTGTTGTTGTTGTTGTTGTTGTTGTTGTTGTTGTGGTTGTTGTTGTTGTTGTTGTTGTGGTCGTCGTCGTCGTTGTCGTTGTTGTTGTGTTGCTGTTGATGTTGTTGTTGTTGCTGCTGCTGCTGCTGTTGTCGTTGGATCCTCATTACTGAGTAATTGATGTTGATTGCTCTCCAGGGCAAATGGTGCTTTTTTCAATTGATGTGCCCTTCCCGGGGCTCGCACCTTTTTTTCCCAACCATCTTGTGGTGTTGGGTCCTCGTTTTGAAGAGAGGACGGCCCGCGTCCCACCTCCTCTCCTCCTCCTCCTCTCCTCCTCCTCCGCTGCCGTCCGCATGCGTCCCGCACACCCATTTCGGCACACCCCTCACACGTTTCGTGGCCCCATAGGGAGCTCCACCGAAGGCCCCATGGCTGCCGTCCGCATGCGTCCCGCACACCCATTTCGGCACACCCCTCACACGTTTCGTGGCCCCACAGGGAGCTCCACCGAAGGCCCCATGCGTCTGCCGTCCGCATGCGTCCCGCAAACCCATTTCGGCACACCCCTCACACGTTTGGCGGGAGCTCCACCGAAGGCCCCATAC
>CAUYUJ010020007.1:60000-62378 GCA_963575745.1 Prorocentrum cordatum
GGTCTCGCTATTGATCTCACAATCGATATCACAATCGATCTCGCATTCGATCTGACTATCGATCTCACTATCAAACTCACTATCGATCTCATTATCGATCTCACATTCGGTCTCACTATCGATCTCACTATCGATATCACAATCGATCTCACAATCGATCTCGCATTCGGCCTCACTATCGATCTCTCTATCGAATTCACTTTCGATCTCATTATCGATCTCACTATCGATCTCACTATCGATATCACAACTGAACTCACAATCAATCTCACATTCGGTCTCATCATCGATCTCACTATCGAAATCACTACCGATCTCATTACCGCTAGTGATCTCACTACTAACTCAATCGAGCGATCTCACAATTGATCTGACTATCGATCTCACAATAGATTCCACAATCGATCTCACATTCGGTCTCACTATCGATCTCACTATCGATATCACAATCGATCTCACAATCGATATCCCATTCGGTCTCACAATCGATCTCACTATCGATCTCATTATCGATCTCACATTCGGTATCACAATCAATCTCACAATCGATCTCACAAGCGATCTGACATTCGATCTCACGTTCGATCTCACAATCGATCTCACTATCGATCTCATTATCGATCTCACATTCGGCATCACAATCGATCTTACAATCGATCTCACAAGCGATCTGACAATCGATCTCACATCATCGCCATCATCAACATCATCATCATTATCACCATCATCATCATCATCATCATCATCATCATTATCACCATCATCATCATTAGAATCATCATCATAATCATCATCAACATCATCATCGGGACACCGACGGGACACGGACGGGACACCGGCGGGACACCGCGGGGCCCCGGCCGCCCGGAAGGGAATCATTTGGTCCGGCCGCGCCTCAGCCACACGGGACACCAGCGGGACACCGGCGGGACACCGCGGGGCCCCGGCCGCCCGGAAGGGAATCATTTGGTTCGGCCGCGCCTCAGCCACACGGGACACCAGCGGGACACCGGCGGGACACCGCGGGGCCCCGGCCGCCCGGAAGGGAATCATTTGGTCCGGCCGCGCCTCAGCCACAGGAGACTTTCTCTCGCCCGCCCACGCAGCTTCGCCTCGCCCGCACGCACGGCACGCACGAACACGAAACCGAAATCGATTTCCCGGTAAGGGGGCTCTCCGTTCCACTTCGATCTCACCCCCTCACCTCCGACTAAGACTAATGTTGCAACGAGGAAGGATAATCCTAGTAAAAAAGTGTGATATGAAGACAATTTTTATCGTTTTTAAATGAAGCTGCGAAGAAGGCGGATAATAATATGAATGCATTTACGAACAAAAATAATTCATTCGAGTAACTTTGCTAATCGTCCTAATACTAAGGGGACTACTACTAATACCCATACTATTAATTCCCAACCATCCTGTGGTGTTGGGTCCTCGTTGTGAAGAGACGGTGCCCCGCGTTCCTCTCCTCCTCTCCTCTCCTCCTCCCTCTCCTTCCTCCTCCCTCCTCCCACCATCATCGTCATCATCATCATCGTTGTCGTCGTCGTCGTCATCATCACCGCCATCATCATCTTCGTCATAATCCTCGCGACCGTCCTCATCACCATCATCGTCATCATCATCGCAGTCATCACCACTATCTCCTCTCACACGTTTCGTGGCCCCATAGGGAGCTCCACCGAAGGCCCCAGTGCCGCCGCCCGCATGCGTCCCACACCCATTTCGGCACACCCTTCACACGTTTCGTGGCCCCATAGGGAGCTCCACCAAAGGCCCCAGTGCCGCCGCCCGCATGCGTCAGCCACACCCAATTCGGCACACCCCTCACACGTTTCGTGGCCCCATAGGGAGCTCCACCGAAGGCCCCAGTGCTGCCGCCCGCATGCGTCAGCCACACTCCTTCGGCACACCCCTCACACGGTTTCGTGGCCCCATAGGGAGCTCCCCGAAGGCCCAGTGCCGCCGCCCGCATCGTCAGCCTTAGCAGTTCGGCACACCCCTCACACGTTTCGTGGCCCCATAGGGAGCTCCACCGAAGGCCCCAGTGCTGCCGCCCGCATGCGTCACCCACACACAATTCGGCACACCCCTCACACGTTTCGTGGCCCCATAGGGAGCTCCACCGAAGGCCCCATGGCTGCCGCCCGCATGCGTCCCGCGCACCCATTTCGGCACACCTCACACGTTTCGTGGCCCCACAGGGAGCTCCACCGAAGGCCCCATGGCTGCCGTCCGCATGCGTCCCGCACACCAATTTCGGCACACCCCTCACACGTTTCGTGGCCCCACAGGGAGCTCCACCGAAGGCCCCAGTGCTGCCGCCCGCATGCGTCCCGCACACCCATTTCGGCACACCCCTCACACGTTTCGTG
>CAUYUJ010020007.1:62478-73637 GCA_963575745.1 Prorocentrum cordatum
GAGGAAGAGGAGGCAGCGGGGAAGCAGCGGGGAAGCAGAGGAGACGGAGGAAGCGGAGGAGGCGGAGGAGGCGGAGGCGGAGGAGGAGGAGGAGGGGGGGGGAGGAGGCGGAGGAAGCGGAGAAGGCGGAGGAGGCGGAGGAGGAGGACGAGGAGGAGGAGGAGGAGCAGGAGGAGGAGTAGGATGAGGATGATGTGGAGGAGGAGGAGGAGGAGGAGGAGGAGGAGGAGTAGGAATACTAATACCAACAATAAGACGAATTATATTTTTTTTTTCATAAGAATAAGACGCATCAACATACCAATACTAATACTGTTGAACATAATACGAAGACGAGTAATACTAATAACAAAAAGAAGACTAATACGAAACATACTATTCACACGCAGAATAAGACTACTCATACGACTATTAATATCAGAGTAATCATACCAATGATAACATTCAGAATAATAAGACGACCGCTAACCAGTACTACTAATAACAATACTAATGGTCAAGCGAATAAGATTACTAATAATAGTAAGACTACGAATCCTGATATGACTACTACTACTACTACTACTACTTCTACTACTACTACTACTACTACTACTACTACTACTACTACTACTACTACTACTACTACTACTACGAACGATACTATCACAACGCATATCACGGCTACTAGTACTACTATCAACACTAAGAGTACTAACAATATTAGCATGCGTACTATGCACAATCATAATAGTTATATCAATAATACCATTACTACCATTACGAAAGAATTATGAACACTATAACGGGAATACTCAGCATACTAACAATGTTGTTAGTAATGCGAATAATGTTAATACTACGAATAACACTATTACTAATACTACGAACAGCACGAACACCACTATTAATGATACCAGTAGTAGTACTAGTAATATGAATAATACTAATCCTAAGGATATGATTAATACTATTATTCATCATACTAAGAATATTAGTAATAGCAATGCTACTCATATTATTGTTAGTACTAGTAACAATAAGAGGAGGAGGAGGAGGAGGAGGAGGAGGAGGAGGAGGAGGAGGAGGAGGAGGAGGAGGAGAGCAGAAGGAGGAGAAGGAGGAGGAGGAGGAGGAGGCGGAGGAGGAGGAGGAAGACGAGGACGAGGACGAGGACCAGGTGGAGGTGGAGGAGGAGGACGAGGAGGAGGAGGAGGAGGAGGAGGAGGAGGAGGAGGAGGAGGAGGAGGATGGAGGATGAGGAGGATGAGGAGGAGGAGCAGGAGGAGGAGCAGGAGCAGCACGAGGAGGAGGAGGAGGAGGAGGAGGAGGAGGAGGCGGAGGGCGAGGAACCGCAAGGAAAGGATGAGAAGCAGGAGGGGAGGAAGGCGAGCTGGAGGAGTGGGGGGTAGCAGGAGGAAGAGGAGCAGGCGGAGTTCGAGGACCACCACGAGGGGGGCGGAGCGGGAGGACGAGCGATGCAGTCGAGTCGCCACGAGTGCCCCGGCCCCGCAGTCTGAGCCGATCCCGCTGTGGTGGACCTCCGACTTCATCAATTCCTCCCCCGTGGGCACGCCCGCCAAGGCGGGCGGCCTTGCTGAACTGGGGCGCGGGCCCCCCTCCTCCCTGCACACTCTCCTCTCTCCAGGGCTCCATAGTCCCCTTCCCTCCCTTCCCCTCCCCTCCCCTCCCCTCCCTTCTCTCCCCGCTTTCCCCTTCCATCCCCCCCTCCCTCCCTGCCTCCCTCCTCCCCTCCCTCCCTCCCTCCCTCTCTCCCTCCTTCCCTTCCTCCGCCGCGGAGCGTCTCCCTCCCTCCCCTCCCCTCCTCTCTCCTCCCTCCACTTCTCTGGTACGTTGATAATGGGCATCCGTGGAATTCTTGCACTTTGTACAACAAATGTGCGCGGCGCTAAGGCGAGAGCCACATTTTGAAAAAGATCAGCCCTGAATCCGTGAACCACTGGTATCTTTTAAAACAAATGTGCGCGGCGCTACGGCGAGAGCCACATTTTGAAAAGGAGCCGCCCTCAATCCGTGAATCTCCTGCCATTTTGAAATGTGCGCGGCGCTACGGGGAGAGCCACATTTTGAAAACCAGTCGCCCTCAATCCGTGAAACTATATGTATTTACCTAACAGCGAAGGCTGATAGGTTTCTAGTGGTCTCAAAAGAGAGCATCATGACTCCCCAGGGGGGTCTGGGCAGATGCCGGACGGGTGCCGCGGGAATCCAGGGACTGCCGCGGGAATCGGGGACTCTTTTTTTAGCCAACAGTAACGCACTTCGTGGTCTTCGAGTTCCCAGAACTCCATTCCTGGGCATGATTTTGAATGCCCAGAGCCAACTGTAGGCCACTTCGTGTTCTTCGAGTTCCCAGAACTCCATTCCTGGGCATGATTTTGAATGCCCGGAGCCATCTGTAGGCGACTTCGTGGTCTTCGAGTTCCCAGAACTCCATTCCCGGGCCACATTTTGAATGCCCGGAGCCAACTGTAGGCCACTTCGTGGTCTTCGAGTTCCCAGAACTCCATTCCTGGGCATGATTTTGAATGCCCAGAGCCAACTGTAGGCCACTTCGTGTTCTTCTAGTTCCCAGAACTCCATTCCTGGGCCACATTTTGAATGCTGAGGCAGGCTGATGCTGCGGCCGAGGCAGGCTGAGGCTGAGGCAGGCTGAGGCTGAGGCCGAGGCTGAAGGCAGACTGAGGCTGAGGCTGAAGCAGACTGAGGCTGAGGCTGAGGAAGGCTGAGGCTGAGGCTGAAGCAGGCTGATGCTGAGGCAGGCTGAGGCTGAGGCTGAGGCTGATGCAGGCTGAGGCTGAGGCAGGCTGAGGCTGAGGCCGAGGCTGAAGGCAGACTGAGGCTGAGGCTGAAGCAGGCTGAGGCTGAGGCTGAGGCAGGCTGATGCTGAGGCAGGCTGAGGCTGAGGCTGAGGCTGATGCAGGCTGAGGCTGAGGCAGGCTGAGGCTGACGCCGAGGCTGAAGGCAGACTGAGGCTGAGGCTGAAGCAGGCTGAGGCTGAGGCTGAGGCAGGCTGAGGCTGAGGCTGATGCAGGCTGAGGCTGAGGCAGGCTGAGGCTGAGGCCGAGGCTGAAGGCAGACTGAGGCTGAGGCTGAAGCAGGCTGAGGCTGAGGCTGAGGCAGGATGAGGCTGAGGCAGGCTGAGGCTGAGGCTGAGGCAGGCTGAGGCTGAGGCTGAGGCTGATGCAGGGTGAGGCTGAGGCAGGCTGAGGCTGAGGCCGAGGCTGAAGGCAGACTGATGTTGAGGCTGAAGCAGGCTGAGGCTGAGGCTGAGGCAGGCTGAGGCTGAGGCAGGCTGAGGCTGAGGCAGGCTGAGGCTGAGGCTGAGGCTGAGGCAGGCTCAGGCTGAGGCAGGCTGAGGCTGATGCCGAGGCTGCGGGCAGATTGAGGCTGAGGCTGAAGCAGGCTGAGGCTGAGGCAGAGGCAGGCTGAGGCTGAGGCTGAGGCAGGCTGATGCTGAGGCAGGCTGAGGCTGAGGCTGAGGCTGATGCAGGCTGAGGCTGAGGCAGGCTGAGGCTGAGGCCGAGGCTGAAGGCAGACTGAGGCTGAGGCTGAAGCAGGCTGAGGCTGAGGCAGAGGCAGGCTGAGGCTGAGGCTGAGGCAGGCTGATGCTGAGGCAGGCTGAGGCTGAGGCTGAGGCTGATGCAGGCTGAGGCTGAGGCAGGCTGAGGCTGAGGCCGAGGCTGAAGGCAGACTGAGGCTGAGGCTGAAGCAGGCTGAGGCTGAGGCTGAGGCAGGCTGAGGCTGAGGCTGAGGCAGGCTGATGCTGAGGCAGGCTGAGGCTGAGGCTGAGGCTGATGCAGGCTGAGGCTGAGGCAGGCTGAGGCTGAGGCCGAGGCTGAAGGCAGACTGAGGCTGAGGCTGAAGCAGGCTGAGGCTGAGGCTGAGGCAGGCTGAGGCTGAGGCAGGCTGAGGCTGAGGCAGGCTGAGGCTGAGGCTGAGGCTGAGGCAGGCTCAGGCTGAGGCAGGCTGAGGCTGAGGCCGAGGCTGCAGGCAGGCTGAGGCCGAGGCTGAAGCAGGCTGAGGCTGAGGCAGAGGCAGGCTAAGGCTGAGGCAGGCTGAGGGAGGCTGATGCTGAGGCAGGCTGAGGCTGAGGCTGAGGCTGCTGCAGAACAGGGCCCCGTTTTGAGAAGGAGCCGCCATGCATGCTTTTAGTTATAAGGACGGCGACGAAGTAGGATCATGAAGTTCAAGGAACTGCTCAAGAGGCCTCCAAGATGGTCTCACGATGGCCTAAGAGCGCCACAAGGCGGCTCTTGGCCCCCCAGGCGCCCCCCAAAGGGGCCCAAGAGAGGGAGCACGAACCGAGCATCCGAGCCTTCCGCCCCAATAGGCCCCCCAGGCGGCCCCAAGAGGCGCCCAGGAGGCCCCAAGAGGCCCCCAAGAGGCTCCAAATAGACCCCAAGAAGCCCACAAGAGGCCCAGATGTAGGATCATCAAGTCCAAGAAACTGTTCAACGAGGGTCCCGCTTTGGAAGCGTGTCGCCCTGAACCCGTGTATCTTCCATTTTAGAGTGCAGTCGTCTGGCCATAAAAGGTTGAGACCTAAGAAGGTCTCAAGCGATAAACCCGATTCGAAACTGAGCCGCCCTCCATCCGTGTAACGCTTGCGCATTCCAGTCTCAAACAAAAGTCTTGAACGTCAGGCTGGAATCGCAATACCATAACGTCTCAAACGAAAGTTTAATTTTGATACGGAGCCGCACTCCATCCGTGTAATTCTCGAAGCTTTTGAGGCGATTGTTCGCGGTGTTGCGGCGACGGCCACATTTCGGGAAGGAACCGTCCAGGACGGTTGGACGTTCTTGACACGAACGTGCGCGGCGCAAAAGTGGAAGCCACATTTTGATCATGAACCGCCTTCCATTCGTGTAACGGTCGGAAGCTTCTCAGGCCAAAGCACGTGGTGCTAGAGCGAGAGCCACTTTTTGTGAACGGTCCCTTCCATCCGTGTTGTGCGACGTCAAAGCAAGAGCTTGAAAACAAGTTTGTGCGGTGTCAAGGCAAGAGCTACATTTTGGAAACGCCCCCCCTTCGTCCATGCAGCAATTCGTGGAAGCCGCGAGTGTGCGCGGTGCAACTGCCAGAGCCACGCTCTGAAGACGGTCCGTGATGTAAGCCTGCAGCGACTGCGCCGCCGCCACGGCGAGAGTCCCACGTTGAACATATCCCTCGCTACGTGTGTGTAGCTATTAGAAGCCTTGAAATATGGGAAACCTCAAACTATTGGAACCCTCCCTACATTTGTGTAACGATTGGAAACCTCAATCTGTTGGAGACCTCAGACCATTGGAAACGCCCAGCCCGCCTCATTCGACACGCTTGGCAGTCAGACGTGGGGGAGTTGTCCATGTAGAAGCTGGATGGAGGAGAGGTCCTGATGCTCGTTGCCGTTTTCGGGTTCCCAGGGCCCTCTCCGTGCCCTCCAGGCAACGACTCCAGCTGAAAAGCTGGACTCGGGAACGCCCTGGGGTCCAGGACCCGCTGCCACCAGGGCCCGTTCCCTCGTGGCAAATCTTGCCTCGGGCTCGACTCGTGGGGGCTAGAAGAACGCAAATGTCAATGTCGTGTCGAGAGCCTCCCTCCTCTGTGCGCGCGTCCGCTCCTCTGGACTGGGACAGACGATCTGCTGAGCAGCCCGTGGGACGAGCACGTGCGTTGCTTCGAATACTTGGCCGAAGCATGGAAACCGGGCGAGATGCTATGACTAGGACCTCCAGCCGAGCCGAAGCGTCGAGTCTTCAGTTGTAGGGACGATTTGCCCTTGTTCTGCTTGAGTGCCAGTGCCCTGAACTATTCCCCGAATGCGATGGGAAGGGCAATCGTTCAGTAGTCTCAAATGGTCTGGAAGTTTGCTAGCAGAGGGCCAGGGTCAAACATCGTACATCCCCTAGGAACATGCCATGCAGCACCAGGATGACTCGAGACGCCTCTGGCCAATCGCCGCCGCAGCCACCGGGGGAACTCCGGGGGAGGGCCCCGGCGGAGTTTGCAGACCAGGGACCTCGCCAGACCCAGCCGGAGAGATCGACGAACGGAGCATGCTTCGACCTGCGGCTGCAGTCTTCTCGGAGGCGCCAGCGCCCCGGTTGATTGGAGTCCCCGCTTGCGGGACCCCGAGCTGATATATATATATATATATATATATATGTTTATGTATATATATATATATATATGTATATATATATTTCTATATGTGGGCTGGTAACGTTATGTGTCGCGCCAGCGCCGTACGGGAATGTCTAGGAGTAGCCAAAGCCAACTCCGAGGTGGTCAGCACGAATCGTGACGTTTTCTGGGGTCGGCAGGGGGGCGGCCGGGGTAACGGCCGCTATAGCGAAGCATAAAAGCACCCTCTTGGTAGGTACTCATCCTCCTTACCCTCGCTCTTTCTTGCCGTTTTTCGTCTTGCATGCTCCTGGCAGGACGAGAAGTGGATCGTCGGCGAGTTCAATTGCTCGTGCGTGGGCATCTCGAAGTGCCTCGCCGCTTACTGCAAGGACGACACACCGAATGCCTGCTACACCGACATATCCAAGAAGGCGCGCCGCTTGGCAAGCAGGTTAGCATCATAGGGGCGCTATGCGCGACGATTGCGGTGGCGACGCATGCAGCGGTTGCATGAATGTAATGTTGACGAGGTGGATGATTTTTGGCGTCAGCGATTGCGACGCCGCAGGGCTGGAACCAAACCTGGCTGCCAGTGGAAACTAGAAAGCTAGCCTCACAATTAGAGAATGTTTGGGGTATGGTCGTGGGTGGTCGAACACTTCGGCCAGTTTTTTGGCCTTCGTGGGGCAGTCTTTGGGCCTCATCGGTGCCTTCTTGAGGGGACGTTTTGGAGGGTATTCGGGCCATCTGGCGGTCTTGGGGCCGCTGGGGGGTTCTCCTGGGCTCCCTGCAAATTTTCTTTCCTGGGCCTCGAGAATCATTGCTGTTGATCTGGAACTGGTTCCGCGCGCTCTCGCTCTGGCGTTGTCTGCACTTTCTCTGAAAAAGAGGCTCCCGCTCGAGCGCGGGCTCGAGGACTTTGAGACCCAGGTGTGGTGTTGGAGGCCCCACCTGCGACGACAACGGCCCCCGCTCGATAATTCCTGACGGTTTACTCCGAGAGGCCCTGGCCAGAGAGGGCCCCAAGCTCAGGAATGGCGCTTTCGCTTGAGCCTTCCTCGTGATTTGGCCAAGTTGCTGGAGGCCTCACTGCGACGACAACGGCCCCCGCTCGATAATTCCTCACGGTTTACTCCGAGAGGCCCTGGCCAGAGAGGGCCCCAAGCTCAGGAATCGCGCTTTCGCTTGAGCCTTCCTCGCGATTTGGCCAAGTTGCTGGAGGCCCCACTGCGACGACAACGGCCCCCGCCCGATAATTCCTCACGATTTACTCCGAGAGGCCCTGGCCAGAGAGGGCCCCAAGCTCAGGAATGGTGCTTTCGCTTGAGCCTTCCTCGCGATTTGGCCAAGTTGCTGGAGGCCCCACTGCGACGACAACGGCCCCCGCCCGATAATTCCTCACGGTTTACTCCGAGAGGCCCTGGCCAGAGAGAGCCCCAAGCTCAGGAATGGCGCTTTCGCTTGAGCCTTCCTCGCGATTTGGCCAAGTTGCTGGAGGCCCAGCTGCGACGACAACGGCCCCCGCCCGAAAATTCCTTACGACTTACTCCGAGAGGCCCTGGCCAGAGAGGGCCCCAAGCTCAGGAATGGCGCTTTCGCTTGAGCCTTCCTCGCGATTTGGCCAAGTTGCTGGAGGCCCAGCTGCGACGACAACGGCCCCCGCTCGATAATTCCTCACTTACTCCGAGAGGCCCTGGCCAGAGAGGGCCCCAAGCTCAGGAATGGCGCTTCTGCTTGAGCCTTCCTCGCGATTTGGTCAAGTTGCTGGAGGCCCAGCTGCGACGACAACGGCCCCCGCTCGATATTCCTCACGACTTACTCCGAGAGGCCCTGGCCAGAGAGGGCCCCAAGCTCAGGAATGGCGCTTTCGCTTGAGCCTTCCTCGCGATTTGGCCAAGTTGCTGGAGGCCCAGCTGCGACGACAACGGCCCCCGCTCGATAATGCCTCACGACTTACTCCGAGAGGCCCTGGCCAGAGAGGGCCCCAAGCTCAGGAATGGCGCTTTCGCTGGAGCCTTCCTCGCGATTTGGCCAAGTTGCTGGAGGCCCAGCTGCGACGACAGCGGCCCCCGCTCGATAATGCTCACGACTTACTCCGAGAGGCCCTGGCCAGAGAGGGCCCCAAGCTCAGGAATGACGCTTTCGCTTGAGCCTTCCTCGCGATTTGGCCAAGTTGCTGGAGGCCCCACTGCGACGACAACGGCCCCCGCCCGATAATTCCTCACGACTTACTCCGAGAGGCCCTGGCCAGAGAGAGCCCCAAGCTCAGGAATGGCGCTTTCGCTTGAGCCTTCCTCGCGATTTGGCCAAGTTGCTGGAGGCCCAACTGCGACGACAACGGCCCCGGCTCGATAATTCCTCACGATTTACTCCGAGAGGCCCTGGCCAGAGAGGGCCCCAAGCTCAGGAATGGCGCTTTCGCTTGAGCCTTCCTCGCAATTTGGCCAAGTTGCTGGAGGCCCAGCTGCGACGACAACGGCCCCCGCTCGATAATTCCTCACGACTTACTCCGAGAGGCCCTGGCCAGAGAGGACCCCAAGCTCAGGAATGGCGCTTTCGCTTGAGCCTTCCTCGCGATTTGGCTGCTGGAGGCCCAGCTGCGACGACAACGGCCCCCGCTCGATAATGCCTCACGACTTACTCCGAGAGGCCCTGGCCATAGAGGGCCCGCAGCTCAGGAATGGCGCTTTCGCTTGAGCCTTCCTCGCGATTTGGCCGAGTTTTTGGAGGCCCAGCTGCGACGACAACGGCCCCCGCTCGATAATTCCTCACGGCTTACTGCGAGAGGCCAGGGAGGAGGGGCCCAAAGCTAAGGAATGGCGCTTTCGCCTGAGCCTTCCTCTCGATTTGGCCAAGTTCGAAGGTTGCTGGAGGCCCAGCTGCGACGACAACGGCCCCCGCTCGGACAATTGCTACAATTTACTCCGAGAGCCCCTGGCCGAGAGGGCCACAAGCTCAGGAATGGCGCTTGCGCTTGGAACCTTCTCGCGATTTGGCCAAGTTGCTGGAGGCCCAGCGCGACGACAACGGCCCCCGCTCGATAATGCCTCACGACTTACTCCGAGAGGCCCTGGCCAGAGAGGGCCCCAAGCTCAGGAATGGCGCTTTCGCTTGAGCCTTCCTCGCGATTTGGCTGCTGGAGGCCCAGCTGCGACGACAACGGCCCCCGCTCGATAATGCCTCACGACTTACTCCGAGAGGCCCTGGCCAGAGAGGGCCCCAAGCTCAGGAATGGCGCTTTCGCTTGAGCCTTCCTCGCGATTTGGCTGCTGGAGGCCCAGCTGCGACGACAACGGCCCCCGCTCGATAATGCCTCACGACTTACTCCGAGAGGCCCTGGCCAGAGAGGGCCCCAAGCTCAGGAATGGCGCTTTCGCTTGAGCCTTCCTCGCGATTTGGCTGCTGGAGGCCCAGCTGCGACGACAACGGCCCCCGCTCGATAATGCCTCACGACTTACTCCGAGAGGCCCTGGCCAGAGAGGGCCCCAAGCTCAGGAATGGCGCTTTCGCTTGAGCCTTCCTCGCGTTTTGGCCAAGTTGCTGGAGGCCCAGCTGCGACGACAACGGCCCCCGCTCGATAATGCCTCACGGCTTACTCCGAGAGGCCCTGGCCAGAGAGGACCCCAAGCTCAGGAATGGCGCTTTCGCTTGAGCCTTCCTCGCGATTTGGGGGGCCCCAAAAAGTTTTTTTTTTTTTTTGCTGGAGGCCCAGCGCGACGACAACGGCCCCCGCTCGATAATGCCTCACGATTTACTCGAGAGCTGGCCAGAGAGGGCCCCAAGCTCAGGAATGGCGCTTTCGCTTGAGCCTTCCTCGCGATTTGGCCGAGTTTTTGGAGGCCCAGCTGCGACGACAACGGCCCCCGCTCGATAATGCCTCACGGCTTACTCCGAGAGGCCCTGGCCAGAGAGGGCCCCAAGCTCAGGAATGGCGCTTTCGCTTGAGCCTTCCTCGCGATTTGGCCAAATTGCTGGAGGCCCAGCTGCGACGACAACGGCCCCCGCTCGGCACTTGCTTACAGTTTACTCCGAGAGGCCCTGGCCGGAGAGGGCCGAGTACTCAGGAACGGCGCTCTCGCACGAGCCTTCCTCGCAATTCAGTCAAGTTGTTGGAGGCCCACTTGCGGCGACAACGGCTCCTATTCGGTGCTTCCTCGAGGCGCCCCGGCCAGATAAGGAGAGCCCCCAAGCTCAGGAGCGGCGCTCACGCCCGAGCCTTCCTCGCAATTGGACGAAGTTGCTGGAGGCCCAGCAGCGACACGACAATGGCTCCAGCCCGAAACGTCCTCACAACTTTCTCCGAGACGTCCTGATCATATGCATTATCGCACTCAGGAGCGGCGCTCTCGCTTGAGCTTTCCACGCGATTCATTAAATTTGGTGAAAACCCAGCTTAGACGACATTGGCTCCCGCTCGGGACTTCCTCACAGTGTACTCTGGAATGCTCAGGAGCCCCCCAAACTCTGGGACGGTGTTCTGTACCCAGACTTCCTCGCACTTCACTCACGCTGGTGAGTTGCCCGCGGGCGCGGTCATGTCGGCGCGGTGCGCACACAGACTGCACTGCTGAATGCTTCTCCCAGGAGCTGATATGAAAAGAACACACACACACACCTCGAGAGGGGCTGGTTCACAGACCTGGTGGGCGTGTGCAACGGAGAGGGGGAAGCACACAAAGGACAACGCAGCCTGTCAGATCACAGGTTCGCGAGATGGTCGTCGCCGTTGCCGTCGTACTCGCTGTGTCTGCCGCGCTGCATGCTGTTTTGCGCCTTCTCGCTGCATCGCGCCACCATGCCACCGCCGCCAGGAGGAGGAGGAAGAGGAGGAGGAGGAGGAGGAGGAGGAGGAGGAGGAGGAGAGGGAGGGCGAGGAGGGGGAGGAGGGGGAGGAGGGGGAGGAGGGGGATGATGATGATGATGATGATGATGATGATGATGATGATGATGATGATGATGATGATGATGCTGATTGATGATGATGATGATGATGATGATGATGATGATGATGATGATGATGATGATGATGATGATGATGATGATGATGA
>CAUYUJ010020007.1:73737-101237 GCA_963575745.1 Prorocentrum cordatum
GAGGAGGAGGAGGAGGAGGAGGAGGACTCTTGCGCCACTGCTTCCTCGGCGAACGGGGCCGCCTTCCGGGGCCCTGGGCGCGGGCGGCCTCCCTTCACCGCCGCGCCCGACGTGCGGCGCCCCGCGGGCCGTCGGGGCGCTGCCGGGCAGCCTCTCGAGACCCTTCCGGGGGCCCACCGGGCCTCCTTGAATCGGCAACACGCAGAGGGGGGTAGGGGGAGGGGGGAAGGCTTCTTAGAAGCAACCCTGCTTCCTAGAAGGCGCGGGCCTTCTCTATAGACGTAAGGCCGAGGCCTTCTAAGAAGCAGGGTGCTTCTAAGAAGCCTTCCCCCCTCCCCCAACCCCCTTTTGCGCGCCGCCAATTGAAGGCGGCAGCGGACCACCCGGCCATCTTGGGACCTCCGTCGGACTTCCGGGGGCCGTCTCGGGGCGTGCCACGCGTTCGGCCCTGCTCTCCCGGCGCTCCTGGGCCCCGTCGGAGCACTCTTGGGGCCCTCGCGCAGGATCTCGGGGCCCTCACAGGGCTCTCTTGTGACCTCGGGGCTTCAGAAGCGCATCGGAGCTCGCGAAGGCGAGACCGCCCAGAACATACGAATCACAAGACAGCTCGCCCTCTAGGCCCCACGTCCCCGCAGCCCCAAACGGTAAGCACATGTTGAAGGTGTGATTGCAAACACTCTGAGGACCCCTCCCCGACCTCGGTAGACTGCGCCAAGCGCTGCGCCAGATACTGCAATGTTTGGTGTGCCAGGTCGTCATCGTGGCTCAGCATCTGTATGTCTGCCATCATACTCTCTCTTTACACTCACACTCACTGATTACATTGTACCACGGCGTGCGACTGAGATGTCTTTTATCTCCAGATGCTTGGCCTCGGTGATTCTCGGAGGCCAGATGTCCCATGTTGCACAGGCTATACAGCTTGGCGGCTCGGACATGCTTGCGTTGCCCCCAGCCGCGAATAATGATGCCAGTTCGTGGTTACTCGAAATCCGCACACATGGTGACGTTACATGCAGCATGGAGGATGACTGTATTGTCGGATCTGGTTTGGGCCATTGCAAAGTGCTGGTGGACCCAGCTATGAAGATTCCGCTGGGCAGCACCGACTCGGGAAATGCTTCTTTCAACGAGTTCAACAGCACCGTCCAGTACCACCAATCGGAAATCACCATCACGGGGCATTCATCTTCGTCGCACTGGAACCTGTGTCGGGCGAAAGACGATAGCGAGAGCATCGTTCAGCACCAGCGGACAAAAAACTTGGCGGATGTCTGCTACGAGGTCGACGGTCTCCCAGGACTTTGTTTTCTATGGGCTTCTCCGTGCTCTGGCGGTTGTTCCACACTCCGTCCTTTCAACGAGTATTCGTCGATCTGCCCGAATTTGCTACGCTACGCTACGCCATCGGAGTGGTCGATTGCTTTGCCTGATATGAATGCCCACAGGAAAGAGTACTACCCCAAATGCGCAGCTGACGTGATGGATCCATGGTGGCATCACTGCGACTATGCGAACGACTTCGTGCGTACCCCAGATGACGGCTGGAACGAGCTGGTCCTGGTATGCGACACTACGTTTCCCGCGATGCCTACGATGGCCACCTCCGCGACGTCGGCGACTGGCCCCGCTCCGACGCCTATGCCGCTTCCCCCGCCTCCTGGTCCGGGGCTTGTCCCGTGTGGTCTGACCGGTGGTTACAGCGAATGGCCAGAGGATGCAACATGTGCCAGTTGGATTCAGGGATCGGCCGTGGGTGGAGGCCCCAATGTATATGTTGGCACTGTTGACACTTGCCACCATTGCATCCTGGCGGTCTTGACTGCTTACCCATCCGCCAAGGGGGCTACCTTTCGAACTCCTGGTTTAACTTCGCAGGCTGGTGAGTGCTATGCCGAGGACGGGTGGTTCTACCCGGACGGGGACAACGCGTGGATTACCATTCCTGTCATTGCATCCCTGCAGTACTATACCGATCTTACTTCGGACCCATGCAGCCCTGCCTACGGCATTACTCTGAAGCCGACTCCCGCTCCGACTCCGGTTCCCGCGGCCCCTACGCTTGGGGGGGCCAGTTCTGCAGGGGGCGCCAGTTCTGCAGTTGGGGATCCGCATCTGCAAAACATCTACGGTGAGCGGTTCGACTTGCTGAAGGCTGGCAAACATGTTTTGATCAATGTTCCACGGGACGCGGTTGTTGCTGAGACCGCGCTGCTTCGAGTAGACGCAGAGGCACGTCAAATGGGTGGGAAATGCGCAGACATGTATTTCCAGGAACTGAATATCACAGGGGCGTGGGTGGATTCGACGAAGCAGACCAGCGGTTTCCGTTTCAAAGCGCACGATGTGGTCGACGCAAACATGAATTGGGAACAGTTCGGAAAGGTATCATTGAAAGTTGTCCATGGACGCACCCATTCAGGCATCCAGTACTTAAACCTGTACGTCAAGCACCTCGACCGCACTGGGCTTGCTGTCGGTGGGCTGCTCGGAGAAGATGATCACTCAGAGGCGGCAATCTCTCCCAAGGAATGCTCTCAGACCCTTTCCCTTATCCAAGGCCAGTTCTGAGGGATTTAGTGCATCCGTCTTCCTGGTTGAGGTAAGCTTCGCTTCGGGACGGGTGCGAAACGGGCGGTTGTAGAGGCAAGCGCCTCTCCCTCCCTCTTCCCTCCTGCCCCTCCTTGTCATGCTTTTGCACCCTGTCTCCTCACGATCGCCGCATGTAGTGCCTGCGTGCGTCCAACACGGCCGTGTTGGCCGCACGCATGTGTCCTATACGTCTCCAGCATCTAGTGGGCGCTACTTCGTACACTGCTCCACTTCAGACCACTCCCCTTTTGGTATGTTTTCGATTTCTGGTGCGCCGATCAGCTGCGCCTTCCATGGCGCAGTCCGTCAGCGCAGCGTCACAGCACGGAACAGGGATGAGGAGGGATGAGGAGGAGGGAGGAGGAGGGAGGAGGAGGAGGAGGAGGAGGAGGAGAAGGAAGAGGAGGAGGAGGGTGGAGGACGAGGAGGAGGGGGAGGAGGAGGAGGCGGAGGAGGGAGGAGGAGGAGGAGGAGGGCGGAGGAGGAGGAGGAGGAGAGGAGGAGGGGGATGAGGAGGGCGGAGGAGGAGGAGGAGGAGGAGAAGGAGGAGGAGGAGAAGGAGGAGGAGGAGGAAGAGGAGGAGGAGGAGGAGGAGGAGGAGGAGGAGGAGGAGGAGGAGGGGGGTGCAACGAGCCCGACCGCCCTCTAGGGGCCCGGCGCGTGAGTGACCCCTGCGCCGCCACGTCCGCGCACTCGTGCCCAGGGCTGCCGCGCGGATGCTCGCCGTGCCGTGAACGCTTCGGATGATTTTGCACACTTCTGCCACAAAAGCGCGCGCGGCCGACCCTGCAGTGAGCGTGAGGGCGGCGTTCGTGCAGTCTTGGCGTCGTCTTTGCCGTGGAGCCGCTCCCTCGGTGCTCGGCGCGCGCGTCCAGCGGCCGTCGGCCCATCCTGCTACCACGCCTGGGCTGCGGATCGACGGCGCAGCAGGGACGATTCCGCCAGCCGTGCGTGTGGGTCTAAGCCATACGGCGGGGGCGTTCGTTTAAGAAAGTGCCATGGAGGCTTCAGACCCCAGTTCCTTACCTGATGAGGTTGGCGGTGCTATCCATGACCAATCCACGGCTGGAGATCCACAGGCTTCCAGACGCTGGATCCCTTATTTGATGGTTCCTTGTCCGATGCTCTCGCCGTGCTCTTGGAGCTCCCCCTGTTGGGGGGTCCCCTCGGAGCGTGGCTGGAGATGCCGCAGGCTCCTGGGACGAGGGCCTCTCTGTGGCAGGCCTCCCGGGCGCGTCTCGAGCGGCATCCTGGGGGCATCCTGGGAGTCCTGGGGCAACCCGGGGGGCGGAGGGGGGCGGGGGGGCAGGAGGGGGCGGGCTCTCAAACAGGGTCTCGGGGCCCGTCGGCGGGGGCTTCTCGACCCCCGACTCCTCCCGCTCCCCCACCCAGCTCCCGCCCCTCCCCCTTGGCCCTCCCGCTCGTGATCTCCATCTCGATCTCCCTCTCCCCCGAGAGTTTTCCTGCCCCTGCCCCCCTCCAGGGCGAACGGCGGTGGCCGTCTTTATCTTGTAGTGTCCTCACTTTCTGGGCTGCCTTTCAGCCACTGAGGGCCCTCTTCGCTCTCCTCGGCCCCCCCCCCTCCCCAGACATCCCCAACGTCGTGAAAAGCACGTGAAGGGGCGAAAAACACGACCAGGGGCTCCCGACCCCATCGTCGTGCAGGACTTCTCGGGCGGCGCCGACCCGTGGGGGTCCCCGGGCCCGAGGCGGGGAACGGCTGCCTGTCTCGTGCTCGTGCCCGCATGGCAGGAGTCACGGCGGGTCCCCAGGTTGGGTGGCAGATCATGGGCCAGGGGGAAGCGAGCGCGCGAATCTGCGACTCAGAGGGTGCTCGCGGGTACTGCCTCGAGGCGTTCGTGACCGAGTAGTTGGGCCTCGTTGGGGCCGTGTTGGGGCCTCCTTGCGCCTGTCTCAGGATGCTCGACGGCGCCTAAGAGGTACGACTGTGTTCAGGATCGGCCGTGGCCGAAATTTTGATCCTGAGCGCCTTGACTCCTCGCGCCAATGTTCTATGACCGCGCGCCGCGTCCGTCGGCAGTCACGTCGAGCTCTCACGGGGAAGAAACGGGCGCGCAAATTTGCGGCTCAGCTGGTGTTCAGAGGTATGTCTATGGCCTCGATGCCCTCGTGGGTGAACACTTGAGCCTGTCTCGGGGCTCTCTTGGGCCTTCTTGGGGCCACTTGGGCATCCTTTAGGGGCGTCCTGGTGCCGTTTTGGAGGGTCATGGGTCAGTGGTCTGTCTGAGGATGTCTTGGGCCCGTCTTGGGCCAGGCAGTCTTGGGCCGTCATGGAGTCATCCTGGTTTCGCTTTGGAGGCCAGCTGGAGGGTCGGCCTACCTTGAGGCCACATGTGTGATCTCTCTGGCCGCCCAGGGGTCTCTCTTTGGCCTCTCGGGCACTCTCGGTGGCCCCTGGAGCCCAGCAAGCTCAGAGCGCAAGAGATGCACAACCAGGCGGGGCCTGGACGAAATCTCACACAGCAGCGACCGCTGCACGGTCTGTGAACGTTCTTTAATTCACTGTTTTGCCGATCGGCGCGCGGCCCGCGCACCTCCCCTCCCCCCCAGTAGGTCTGAAACCTCCAGATTGCTTGCCTATGGGTGACATAACCTTGATACTTGCTTGCACTGGTTTTTGGCGCCTGTCTCACGCCGATGGGGTCTCCCCCATAGGGAGCACTGCTGCAAGCCGACGCATTAAGTAGAGGTGCGGAGCCCCCCCTTCCCCCCCCTTCCGCCCAATTTCGGAACGTCGAAAAAGACAACGTTCACATGATTACACGTCGGTCGTTGAAAGTAGGTATTTCTGGCGTACCAGATCCCAGTCTACTTCAAGCGCCTTCCTACTTCAAGAGCCGTTTTTTTTTTTTTTTTTTTTTTTTTTTTTTTTTTTTTTTTTTTTTTTTTTTTTTTTTTTTTCTGTGGGTTGTTTCTCTCTGGGAGGTCCTGAGCCCAATCTACTTCCTGTTTTTGCCTACTTCTTCCGACCCGCGCGTGTAGAAGGTGCATCGCTGGAGGGACGTGGCGGTTCGGCTGGCCGGGAGGTGGCGCAGCCCCCGCGGCGCGAGCCGTGGCGCATATAGCCCACGGGAGCGAGAGAGAGAGAGAGAGAGAGCCAGTTCGTACCTCTCACCTGGGCAGTGCGCAGGACGTCGGCCGCGACCAGTCGGCGGCGAGCCCGGGGGGGAAGTGGGAAGGAGAAGGCCATCTCTTGGAGAAGAACAACAACGGCATAAACGTGAACTTGTGGCGCTCCGCGCGGATTTCTCGGATCCGCGCTGGGCCCCCCTTGGCTGCGCCTCCGGCGCCGCCCCTAGCGCGCTCCGCGCGCCAGGAAGGGGTGTCCAGCGTAGATCCAAGAAATCGGCGCGGAGCGCCCAAAGTGTATGTTTATGGCGTTTTGTCTTTTTCTATTATCAGAATGCTCGGAAGTCCCCAGGCCTTCTGAGCAGCTTTTTCAGTCTTCCCCGAAGACACGGAAAGCTTCTCAGAAGGCGCGAGGGCTTCTGAGAAGTCCCGCCGCCTTTGAGAATGCCTTCTCCTTCTCATTTCCCCTCCTCGCTCGCCGCCGAACCAATGCGCAACCCGTGGAAGGCAGGCAGAGCGGGGAATTCTTTACGCTTCGCGTATCCCCACCAGCCCATCTCACAGCAGCAACTCTCGCGAAGCATGCCGACAGTCGTGTTTTTTCAGGCGTGTGTCCGCTTGGCCCCGCATATCTCCCCTGTTCCTCCTTCCTCCCGCCTCCTTGTACATCCTCCTTGTGAGGGGAGCGGGAGAAGGACGAGGCGGAGGAGGAGGGAGAGAAAGCGCTCCTCGTGATTTGAGTCGTTTGGGGTTTCTCGTCCTGGTGTGAGTCGTTCGGGCCCTTCTTCCTGGTGTGAGTCGTTCGGGCTCTTCGTGGTGTGAGTCGTTCGGGCTCTTCGTCCTGGTGTGAGTCGTTCGGGCTTCTCGTGGTGTGAGTTGTTCGGGCCCCTCATCCTGGTGTGAGTCGTTCGGGCCCCTCCTCCTGGTGTGAGTCGTTCGGGCTCCTCGTGGTGTGAGTCGTTCGGGGCCCTCGTCCTGGTGTGAGTCGTTCGGGCCCCTCCGTGGTGTGAGTCGTTCGGGCTCTTCGTGGTGTGAGTCGTTCGGGCCCCTCGTCCTGGTGTGAGTCGTTCGGGCTCCTCGTGGGGCCTCTTGGGGGCCTCTTGGAGCCTCGTGGGGCCTCTTGGGGGCCTCTTGGGGGCCTCTTGGGGGCCTCTTGGGGGCCTCTTGGGGCCTCGTGGGGCCTCTTGGGGGCCTCTTGGGGGCCTGTTGGGGGCTTCTTGGGGCCTCGTGGGGCCTCTTGGGGGCCTCTTGAGGGCCTCTTGGGGGCCTCTTGGGGCCGCTTGGGGGCTTCTGGGGGGTCTCTTGGAGGCCTCTTGGGAGCCTCCTGGGGGCCTCTTGGGGCCATCTTGGGGCCTCTTGCGACCTCCTCAGAAGCGCAAATGAGAGCTGCCCCCCTGAGAAGGACAACATGAGCCCAAAACCTTCGTAAAATTAATGATTTTGCTATGAGGGGAGATGAGCGCGGCCCCCTCAGAAGGCCAAAATGGGGCCAACACCCTCGTAAAATCAATGTTTTTTGCTTCAAAGACGGTCTGAGGCGCCAAACGGTCCCCCCCCCTCTGGGGGCCAGAATCCTCGTGAGGGTCGTCGTTTTTTGGCCCTCCCAGGAGTCGAAAAAGACCCCCTTGATTGCACTCGGCCCGCCCTCTCCAGGCCCAGGGGTAGGGGGTAGGGGGAGGGGTAAACCCCTTCCCGAAGGGGAAGAAGAGGGGTAGGGGGTTGAGAACAGAGAGAGCTCTCTAAACCACTCACGCCCAAAGGGCTGGTGGGACTTGCGGACCTCAGGTGCGCAGGGTGTGTGGCGCAGCCCGTGGGGCAGCTTCCGGAAGATCGACAGGGTGGGCGATATGCCATGTAGTGCGCGGCGTTCTTATGGATGGTGTGCAGAAGTGGGGCACCTGCGATTTGGTACAGCGCAGGGCCCAGCCCCACCTACGGCGCAAGCTATGGAGCGTATCGAGTGGGGGAACATCTCGATTTGGCAGTGCGTAGGGCGTCTGACGCAATGTATGGCGCGTTTTGGGCATTGCGTGGGTACCTGTCGCAACCTATGGTGCAGCGTCTGCTTCAGTGTATGGCGGACCGTTTTGCGCATTCCGCCGTCCCATGTTGTATAACTCTTGCGCATTGTTTGTCGCTCGGGAGCATCGGGGAGTTGCTGCGTTCGGGTTAAGGTTTCCAGAACAAAAACTACTTGTGTTGGCTGCGCGGGGTAGGAACAATTCCAAGCTATGCTGAGGGCACAGTTCAGCGGATCATGTCCCCACCTGGAGTTTCCTCGCATCTCCTGGCGACTGCCATGCCATCTCTGGCGCAACCAACCGACGCAGCCGATGGCCACGCGCAATCCTCGCACCCTCAGGCGCAACCCGCGGGCGCAGCCGATGGCGCAAGCCATGGGCGCAGCCTTGACCACGCGACATCCTGTGGCAACGATTCTTCGGCGCGAGCCCCCAGCGTGGGTTCCCTATTGACTGAGCAATGGCACCTTGGTGCAAGCATTAAGTCGGGCCTGTCCCTCTGCAGGCGGAGTGTTCAAGAATGGGGAAAACGCTGTCGATTATGTTGTTAGACCATTTTGATTGTTTTTATTGTTGACATGTTTTAAAATTCTTCTTCCCAAATCCGCCTGTAGGAGGACATGCCCGACCAAATGCAAACACTTGTTGGGGGAACACGCGCAGCACCGCAGCCCAAACCGCGATCATATCTCGGGCGCAGCCCCGCAGAAGTCCTGGGGGTAAACTGCCTCACCAGGTCCGCCCCCTTCGCTCCCTCTTCTTCCTCGTGTCTCTACTTCGTCCTCCCTCCCCCGTTCTCCCTCCCCTGAGCGCCATGGGGTCGCGCGATGGGCTGCGCCAGATGTTGCGCTGTGGGCTGCGCCAGGTTGGCACTGCGGCTCAGCCTCTCTTGTGCCCAACAACGCAACTTACTCAAACACTCATACATACACTGTACCATCGACATGTGTTCTCTCTCTTCATGTTTGGCCTCAGTGATTCTCGGGGGCCAGCTGTCTCGTGTTGCACAGGCTGTGCAGCTTGGCGGCTCGGACATGCTGGCGTTGCCCCCAGCCGTGAAGAATGATGCCAGTTCGTGGTTACTCGAAATCCGCACACATGGTGACGTGACGTGCAGCATGGAGGATGACTGTATTGTCGGATCTGGTTTGGGCCACTGCAAAGTGCTGGTGGACCCAGCTATGAAGATTCCGCTGGGCAGCACCGACTCGGGCAATGCTTCCTTCCACGAGTTCAACAGCACCGTGCAGTTCCATCAGTCGGAAATCACCATCACGGGGCATTCATCTTCGTCGCACTGGAACCTGTGTCGGGCGAAAGACGATCGCGAGAGCATCGTTCAGCACGAGCCGACAAAAAACTTGGCGGATGTCTGTTACGAGGTCGAAGGTCTCCAAGGACTTTGTTTTTTGTGGGCTTCTCCATGCTCTGGCGGGTGCTCCACACTCCGTCCTTTCAACGAGTATTCGTCGATCTGCCCGAATTGGCTACGCTACGCTACGCCATCGGAGTGGTCGATTGCTTTGCCTGATTTGAATGCCCACAGGAAAGAGCTCTACGCCAAATGCGCAGTTGACGTGATGGATCCATGGTGGCATCACTGCGACTATGCGAACGACTTCGTGCGTATCCCAGATGACGGCTGGAACGAGCTGATCCTGGTATGCGACACTACGATTCCCGCGATGCCTACGATGGCCACCTCCGCGACGTCGGCGACTGGCCCCGCTCCGACGCCTATGCCTCTGCCCCCGCCTCCCGGTCCGGGGCTTGTCCCGTGTGGTCTGACCGGTGGTTACAGCGAATGGCCAGAGGATGCAACATGTGCCAGTTGGATTCAGGGATCGGCCGTAGGAGGAGGCCCCAATGTATATGTTGGCACTGTTGACACTTGCCACCATTGCATCCTGGCGGTCTTGACTGCTTACCCATCCGCCAAGGGGGCTACCTTTCGAACTCCTGGTTTAACTTCGCAGGCTGGCGAGTGCTATGCCGAGGACGGGTGGTTCTACCCGGACGGGGACAACGCATGGATTACCATTCCTGTCATCGCATCCTTGCAGTATTATTCTGATCTTGCCTCGGACCCATGCAGCCCTGCCTTCGGAATAACTCTGAAGCCGACGACCGCTCCGACTCCGGTTCCCGCGGCCCCTACGCTTGGGGGGGCCAGTTCTGCAGGGGGCGCCAGTTCTGCAGTTGGGGATCCGCATCTGCAAAACATCTACGGTGAGCGGTTCGACTTGCTGAAGGCTGGCAAACATGTTTTGATCAATATTCCACGGGACGCGGTTGTTGCTGAGACCGCGCTGCTTCGAGTAGACGCAGAGGCACGTCAAATGGGTGGGAAATGCGCAGACATGTATTTCCAGGAACTGAATATCACAGGGGCGTGGGTGGATTCGACGAAGCAGACCAGTGGTCTCCGTTTCAAAGCGCACGATGTGGTCGACGCAAACATGAATTGGGAACAGTTCGGAAAGGTATCATTGAAAGTTGTCCATGGACGCACCCATTCAGGCATCCAGTACTTGAACCTGTACGTCAAGCACCTCGACCGCACTGGGCTTGCCGTCGGTGGGCTGCTCGGAGAAGATGATCACTCAGAGGCGGCAATCTCTCCCAAGGAATGCTCTCAGACCCTTTCCCTTATCCAAGGCCAGTTCTGAGTGATTCAGTGTATCCGTCTTCCTGGTTGAGGCAAGCTTCGCCTCGACACGGGTGCATCGTGGGCTGTTGCAGAGGCAGGCGCCTCCTCCTCCCTCTCCCCTCCTGCCCCTCCTTCTCTCTTGCTCTCGCTCCTGCACTCCTCCCTCCCCTCGCGGCCGCACGTCCGTGCTCCTCGGGCGTGCCGCACCTCGCCAGCACGACTTCTCGCTGCCGCCCCGTGCGCCGCTCTGCTTCGGGGCGCGTCGTGGCGCAGCCTGGTCGCACCTGGCCACGGCACAGTGACTGTTGATGCGGGGGGCGATCGGCAAAAAGGGATGAGGAGGACGAGGAGGGCGAGGGAGACGGGGAGCACGAGGGGCACGAGGAGGACGAGGAGGGCGAGGAGGGCGAGGAGGGCGAGGAGGAGGAGGAGGAGGACGAGGAGGACGAGGAGCACGAGGATGACGAGGAGCGCGAGGAGGGAGGTGCGTCGAGCCCGCCCGCCCTCTGGCGGCCCTGGGAGTTCGGGCCGCCCCCCGCGTCGCCGCGCCCGTGAGCTCGTGTCGTGGGTGCGGCGTCTGTGTGCGCCGTGCGTCGCAGGGGCGGACCTGAACGGTGTTTTGGCGATTTCGTGGGCCGTTTTCGTTTCGATTTCGTTTTGCGTTAAAGGCGGATTGAAGACAAAAACGAGTGACAACGAAAACAAAACGAACGAAACACACCGTTTAGGTCCAGCCCTGGTGCGTCGTCACTGCTCAAAAGGCTGCACCCTTCCGACTCGAGTGGAGGCGGCAGACTCTGCAGGCCAGTGGCCCGGGAATCTCGAGGCTTGATCTCCACAGTGAGGGTGTGTGGCAAGTGCGCGGAGCTCCTGTGAGAGAAAACTCCCTGCTGCTCTTGCCGATCGCACTTCCAAGGGCCAATGCGGCGTTCGGGCTGTTGCGCGCAATGTGATGTTCGTCGAGTCTTGGCTTCTTCTTGCCAAGAACCTGCTCCCACGTTTCTCTGCGCATACCGAACACGCCGCTGTCGAATCATCGCCGCCCCAAGTCCGAGTCGCAAACGCAAACCACTTGCGACCGGTTTTCGATTTACAGCTTGCTCGGCCGTGGTTGAATCCTGATTCCCCGAGGCGTTGTTGGGGCGGCAGGGGGAGCACATGGTGTCCAGAGTGAAGGGCCGTCGCTGTCTTGAAGCCCTTTTTTGGGCCCTCTCGAGCGTTCTTGGGTACCTCTTGGGCGCTCCTGGGCCGTCTTCGGGCCCTCGTGTGGCCGCCCTGAGGTGATGTGCAGTCAACCCGCATAGTAAGGATGGGTAGCCTTCCCAAGGGTACCCTTGCATCCTTGCCTCCTCGGCCCATCCTTGACCCATTTCGTTGGCCGCTCCCCGCTCGAACAGCTTCGAAATGGGCGTCCATCGGCGGCAAGCGAAGGGGGGAAATGAGAAGGAGAAGGGCTTCACAGAAGGCGGCAGGACTTCTCAGAAGCCCTCCAGCCTTCTGAGAAGCTGTCCGTGTCTTCGGGGAAGGCTTAGAGAGCTTCTCGGAAGGTCGGGAGACTTCCGAACCTACTGGGAAGGCCGGCCCCTTCTCACTTCCCCCTTGGGCTCGCCGCCGACGTCTAGGGCCAGGGCCCCTTTGGGTCCACCGTCGTGCAATCCTCGATCCCCTAACGTTTGTTGCCACCCTGTTGCCATCAACCCGATCTCTAGGCAACGGCATGTGAACCCTACCCCTGCGAGTCAGATTTAAGAGAAGCTGGCTCGCTCGCCGCGGAGCCCAAGGCCCTTGCATCCTTGCACGCTGGTCGTTGAAAGTAGGTATTTTTGGACTCCCAGATCCCAATCTACTTCAAGCGCCTTCCTACTTCAAGAATCGACATGATTTTGCTGTGTTTTGTCATTCTCTGGGAGGACCTGGACCCAATCCACTATATCCGCCTTCCCACTTCATGTTTCTACCTGCTTCTTCCGACCGGCGTGTATCGCGCATCCTCATGATATGGGCCGACTGTAGGGCCGTCAGGGGTCCCCCTCGGGGCCGTTCTGGGATGGGGGTCTCTCGAGGCCGCCCCGGAGCCCCGTGGGGGCCCTCTCGGGTCGCTTGTCTTGGTTTTCTGTCTTGGACCGCTGTCCGCCTCCCTGGGAGGAGGAGGAGGAGCAGGAGGAGGAGGAGGAGGAGGAGGAGGAGGAGGAGGAGGAGGAGGAGGAGGAGGAGGGCAGGAGGAGGCGGAGGCGGAGGAGGAGGAGGAGGAGGAGGAGGAGAGGAGGAAGAGGAGAAGGGAGGAGGAGGAGGAGGAGGAGGAGGGGGAGGGGGAGGGGGAGGGGGAGGGGGAGGAAAAGGAGGAGGAGGAGGAGGAGGAAGAGGAGGAGGAGGAGGTTCCGTAGCGATTTTGGCTCAAGGGACCGTCGCGGCTTCGCTCGTCGTCGGTCGCCCCATCGGTCGTGGCTCGCGCGCCGCGGAGCCATCAAAGAGAAAACAAAGAGGCGCCGCAGCCGCGGCGGTCCCCCCGACCGCCACGCCCAGGACAAAGGGAGAGGCTTGGCACCGCCGCGCCAGGACCCAAAGAGGACAAAACAGGCTGCTCATCAAGCTGGCGCCCGCCGCCAGCAGGCTGGAGCAGCACCACAGCGCCCAGCAGCCCCAGCGCCACCAGCAGCACGCGATGGCGCAGCAGGGGCTTTGGACAGGATGGCGGGACCAAAGGGGATCAGCGGCAAGGGCGACAGGAGCAGGGTCCTCAACCGCTGGCCCAGGTCCCGCCGTCGGCCAGACAGACAGTATGACGGCAGTGGGGCCGCTTGTCGGAACTCAGCCATGGCCATGGAGAAGACCATCACGAGGGAGGTTATCGGCTAGAACTCAACAGTGGCAGGACCAATACAACAGCCACAACCAGTACAACGCATACCAGAATAACTACAACCAGAAGAAGAAGACCAGGTCCGCCTAAAGCAGGACTACGTCTACACGAAGGAGCAGCAGGACATCGTCGACGAGTTCGTCCCGAGTACGGAGGTGAGGACGGTCAATCACGAGGCCTTCTCCTACCCCTCTCGCGAGTCGGAGCTCCGCCGCATGTGGAAGCATACCGAGGCGGCCCGACTCGGAAGGCTCGATGATCAGCTCGCTGGTGCACGACAGGCAGGAGTGGATGCATGGCGATTGATGGACAAACTGAAAATCACAAAATGCATGGTCGACCTGACCACCGAGCCGAACGAGAGGATCAATATATGCAGAGATGACCTCGACGTGGTCAACAAGAAGAGGGGGGCTACCGCAGGACAAGTCAAGTAAGGGAAAGACCAGCCGGAGAAGTCCGACGTGGATGCCGTCAAGAGCAAGGCTCTGATCGCGGAAGCAAAAGGTCAGCGAGGCATGCGCGAACGAATAGAAGCAGGAGTCGAAAGCTCAAGCTGCGACTGAGATGGGGCAGTTACATCGGATGAGAGCAGGGTCGACAGGAGGGCTCGTGGCAAGACGCCACATCTACGTCGGCAAGGTCGGAAAGCAGAACGATGGCAAGCGGGCGAAGGACGACGTGCAACAAGGTCGATCGAGGAGCTGAACAAGCGTCTGGACATGCAGCAGGACGAGTGCACCCAGCACCAGCGCCGCCTCCAATTCTCCCGCAGCGAGCGCAATGCCAACATCCGAAAGGACGATCGGCGTACTCAAAACGATATGAAGAGATCCAGGCCATGAAACATGAGTGCAGGGAACTGAAGATGGAGATGGCCGCAAATAATCTCGACATCACCAAGAAGAAGAAGAAGACAGTGGAAAACATACAACAATAACAGCAGCTGGCAGACATGGCCTGGCAGCTACAGAGTGAGCGCGCGGAGGAGCTGGAGAAACAACGAGGGCCATTCAGAGAGGAACGCGATCACCACGAGGAGAAGCTGCAGGCGGAGACGCTTATCCACCTTGGGGATATGCAGTCCAAGGTGACCAGGGGGCACGAACTGAAGGAGACGGAAATACAGGCAAGACGCGAAGAATAACGTCAACTTCAGCGAGCCTTTCATCAGAAGCACGAGCAGATGCAACTCGAACAACAACAACAAGTACTACGTCGACATATTGTCCTAGCAGATTGGCCGCATCCACCATGAGAAGATCAACGTGCAAGACGCTCAGACCGCAACGTGGGAGTCAATCCACAAGATGACAGAACATAACGCGTGCTGCAACATGAGAATGAGAGAGCACGACGCCAGGTGCAAGGGCGGCTAAGAAATGAGCAGGTTACGTGGCAGGTGATGGCGCAGCCATCGCAGCAATGCGCCAGCGACGAAGAGCACGCTGCGAAGAGAAACTGTGGCGTATACGAGGAACACTGCAGATATTACCATCGACGGATACAGCAATAAGCACTGCAACGCGAACGACGACAGCAACGTCAAGCACGCGAGCTCAGGATGAGGTTCCACGCAGGACTACACCAACAACAAGTCATCATGGCGGAGGAAAGTGCGCAACAAGATTGCCAACGCCGGTAACTCGAACAGGTGCAGAGGAAGGGGCTGAGCAAGAACGGGGAGATGGAAGCGGAGATCATCGGCGAAATGGAGCTCGAGATTGGCAGGGGCATAGAAGAAGAAACGCGCGGGCAATGCTTGGCACGCATCGATCAGCAGAGAATCGAGGAGGAGGTGGAGAGCGCGCTGCGTTCCATCATGCCAGGCGAGTTTACCCAGCACCGCTCCGACATCAGCCCGCGCAGAGAGGAATGGAAAAGCAGCGCCGGCAGCGAGAGCACGAACGCAGGGGCAACGAGCAGTGCGCCAGACAGTGATCTAATCATCCCTCGAACCGGCCTTGCATTGCGACTGCCAGCAGAACGGGCGCCACCACTTCCACGATTAGACGACCCAGCAACAGTCGAAGCACTTATCAGTCGCGACACTCCACGCATGAACGACAGTCAGAGGACGCCCATGCCAAAGCTCGACCGCGATGACGATCTTTGAGACCACATCATCGACGCCGAAGCGATGCTGACCCCGACGCCGACAGGAAGCCTGACGCCACCTGCCGAACAACCAACCCCAGGCTACAACCCAAATGCATGCATCTTCCACCAGTACGGGCACTTTCAGCACCGCCCGAGATCAACGAGGGCGACGTCCACTCGGATCGACGACCCACCACTGCCGTATTGATTCACATCAGCCGAGACGAAGAGCGTGAGACACCAACGACACCACGACGGATGACCATCGATAGTGTCGCGACAACAGTTCCCATCCAGCATGCTGAGCATCTACCCCGCTTCTGCCTTGGATCACCCGGCAGAGCTCAGTCAGCACCGCCTACAAGAGCCAAATCAGCTCTCAGGAGTAGTAGCTCGCGCGAACGACCAACGCGCAAGGTGCGCATGCGCGACGCAGGAGATGGATTCACCTACCCAACAGACCGAATGCCGATCCCATTTGACAACCATGACGGATCTGACGACCCCGCCTCGACAAACAACTGATTAGGACCGGGCCCGGTTGGGGGCTGCTGGCCCAGACGGGGGGCCCGACTACTACACCAGCAAGCAGAGCCTGTGGTCACATCCAAAAGATCGCAGGGGCGCGCCTGAGAGCAATCTCGGCACTAGCACTCAGCCTGAGGACCGATGCCGATCGACCCGCGCGGTGACAGCAGACGGCCCGAAGGCCCCACCATGCTCTCCGCTGGGGAGAAATAGCGGTCGGGGCGACGCTGAGGTGCGCGCTTGGGGGATAGCTCGCCTCAACTCCCCGACGTCGACACTGCCAAATCGGCCAACCAATAGCACATATGCGAACCAAACAGCAAAGTTATAAGACGAATAGCGGAGCTACGCCCGACTTCCGAGAAGAGGACGAGCCAAGAGCAGTGGGGCATCTACTTGCGTGGCCACCTCGACCGCGGGCCAGGCCATGCGACGCCGAGGGCGGGAACCTCATTGTCGGGCCGACCCTGCAACAACCAACCAAATAAACATCGCTGGATCTCGGGGCGCCCCCGAAACCAGCACTGCAACGCCATTGCTTAAGACAATGCGGTTCAGTAGCTCAACAACGCCGAGGCGGGAGCCAGCGAGCGAGGCCAGTGGTGCGCAGCCCACCACGACCCGACCGACCTCCTGCACATAGCATGCACAAGGCGACCAGCTACATTGGCGCGGTGACGCCGCATTCTCGTATTTTACTAACAAGAAGGCAACTACATGCTCTTAGTTGGAGCGAGTTCGACAACATTGAGAAGGCGTTCTTCAATGACCTGCACAACGACAGGACAAATTGCAACGACCGTGATGACGAGGAGGGTCGCCACGACACTAAGATCGAGGTCCGACTCGGCGATGCAAGCCGACGGCAAAGGCAACATGAACAACGACCAGCACGACCTAGTCAACGACTACGTCCGACACAGCTACTACAACCACCACACATACCCTTGCAAAACCGATTCAGTGGTCTAGCAGACGCGACGACTGACACTGACGATGACAACGATGACACACATGACATCCACAACCAACCAAAACGCGTGCACGTCCACGCTGTCCTGTCGAGGCAAGGATCAAACTTCGAGACGGGCTCGAAAGGCGGGGGGGGGGGCAGGGCGAGTGCTGCCCGCGCCTGCCAGGGGGGATGGTGAAGGGCAGGGGGGGGGGGGCAGGGCGGCCGCTACCCGCGCCCCCGCGGTCCGCCTTAGCTCGCCACCCCCATCATCCCTGCGGCGGAGGTGGAGCTCGCCCGAACGTCCCAGAGGCGGAGCGCAGGACAGACGTGACATCCCCTACCAAGAGCAGAAGCAAGCGCAAGGCCTGGGGTTCGCCCTCGCCGAGGGCACCGAGACCCCCGGCCATAGCGGGACGAGGTGGGGCAGGCGCGAATCCCATTTGAAGTCGGTGCATGGAGGCCTCGCAAGCTTTCTCACCACCAATGCGTCACGACCAGCAAGAACCCGACCACACACCGACCAAACGATAAGCACGCCGACCAAGCATGCGCAAGGCCTGGGGTTCGCCCCCGCCGAGCGCAGTTTGGCCCCTAGCCATAGCGGGGCGAGGTGGGGCAGCCACGAACGCAATTTGAGGTCGGTGCATGGAGGCCTGGCAAGGGCCACCACCACCAATGCACCGCGACCACCAACAACCCGACCAGACAACGCCCGTGCTATAAACGTGCCGACCCAGCGATCAACGCCCCCAATCTCGTAACGACGAAGGAGAAGTCCACGCGACCGATCAGCCGAGGAGTATCACGCGCAACAAGTAGGCCCGCAAGACACACTACTGCTAAGCCAGCAGTCCTGACAGCATCCCTGGACACCGGTGCAGTAGGACGACAAATAGACGACCACCACAACAAACCAGCACACTATACACGACCCGCAATGCTACCCTTCCGACGGCCGCGACGACTCCGAGAAGACAAGACACGCAAAAATGCAGCCAGCGCGACCGCGAGCACAACCAGAGCTATGCAACCATTTAGAGTTCAACCAAGCAAGGACAAACCCAAACAACCGACGACCCACCGAGAAGCAACACATACAATCAAGCAAGAAGCAAACCAACAACAAACAATGCGCCAATGCAGCACCAGCCACCGACAGTCCGACACCAAGTACGACCTCGGCAACACCAGCAGCATGAAGACAAGGATACAAGCAACTCCAGCACCGACCCTATGCCAGAACGTCCACGGAGACGACCTGCACCCCGCAGCGCGGCACGCCCTCGACTCGACCCCCATCGGCAACAACAGCCACAGGGCGAATTCCTACACGGACGCGTCCTGCAATATCAAGAAGAAAGCTGCTCTGGGACCTTCATGTTGTTGCAGGAAACAAATGTTCGAAGAGCGAACATTTCAGAGGCGCATGCTACGGCGTCGTCAGCAACGTTCATACTATGGATCTCAATTGCCGCGCGTATACCAACACAACCGGCGAGATCATGGCAGTAGTAGAGACACCCATGTGGAATATTGCGGCCAACGAATCGCATAACGTCAACATCTTCACATGCTGCAAGACGGTCATCGACATGTGCCTCGGCGCGGCGATATCGACTGCAGACCGCGATCTCGCCATGTACTTCAAGCTTGTGTACGCGTGCGCCAGCGCCATCGCCAGCATCGACCTCCATCGCGTGCCAAGCCACGAAGGGATGCCGTTGAACGAACTTGCTGATTGTCTATCAAAGCGCGAGCGGAAGGAGCACGAGAAGAACGAGCCGACGGACAATGTGCCGCGGAGCGTCCAACTCGCTATTACTACCAGCAAATATTCTCACTGGGAAAAGTACTGGACCATGGCAGTCGAGATCGACACGCATACCAATATAAACATGACAACAACCTCATCTTCGGGAATGCGATGCGCGACGCCAGGCCTGAGTGCATGATTGCGCCGACGGAGAACGCTAACATATCAGCGGATATCAAGGTCAGCATCATGACCTACAACGTCGAGAGCGTCAGAGAAGCTGAGCTGACAGTCAAGAAAAAGGTGACTAGAGCAGGAAGATTGAATAACGAATGGCGGGGGCCGGTCATGCGACGACAGCTACAACGTCGCGAAATACGCGTTATTGGGGCCCAAGAAGGACGGAACGAGCGACGGGTAGCTACCAGCAGCGGGTACCTCCTGATCAGCATTCCACATCGCAACTACAACTGCGGGTGCGACTTGTGGGCCAGCCTTGCGCTACCATATGCAACAACACCAGTGGGGCCATTATTTTTTCAACCATCGGGTGTTCACGTTGTCGTAGCCAGGCCGCGACAACTCATTGTGCGGATCCAGGCGAAGGCTTTCGACCACATGGTGTGTGTTGCGCACGCTCCGCATAAAAAAAGAAGCATGCTATATGACGGAACGATTTCTGGGAGCACCTAACTCGTTCATAGCCTTCGTCGTTGCGAACGGGCGAGTGGGATCTACGACATCAGCGGGTTGGATCTGCAGGTCTACAACAGCAACTAGACGAACATGGACAGCGGCTACGCACATGTCTATCGTCAATGCTCATAGATCTGGCGGTGCATATCACCGTGCGTGGACAGATGCCCACGGACATGGGCATCGCATCGACTACATCATGTTACGCGAACGTCTACATCAAGCTGTGACAACATGTTCGACGATGCCAGACCTCGAGACGGTAAACAAAGCAAGCCGGGGCTGACCAACCACGAGGAGATCATGCACCAGTGCTTGTACAAGTGGCTTGCCAAATATCGGCCAGGGCCAACAATAAGCTGTTCCCCAAGATCGATGGAACAGAGCTGACGGGCGAGGGGGCGATCGACCAATTAAAGCAGATGCTGGGAGCTACCGTGATCCCCGACTGGTACACCAGTCTCGACCAGCACGCCTATTTCTACGCGCTCAGCATCATGGAGGCAGCCTCCGCAGCATTTCCTAAGAGCAAGCATAAGAAGATGCAGGAGTACATCTCCGACCAGGCCTTCGGGCTTATCATCCACCGACGGCGACTTGCCAGCAGCGGACGCAGCATGGACATAGTGACCAGCAGAATTATCAAGGATATAGCCTACGCAATCGAACGCCCGACAAGAAGCGTACCGTCCAAATGCATCGACCATCACTACATCGGGCTCATGCGACTCGCCATCGAAGCACAGCAGGCTCACATCAGCAACGACTACAACGGACGTAATCCTCGCGGCACGAGAGTGGTGCAATGAGACTCGGAAAACATCATCACGAATGGTCAACGACGGCTACGATGAGTTCATCAACCAGTAAGCCACGCGAGCAGCAGAAGCGAGGCACAACAACGAATCATACAACCAATGGAAACGAGTGCGCAAGCTACTATTGTTTGGCGGGCGCAAGCGACGCAAGACACGGAGGTACCCTATGATGGTGGACAACGATGTCGAGGTTATTATAGACGCGGCGGCGAAGTACAAGGAAGCCGTTCACTCATCGGCGATATAGAAGCTGCAGCTTTCATGACAAAGACCGATATAACAGAACAGTGCAACAATACCTACGACGTCTGCGACAACACTAAGGTCAGAAGCATCGACAACTTTGTTAGCATCTACGAGCTGGAAGAACAACCGGCACGGTGCAAACTCGGACGAGCTGCAGGACCTGACGAAGTTACCGACGACCTTGCCCATGCGGCACCACGAGAGATGGCGCGCCACATGCGCCCGCTAATTTCAAAGACTGCATTGTTCATCCGAGAAGCAGTGACACACAGAGGATTACGAATGACGCACTTCTGGAAAGGAAAAGGGGCAGAGGAGACGTTACAAAACCACCGATCGGTATCGCTCGCTAGCACCACCACCAAGCACCACTACAGATATATAAGATAGTGCATGAAGGACTTGTTACCTGGGCTATTTCTTCAGTATTCAAATGGTTGGCCGAAACGAACCTGGCATGCGACGTGCAGATGAGCACCGACGACATCGACAACCTGACCGGCTATATGGACACCCCTCAATGTATGCAGCCGGCTATACAGATCCTCATGAACAACAGCGGCATTGTCATCACCCACATAGACAACAAGCGTTTGCTCACAATGCAGGAACATGGATACCTGCAAAAACGACTGACACGGACAGGATCGCCACTGCATACACAGCAGCTGCGAGGATGGTATTGGATATTGACCATCAGACAACTCAGCGGGAGAACATCACCAACGTCGAGATCATCAGCTGGGCAGGCGTCCCGACACTCCCACAGAGACTACGGCCAGCAAGGTTGCGACAGGTTCTACGGATAACTAACGCATGCCCTACTAAACTAAGAGCCCTGCTTGACTACGACATCGAGAACAAAGGCAGATGGTCAACTACGATAGCAGACGACCTCCACCACGTCAAAGTGTACACTAGCAAGCACCGCAATACGCCCAACTGCGATGACATACGCTAACGGATAGGCATGGCAAAAGGAGGACCATCCAAATTCAAAAGCATAGCCACACACGCCTACAAGACGGCCGTCGAGCTCAATGAAGAAGAAGCAGCCACGGTCGTTTGGAGAAGACGTATCAAAGACATGTGCGACGGCGCCGCCATCCCGACGCCCGACATCGAAGACCCCCAACATGTTCGAAGGTACTTCTGTTACGACTGTGGGCAAATCCCGAACGGCAAGGCAGCGTGCCAAAAGCACGTGCACACATGCACGAGGAGCGCAGACAGCAGGACAATACAATCAACTACATACACGGGGCTATATGCCAGTTCTGTATGAGGGAGTACTGGACGGTCAACCGATTGTATAAGCACATGTGCGCCAGCAGACAGTGTGCATCACTTGGCATGAAGTTCAGCAAGCAGCTCGGCGACGACGCAGCCAACGACTTATCCGAGGAGATAAGGCACATGCGACGAACAAGCAAAAACAAAGGACTGCCCGAATATTACGCACAACGCCCGTGTTCACAACTCTACGGTCCACCATTTGCACAGCGAACAGGCGCGGGCGACGAACGTGCCGCGATGATTTCTGCGCGAATTCCCCTGTCACCGCAAGCAGATGAAGAGCAGGGCGAGCGACGAGGACAGAAGAAGGCGCTCAGACACGCGATCGTCGTTTACGCCATACGCGGCACGACGCAACTGACGGTGATGGATCGGGGGCAGGCAACGACAGGCCGTATCGGATTCCGACGATTCTGATCACCACCGACCAGCATGCTACCAGTGAAGATACTATGCGCATCGTCAACGACATCGAGCAGCAAACCAGCCTACAACACCGACGAGTACGTCTACTTACTGTAGCGATACACACGAGCCAGTCATGCAACAACAGAAGTCCCGACCACTAACAGTGTTATTCAAGAAGCTATACGGAATGGTACAATTAATGCGATCTACTACAAGAAGTCCCTACCGAGCCTCGACAACAGCAAGCGACTTCGCGACGAGCAACACCCGTGGGGAAGAAGAGACTCCATCAGAAAAGACTCAACGACCATGATGGATGACAGCGTGGAGATACGTGGCGCTATCTTCCTCATGTACACGTGTGTCGCCAACGACGCGGCCTGCTTGATGAACATCGGACCTTTCACGGCCATGGCCCCCCCCCCACGAACTACGACGCTTGAAGAACCGCAGCCTTGTCACCGCCGTGACCGACCGCGCGATCACGAGCACGCACTTCCAGCGCGCCAGCGACGCCGGCGTCGACGCAGCACGAATCATGGCGGCAGCGCGCGAATGCAGCAACGACGACGCGCAACGGACAGGCGGTCTAACTGAATTCGTGACTTATTATGGCCGCTACCATGAAGAAAGCGAGCACGAGCAGGCAGACCAACATCAGGAGACGAGACTTCCAGAGGGTACAAGCGTCGAGCGGGCGTCGCCGTGCAGTGCCACGGGGTCAGACAGCGCAGATCCCAGCATTGTGGAAACTATGGCTATCCCCAGAAGTACTACTACGACGAATGCGACCACAACCAAGACCAGTGCCTCCTCGACGGCAAGCACAACGCGACAACGGCGAAGATCAACGCAGACGAGGAGGAGGACCACGATGGCTTGTCCCCACAGCGCGTTGCGCCGAAGGGCGGCGACAGCCCCCTGCCCCCCCGCAGCGCCGCTGGCGCCGAAGGGCGGGGGACAGGGTCGGTCCGAAGAAGGAGACTACAACCTCGAGGGCGGAGCAGCAGGCCACCTCGGCCTGGGCCCGCGCCCATGCGAGGGGCGCATGAAGAACCCCTACGACAATGCCTCGAACATGCCCAACAAAGATACCAACCCCATGCAGTGCAGGGTCGCGAACGCCCCCTCGGCGGCGAGCGTGCCGGCCCCCAGGGTTGCCCTAGGGGGCGCAGGCGGCCGCGAGGGGGGTGAGGTCGACCACTGCGTCTGACACCTGGCCCCGCGGGGGCCGCTCGAAGGGGGCCGAGTCGCCCCGGGATCCCTGGCCTCCTCCCCCCTCCTAGGCCCTGGAGGCCCCCCCTCGTCTCTCCCTTAGTTTCCCTGGGGGCTCGGCCGCCTCGTAGTATGCGCAAGAATTTGGCCACCCCGCCATCGCCTCCGCGTCGCATGTGCGAGATGGAGGTCGTCGTAAATTATTGGAGGTGGTGGTCGGGGGGCTAAGTGACCTAGGCTTCGGATTTCTGCCCTTGGGCCCCTCCGGCCCTGCCTCCTTTCCCTTCCTCGTGGCCTTCTGAGGCGCCCTTTGTGGCTGTTCGGTTTCTCCCTCCTGTCCCTCGGCGGGGTCTTGGGTCCAGAGGCTTTTTCCTGAGGAACCCGCCTTCAGCCTCAGCCGTCCCGCTGAGGTAGAGGGTGGGACATAGGCTCGGTACAAATCTGGCCGCGCCCACAGCGCGCGGCCGCGGGCACGGGCGCGCGCCGCGGCTACGGCGGACAGACCGCCGCTTGGCCGTCAGCGTCAGGAGGAGGAGGAGGAGGAGGAGGAGGAGGAGGAGGAGGAGGAGGAGGAGGAGGAGGAGGAGGAGGAGGAGGAGGAGAGGTCTTTCTCGGGGCGATTCTTGAGTCTCTGCGGTTGTCTTGGTTCCGACACCGGAGAAATCGACCAGGGTTGAGCACTTCTGGCCACGAGATTCGGTTCTCCATTCTTGGAGGCGTCGTGTGGGTTTTGCCTGGTGCAGTGTTGGGACGTCTTGGTAGCCGTATCGGTCATTTTGGAACCCATATGGGCTGTCTTGGGTGCTCTCGGGAGCCGTCATCGGGCCATTTTGGGCCGTCGTGTCGGCCACGTTGGGCCATCTTGGCTGTCTACCATGCTGTCTTGGGCCGTGTGAGACGAGGTTGTGGCTCAGTGGCGAAAGCAAGGAGGAGGGCGAAGATGATGAGGAGGGCGCAGAGGGACCCATGGCGGAGGATGTGGCGGGGGAGGATGGCTGCGATTCAAGAAGACGCGCCACGTAAGCGCAGTCTCATGATCAGCCTTCTAGGCATGTGCAGCTCTTGTGTGCCGCAGCGTCCTTGCGAGCCTTGCTGGCGGATCGTAGCCATGGTCCTGGAGCGCCCTTACGGGGTCTCTTGGGAACATTGTCGAACATGGCGCGGCTTCCTGGGATGCGGGCTACTCGGGGTTCTCCTGGGGGCCTCTCGGAGGCCTCTCGTGCGCATCTTGAGGTCTCCCTGGGGGCCTGTTTAGGGCCTCTTGGGAACACCTGTGGGGCCCACGGGGGCATCTTGAGGGTATTGACAATCTTGGGGGGGGGGGGGAGGGCACGTTGGATTCTCTGGTGGACGCCCTTTTGTGCCCCTCTTGAGCTGCCCCCCCCTTCCCAATCCACTTTCCCGTCCGACTCCTCTTGCCCTCGTGCTCTCCCTCCCCTTCCGATCTACCTCCCCTCGAAAGTTTGGGCCCCTTTCAATATTGAGTGTGACACATCTTCGTGGCTTTTCTTCCATTTTTCTACCCTCGAGGGTTTTTCCATACTCTCCTCACACTCCTGCGACATCCGACATTGTGGAAATAAAAAACATGACGGACGTCGGGGACGAAAGCACGACCAGAACGCCCGATCCCGTTCTTGTTCAGAATTGCTCAGGCCGTGGCTTCGAGGCTCTCGTGGCTGAACATCCGTGCTTGTCTTTGATCCCTGTTGGGGCCGTTGTGGGGCTTCTTCGGACGCCTCTGGGAGTCAGGGGCTTGCTTTGGACGCTTGTGGAGCCGTCAGAGGGCCGTCCTGTGGCCGTTTTGGGGCGGTCATGTGCCATCTTGGGGCCACACTGGAGGCCAGTTGGGGTCTCTCGGGCATGTTGGGGCCGCCGTCTGGGGTCTTGGCCGCCTGGACTCTCGGAGGCCTCTGGCGTTTACGTGGGAGCTTCCTCCCCACTCTTCCTTCTTCTCCTCTTCTCCTCCTCCTCATCCTCCTCCTCCTCGCTCCTCGTCCTTCTTCCCCCCCCTGGCGAAAACGTGGCGAATGCTAAACACGCAAAAACCACTTTGTGTCTGACGATCTTCGCCTCTGGGGGGCCTTCCGTTGGACCTTTTGGTGCCATCCTGGGCCATCCAGGGCGAGCCTTGGCCATGCAGGGCCCTTTTGGGACTATCCTGGGCTGTCGTGGCCCTGAAATCCTGGAGTTGCGATTTTTTCACAACCAGCCTTTTTGGCCCAGTTTCGGGGGCCCAGGGGCCCTCACATATCGAGCCGGCTCGAAAAATGACACCGAAAGACGGGGTTTGGAACCTTGGTCGTGATCTTCGCGATGTAGGCATTTTTTTCGCAAGGTCGGATCTCAGGGGGAGTCACCTTGGTGCCATCTGGAGCTGCCTCGAGCCTCGTTGGACCATCAGGATGCCGAGCGTCGGGTCGGGGGGCGCGGGTCAGCAGAACGCGCGGAGCTCTTCCCCTGCGTCCAGCTGCGTCACTGGCACTGCCGTCTCAGCTCATCTCCTGCCAGCCCAGAATCTGTCAAACTCGAAGCACAACAATCGGCATACGCATGATTTCTCGAAGCTCCGCGCGAACTTTGGGATCAGCGCTGGGCCCCCCTGACGGCGCCTCCGGCACCGCCCCTGGCGCTCTCCGCGCGCCAGGGAGGCGGTTCCGGCGCCGACCCAAGAAGTGTGCCTGCAAGAAGTTATGTTTGTGCAATTCTTTGTGTTCCTACAAACCCTGCCAGCGTCCTCGCAGAGGGCCCGTCGCATTGAGCCCGCTTGGCGGGAGTCACTCTGGCCAGCAGTCACGGCGACCCCCAGGCAAAACGAGCACGCAAATCCACGAAACGGAATGTTTGGGTAGGGGTGGTGATGACCTCTGGACGCTCGTTGCTGAGCATTTGGGCTTGCTTAGTTGTCCTCTTCGGGCAGTTTATTGTACAGGCATGTTGTTGAGGGTATTTCACGAGATATTGTGTAGCATCACTGCTCCTCTACCTATCTCTTGGCTCACGACGATGGCCACACACATTTTGGATTTTAAGATGGCGGTGACGGTGATGGTGACGATGACGGTGACAGTGACGATGTCGGTGATGATGCTGCTGCTGATGATGATGATAATGATGATGCTGATGCTGATGCTGATGATGACGAGGATGATAATGATGATGATGATGATGATGATGATGATGATGATGATGATGATGATGATGATGATGATGATGTTGTTCATCATGATGATGATTGTGATGATGATGATGATGATGATGATGATGATGATGATGATGATGATGATGATGATACTGATGATGACGACGACGCTGATGATGCATATTATGATGATGCTGATGGTGGTGATGAAGATGATTATCATGATGACGACGACGACGATGAAGAAGATGATGATGATGATGATGATGACGATACTGCTGATGATGATGCTGCTGAGGTTGATGCTGCTGATGATGATCATACTGACGATGCTGCTGATGCTGCTGCTGATGATGATGAGGATGTTGGTCATGACGACCAGGAGGAGGAGGACGACAACGACGACGACAACGATGATGATGATGATGATGATGATGATGATGATGATGATGCTGTTGATGGCGGTGATGGTGGTGGTGGTGGGGAAGATGATGCTGCTGCTGATGATGATGCTGATGCTTGCGATGATTATGGTGCTGCTGATGATGACGACGACGCTGATGACGATGATGATGCTGGCGACGATAACGATGACGACGACGGCGAGGATAATGAGGATGAGGATGAGGCTGACGATGATGATGCTGATGATGATGCTGATGATGATGATGATGATGATGATGATGATGACGAGGAAGACGACGTTGATGTTGATGACGATGGTTCTGATGGTGGTGATGATGATGATGATGATGGTGGTGAGGGTACTTATGATGATGATAATGAAGATGGTTCTGATGATGATGCTGCTGCTGATCGTGATGATGGTGATGCTGCTGCTTATGATGATGCTGCTGCCTATCATGCTGATGATGCTGATGATTAGGATGTTGGTGACGATGACGACGATGACGACGATGATGATGATGCCGATGATGATGATGATGATGATGATGATGATGATGATGATGATGATGATGATGATGATGATGCCGATGATGATGATGATGATGATGATGATGATGATGATGATGATGATGATGATGATGATGCTGATGCTGCTGGTGATGACGATGACGATGATAATGAGGACGATGATGATGACGATGATGATGATGATGATGCTGATG
>CAUYUJ010020007.1:103737-166203 GCA_963575745.1 Prorocentrum cordatum
GCGCGCCGCTCCGCCCTCGACGGGGCACGTCCGCGCGCCCGGCTTCGGGGTTCTCGTCCTCGCCCGCCACCTCCAGGCCTGCCGGTCGCTGGGCGATGGCACTCTGCTCTGCCTCGTCGTCTCGGCCTTTGGTGTGCTCGGTCTCCATCTTCCCGGCTGTGGTGTCTCTCCAGGCAGGCCGCTCGCTGCCCGCAGCGGCCCCTGCGCTCTCCCACCTGCTTGCGTGTCTCGCCAGGGCCAGGCAGTGGACTCCGCCCCGACGTTCTGCGCCCCTCTGGACCTGGGCAGCTTCAGCTTCAAGAAGTTCAGCAGCGGGTTCCATGTGCTTCGCTTCTTCCTGGGCCTGGTGGGCTTCAGGTCGAGCTGCGCGCCTCTCGTTCATGCTGCTGTCCATCGTGCACACGCTGCTGCTACTCCCCGTGCTGGTGATCCCGTTGGCCGTGCCCTTCTCGCTGACGGTCCAGATGGTCTCCCTGGACGCGGTAAGGCCCAGGTGCCTCACAGTCACCTTGTCTGCGTGCTTGACACCGCCAGCCGCCTGAGGCCTTTGGGTATAGATTTTTGAGAGGCCACCCACCTTGCAAAGACCGGGCTGCCCACCCGCCCGCCCGCCCACCCTCCCTACGTCAGTACACAGGACTGATCCGCTAACGGTGTCCAATTCATCCTCCACTCGTTGGCACCAAACTCGTGCGAAGCAGCATGGTCTCCTCCTCCTCCTCCTCCTCCTCCTCCTCCTTCTCCTCCTCCTCCTCCCCCTCCCTCCTCCTCCTCCCCTTTCCTCCTCCTCTCCTCCTTCTCCTCCTCCCTCCTTCTCCTCCTCCTTCCTCCATCCCCTCCTCCTCCTCCTCCTCCTCCTCCTCCTCCTCCTCCCTCCTCCTCCTCCATCCTCCTCCTCCTCTCTCCTCCTCCTCCTCCTCCCTCCTCCCCCCCACCCCCTCCTCCTCCTCCTCCTCCTCTCCTCCTCCTCTCCTCCTCCCCCTCCTCCTCACTCCCCCTCCTCCTCCTCCTCCTCCTCCTCCTCCTCCCCCTCCTCCTCCTCCCCCTCCTCCATCCCTCCTCCTCCACCTCACCTCCTCCTCCTCTCCTCCTTCCCCTCCTCCTCCTCCCTCTTCTCACACCTCCTCCTCCTCCTCCTCCTCCCCTCCGCCTCCTCCTCCTCCTCCCTCTGCCCCCCTCCCCTCCTCCTCCTCCTCCTCCTCCTCCTCCGCCCCCCCACCTCCTCCTCCTCCTCCTTCCCTCCTCCTCCTCCTCCTTCTACTCCTCCTCCTCCTCTCCTCTCCCCTCCTCCTCCGCCACCTCCTCCTATCCCTCCTCCTCCTCCTCCTCCTCCTCCTCCTCCTCTCCTCCTCCCCCTCGCCCCTCCCCTCCTCCTCCTCCTCCTCCTCCTCCCCACCTCCTCCTCCTCCTCTCCTCCTCCTCCTCCTCCCCTCCCCCTCCTCCTCCTCCTCCTCCTCCTCCTCCTCCTCCTCCTCCTCCTCCACCTCCTCCCCCTCCCCCTCCTCCTCCTCCTCCTCCTCCTCCTCCTCCTCCTCCTCCCCCCCTCCCCCTCCCCTTCCTCCTCCTCCTCCTCCTTCTCCTCCTCCTCCACCTCCTCCCCTCCTCTCCTCCTCCTCCTCCTCCCCCACCACCACGCCCCCGCCGTCCTGCTGGCCACGTGCCTGCCCTACGCCCTGCCTCGTGCCCGAGGCCGCCTGCGTCTCCCGTCGCCCGCCGACCCCTCGGCGGCTGGGCGCCCTCCCTGTCCCTCGAGTCGGCCTGCCCCTCTACAGGAGGAGTATTCAGAAACAGCCAAGAAATAGCCAGGGGACGATTTCTGGACTATTCTCGGAAGCTGGAACGTATACATTACCAGTGGCGGGCTGTTTTTCAATCCCAGGATTCTTGGAGGGTCGAGGACGACGTCGGGGTGGTGTGGTGTGTACTTTTTTACCCGTTTCCCCGTGAAAACAACAACAAATGTATACACCAGGATGCCGTATACAGCAGAATCCGCTTTCTTGTGTGGATCTCAGTGCGGGACCGGAAGAAAGCATCGGTGTATAAAGTTCGGTTTTTTATATTCATCAGTTTTTTGATATATATTTTTTGATGATTTTTGTTTTTTCCTCCAAAATCCGCCTTTAGGGGGACATGCCCGACCTTTCCCCTCCGCGGCTCTCTGCCTCTCTGGCCGCCTTTGCGCTCCGTGCCCGGCGGGTCTCGCCGGTGCCGACCCTGGGCGCCGCGTACGTGGGGGGGGGGGCGATGCATGGGGGGGCAGCGAGGGCTGCACAAGAGGTGCCCTTAGGGGCCCGCCCAAGGGGGAGCTGGTGGGGCTCGAGGAGTGCACCTTTCTCCCCCCCCCCGCCCCCCCCTCCATGCGACGCCCAACGACCCCCGCGCCCGCGTCCGCGCGGCGCCGCCGAGGCCAACCGAAGACCGGCGCCGCCGAGGCAATCACAAGGAAAAAAGAACGCCTGCGTGCTGCTCGGCTTAAGTCGGGCCGGTCCCCCTACAGGGGGATATTCGACGAAAAATAAAAAACCCAAGAATACTTTAAAAAATCGTCCGAAAATAGTCGGGGGACTATCTTTTGAGTATTCTTTGCTCTTTTTGGGGGTATATTTTTATTTTTTTTTTCGGCGAAAATCCCCTCGTGGGGGGACACGCCCGACATAATGCTCGGCGGGAGCGGCCCCCAGCTTCCCCCGGGCCGCGCGGCGCCCGCAGGCCCCCCGGGGAGGGCGCCGCGGCGCGCCGCCCTCCGCCCGCGCCCGCCGGGAGGGGCCCCCTCTGGCCGCAGAGCACCAGGGGGCCCAGCAGGGCGCTGCCTCTGGCCCTCTGGACGCCCGAAACGGGTACGGAAAGAGTGGGTACAATGTCCAACAGCAGTTCCTGTTCCTTTTGAGCAGGATTCGCTGCCCACGCCGCCGCGGCCTGTGTCCATTCGAGACAGAAGGCCGCCTGCCCAACAGCGGCCGCCTGCCCAACAGCGGCCGCAGAGCACAGGGGGCCCAGCATGGTGCTGCCTCTGGCCCGTCTCTGCGGCGTCGGCAACCCTGAGATCCTGGCGACTCAAGTTTCTCGAGCCAGGCGTGTTGCGCCTCTTCTCGGGCCACGGGACCCTCACAGATCGATCCGGTTCGAAGAATGACGCAGAGAAACGGAGTCCGGGGCTCCAGGCGCGGATCTTCACGATGTTGCAATTTTTTCGCTACGCCAGATCTCGGGGAACGGAGTGCACGGCTGACTCTCAAGTCGGGCATATCCCTGTGCAGGAGTAGTGTTCAAGGATGGTTGGAGATAGCCTGGTCTGGGAGCGTTTTTTCGATGATATTGGGGCTATTTGTGATTTTTCTGATGGTTTCTAAACTACGATTTGTCTTTCAATATCTGCCTGTAGGAGGACATGCCCGACCTGACCTTGCTCGGCAGGTGTTGCTCGGCGGCGGGCCCGGGGGGGAGTGTGTGAGAAGGGGCCCTTCCAAGAGAGAAGCTCCCTGAGCCTTTTGCCGAAGACAGAGAGAGCATTTCTCAGAAGGCCAGAGGCCTTCCGAGACGCCCCCCGCCGCCTTCTGACAAGGCTTCTTCCTCCTCCTCCTCCTCCTTCTCCTCCTCCTCCTCCCCCCCCCCTCCTCCTCCTCCTCCTCCTCCTCCTCCTCCTCCTCCTCTCCTCCTCCTCCTTCCTTCCTCCTCCTCTCCTCCTCCTCCTCCTCCTCCTCCTCCTCCTCCTCCCCCTCCCCCTCCTCCTCCTTCTCCTCCCCCTCCTCCTCCTCCCCCTCCCCTCCTCCTCTCCCTCCTCCCTTGCTCCCCGGGCGCGCCGCCGAGTTGCGGCCGTCGTCCCCTTCCTCTGCCCCCCCCCTCTGCCGGGGCACAGGGGGGGTGGGCAGAGGAATTCCTGGGCCCAGGTTCTGCTGGGGGGCCCCCCAGCAGAACCTGGGCCCAGGTTTTGCTGGGGGGCTCCCCAGCAGAACCTGGGCTTAAGTCGGGCCTGTCCCTCTACAGAGGGAATCTTCAAAAATAGGAAACAATAGTCCGGGGACTATTTCTCGAGTTTTTTTAAAGCATCTTTCTGGGTATTTCTCGGGTATTTTTTAATTTTTTTCGTCCACAGTCCCCCTGCAGGGGGACAGGCCCGACCTGAGCCTGGGCCCAGCAGGGGGCGCGCCGCGCGCCGCGCGGCCGCGACCGGCGCAGCCGGCCTGCCTCCGAGCCGCCGCTCGCGAGGCTCGGGCCCCGAGTGGCTCCACCGGCCGCGCGGCCGCGGCCTGGCACGCTGGCACGGCGCCGCCTCGGCGCGCCGGTGCCACCTGGACTCAAGTCCCTCCACCTGGGCGCGCTGGTGCCACCTGTCCCTCCACAGGGGGAATACGCTCCAAGATAGTAAAAGAATAGTCTGATTCTTTGAGTATTTTTTGGGGCACCTGTTTGGAGTATTTTTGGAGTTTTTTTTTTTTTTTTTTTTTTTTTTTGTTGTTTGAACATTTTTTCGTCGAAAATCCCCCTGTGTAGGGGGACAGGCCCGACCTAAGCCTGGGCGCGCGCGGCCGCCGGGTGGCCGGGACGAGCCGCGCGGTCGCGGCCAGGTGCGTGCGAGCAGCACGGGTTAGGTCGGGCATGTCCTCCTACAGGCGGATTTTGGAGGAGAATTCAAGAATAGTCCGACAACGTACACCAAAATAGTCAAAAATAGTCGAGAAGTGGTCCCCCGACTATCTTTTTGAGTATTTTAGAATGTTCCTCCTGTAGGGGGACATGCCCGATTCAAGCAAGGGCGCCCTCGAGGGCACGAAGTTGCCCGCGTTTCGCGCTTCGCGGTTCGGCGCCAGTTCCTCCTCGCCCTCATTTCCCTTGGGAGGGCGGCGTGAGAGCGCGAAGTTTTTCGCGCTTCGCGCTTCGCGCAGCGCGAGGCGCGAAGTTGGGCGCCCTTGGAGCAAGCCGCCGCTTGGGCTCGCCGCTGCTACAGGCCGCCCTGCTCTTTTGCCGATTGGGGGCGCCGTCCGTGATGTGAGCTGTGCTGCGCTTGAGTCGCCCCTTCCCCCTGCCTCTCTTCCTCTCCTCCCCCCCTCCTTGCTTGCTGGCACTCCTCCTTCCCATGGCATGATCGAGTGCAAGGCTGGGAGAGGTCTGAGCGACGCAGGCGGGATTCCCCACTGGTCGCCTCGTTGGGCGCTGCTGGCTGCAGCTGGTGCGGAGGAAGGCCCTGCCCAGCTCAGCTTCACGGAGGGGACCCCTGCCCGGCCCTACCCGTGTGTTCGACACGCTGCCTTCTCCAGGCAGGCCCAGCCGACCAACCTCCCCTCCCTCCCTCCGGCTCCACTTGCCCTCCGCCCCGCTCCCTGCTGGTGCTGCCCCCCCGCCCCTTCGAAGCAGCGCCCTAACAAAAGAGCGCGAGGCCCTCGGCATCCTGGGCAAGGCCTCCTCGGCGGCGAAGGCTCGCGCCCCGCCCCCCGCGCCGAGCCGCCACCCGCCTCCCCGTCTGTGGGGCGCACCCGCTCTCGCGCCCCGCGGCGGTCGGGCGCTGTCCGGCGGCGGCGGGCACGCGCGAACGGCAGCGGGCGGCGACGACTGCGGCGGCGGCGGCGGCGACGACGGCGGCGGCGGCGGCGGCGGCGGGAGTCAGGAGAGACAAATGCACGTCGGTCGTTGAAGGTAGGTATTGCCCAACCCTCCTGTGGTGTTGGGTACTCGTTTTGAACAGCGCAGCGTGGTCTCCAACTCCTCCTCTCCTCCTCTCCTCCTTCTCTCCTGTCTCCTGTGTTCCCTTCTCCTCTTCCCTCGTGTTGTCTGCGATCTGCGCAACTGTCGCCACTTTCGTGGGCTCCTGGGAGGTCCAGCGGAGGTACGTCCCACGCGGATCACCTCGGTACCTCGCCGCCCCCTGGGGGGCTTGCGATCTGCGCAACTGTCGCCTTTTTCGTGGGCTGCTGGGAGGCCCAGCGGAGGTACGTCTTGCGATCTGCGCAACTGTCGCCTTTTTCGTGGGCTGCTGGGAGGCCCAGCGGAGGTACGTCCCACGCGGATCACCTCAGTACCTCGCCGCCTCCTTGGAGGATGGCGATCTGCGCAACTGTCGCCTTTTTCGTGGGCTGCTGGGAGGCCCAGCGGAGGTACCTCCCACTCGGATCACCTCGGTACCTCGCCGCCCCCTGGGGGGCTTGCGATACGCGCAACTGTCGCCACTTTCATGGGCTGCTGGGAGGTCCAGCGGAGGTACGTCCCACGCGGATCACCTCGGTACCTCGCCGCTCCTTGGGGGGCTTGCGATCTGCGCAACTGTCGCCACTTTCGTGGGCTCCTGGGAGGTCCAGCGGAGGTACGTCCCACGCGGATCACCTCGGTACCTCGCCGCCCCCTGGGGGGCTTGCGATCTGCGCAACTGTCGCTACTTTCGTGGGCTGCTGGGAGGCCCAGCGGAGGTGCGTCTTGCGCTCTGCGCAACTGTCGTCATTTTCGTGGGCTCCTGGGAGGCCAAGCGGAGGTGCGTCCCACGCGGATCACCTCGGTACCTCGCCGCCCCCTAGGGGGCTTGCGATCTGCGCAACTGTCGCCACTTCGTGGGCTGCTGGGAGGCCCAGCGGAGGTACGTCCCACGCGGATCACCTCGGTACCTCGCCGCCCCCTGGGGGGCTTGCGATCTGCGCAACTGTCGCCACTTTCGTGGGCTGCTGGGAGGCCCAGCGGAGGTACGTCTTGCGATCTGCGCAACTGTCGCCACTTTCGTGGGCTGCTGGGAGGCCCAGCGGAGGTACGTCCCACGCGGATCACCTCGGTACCTCGTCGCCCCCTGGGGGGCTTGCGATCTGCGCAACTGTCGCACCTTTCGTGGGGCTCCTGGGAGCCCAGCGGAGGTACGTCCCACGCGTATCACCTCGGTACCTCGCCGCCCCCTGGGGGCTTGCGATCTGCGCAACTGTCGCCTTTTTCGTGGGCTCCTGGGAGGCCCAGCGGAGGTACCTCCCACGCGGATCACCTCGGTACCTCGCCGCCCCCTAGGGGGCTTGCGTTCTGTACAACTGTCGCCAGTTTCGTGGGCTGCCCAGCGGAGGTACGTCCCACGCGGATCACCTCGGTACCTCGCCGCCCCCTGGGGGGCTTGCGATCTGCGCAACTGTCGCTACTTTCGTGGACTGCTGGGAGGCCCAGCGGAGGTACGTCCCACGCGGATCACCTCGGTACCTCGCCGCTCCTTGGGGGGCTTGCGGTCTCCGCAACTGTCGCCACTTCCGTGGGCTCCTGGGAGGCCCAGCGGAGGTACGTCCCACGCACCTGGGTACCTCGCCGCCCGCGGGGGGGGCTTGCGATCTGCGCAACTGTCGCCACTTTCGTGGGCTCCTGGGAGGTCCAGCGGAGGTACGCTCCATGCGGATCACCTCGGTACCTTGCCGCCCACTGGGGGGCTTGCGATCTGCGCAACTGTCGCCACTTTCGTGGGCTGCTGGGAGGCCCAGCGGAGGTACGTCTTGCGATCTGCGCAACTGTCGCCACTTTCGTGGGCTGCTGGGAGGCCCAGCGGAGGTACGTCCCACGCGGATCACCTCGGTACCTCGCCGCCCCCTGGGGGGCTTGCGATCTGCGCAACCGTCGCCACTTTCGTGGGCTGCTGGGAGGCCCAGCGGAGGTATGTCCCACGCGGATCACCTCGGTACCTCGCCGCCCGCCCCCTGGGGGGCTTGCGATACGCGCAATTGTCGCCACTTCCGTGGGCTCCTGGGAGGCCCAGCGGAGGCAAATCCGACGAGTTGACTGGGTGCTCCTGCTTATCCTCCAGGCCGCGACCTTTTGCTTCCACTTTTGGTTTCTTTTCTTTGGGTTCGCTGCCGCGCCCTTTTGTCTCCACTTATGGGTGAGTCTCCGCCCCCGTTATGCACCTCATGCATTTGCCTCTTCAGCGCAGCGCGTTGCTGAGCTAAACCGATGTTCTGGTTTAACCCTCGCCGAACCCCGCTTCTGTGTTTCTTTCAACGCCCTCGTGCTTCCATTTTGTATGTTTGCTGTTCCTCTTCTTGATGCTCTCTTCTGATTTCACTCCTGAGTGCTCTTCTTGCGCACTGCGGGTCCTTCAGAATGCCAGTCAGCATTGAGTGGTCCTGAATATAAGCGCCACGTGTATAAAAAGGGTTGGGTACGTCGCAGGGTAATTTTTCGGGCGACGAAATCTATACATATCCACTGCTCCCTGGCCAGGCCCATCCTGAACCCATGAGCTTTGTATATTCCCTCCTGGCCAAGCCAGGAGGGCGAGGCGAATATACCGCTGCTGGATTCAGGATGGGCCTGGCCAGGGAGCAGTGGATATGTATCGATTTCGTCGCCCTCTTATTTGGATTCCCAGATCTCAATCAGCTTCAAGTACCCTCCTGCTTCAAGAGGCGGCGTGCTCTCTTTTTTGCGTTTTGTGATTCCCCCGGAGCGCCTGAACCCAAACTTGCTTCATCCGCCCTTTGCTTCATGTTTTCACCTCCTTCTTCCCGCCGACGTGTAGACACAGACACACACATATCGACGTCGATCTCCATGAGGATGTGGGGCAGCAGGAAGAATGGGGAAGGCGAACATCCAGGAGACGTGGAGAAAGATGGTGGAGTCCTGGAATTTGTGCCTCCCTGGGCCCCCTTTCCAGGGGGGCTCCCGCTGACGGCCGAGAGGGCGGGCCCCGAGTGCACCCCTTGCGCAGTGCGTTGGGCGGAGGGGCGGGTGGGGAGAGGCTACTCCGGGAGCCCCTGGACGGTCACCCGCGGTCCGCCTGGCGGGGTCTCGGGCCCTCGGTGGTCGACTATTCGTAAGAGTGCCTTCGCCGGCGTGACCTCTGGTGCGGGCTCATCGGGGCCCCCCGATCGCTGAGCGCGACACGGTAGCGTCTGCCTGCGCGCCTGGATTTGGCCACATTGCGCTCTCTGATTCAACCCGCGCGCCAAGGGTCACTCTTGCCTTCTGTCACTCTTGCGTGTAGCCGGGGTGGGCCCAGCTCAGAGGACGCCAGGTACGGCAGGTTCGCGTCGTGCCGACCGGTGGCGACCCCGCCGCCGGCGTTCCACGTCGAACGCCGCCGGCGACCCAGATTTGGCCGACGCTGAACGATCGGAAATGGCCGATCGTAGAAAAAGACCAACAGGCACGAACACTCTGATGGCGGTCCGCGCGGATTGCTCGGATCACCGCTGGCCCCCCCTGGTGGCGCCTCCGGCGCCGCCTCTGGCGAGGTCCGACCGCCAGGGAGGGGGTCCAGCGCGCATCCACGAAGTCTGCGCGGATCTCCAAGAGTTTTCGTTTATTACGGGGCCCAAGGACACACACCAGCACCATCTTCCTCGGCCCCTCCCTCGCCCAGGAATAGAGGAGGGGAAGAAGAGGGTGGAGGATGAAGGGGGAATGGAGGTGGCGATGGTGTACACTCTTGGGTCTCGCATCCATGTCGTTTTCTGTTGCTCTTTCTTCGGGAGGGGAAAAAGCACACAGACACAATTACTCGTCGATTCCCCAGAAAATATGGGAAACTATGGGAAGTGGGGGGGGGAAGGCAGAAGCCCAGAAAATATGGGGTAATATTGAGAATCCATTTATTTGTGCCTATCTATTTGCGTGTCCCTGGGCCCCCTCATTTCTGAGGATGCCAGATGTGCACCTGTGCCGATCTCGGCCAGGTCGGTCCCGGGCCCCCGATCGGTGCAGGACGCCGTCCTCCTCCTCCTCCTCCTCCTCCTCCTCCTCCTCCTCCTTCTCCTTCTCCTCCTCCTCCTCCTCCTCCTCCTCCTCCTCCTCCAGGGTTGCGGGGGAGGGGGAGGCACCTGCGGCGTGCGAGTCTCGGTCGGGGTGGCGCTGGCCCTGCCGCGGGCGACCACCAAGGACGCCCCCCGTTCCGCGGACGGCTCGTACCCACGACGACGACGACTACGACGAGGACGACGACGACGAAGACGACGTCGACGAGGACGATGACGACGACGCGGACGACGACGAAGATGACGACGCCTTCGCCGACGACGACGACGACGGGCACCGTACACCGTTAGCGTCTCCCGAGGCGTCGTCAATCCTCGACCCAGGCGTGCTACGGGGCATCGGTTTCCGGCCCTCCGAGCCGAAAAACTGGTGCGGTGCAGGGGCGCCGTTCTCGCGTCCGTGCCTTTGCCTCCCCCTGCTTTTCTCTCTCGTCCAGGCGTCCGCCACGGAGGACGCCTTGAAGGCGATCCTCAAGTCCGTGGACTCCAAGCTCGCTGACAACTCCGTCCTGGTTGACAAGCTCAAGAACTGGAAGCGCAGCTGAAGCGGCAGAGAGGCGCGGCCTTTTTTTGGGGGGGCTTCCCGAGTCGGTTGCGCTCGCTCGGCAGCTATCTTCGTTGCTGCCCGAGGCTGTTTCCTGGGGCTGCGCGGGGCCTCACTGTGCACCTCGACCCTCAGGTCGTGCTTGCTAAATGGCAGAGGAGCTGCGTCGGGCTCGGTGTCGGCGTGGTTTGTGGAGCGGAGCCCGGTCTGACCCCGATCGCGACAGCAGCGTGTGTGTGTGTGTGTGTGTGTGTGTGTGTGTGTGTGGGCAGGGGCCGAGCGGAGCGGGACGGAGGAGCGGCCAATCCTCCTCCTCCCCCTCCTCCTCCTCCTCCTCCTCCTCCTCCTCCTCCTCCTCCTCCTCCTCCTCCTCCTCTCTCCTCCTCCCCCCCTCCCCTCCCCCTCCCCCTCCTCCCCCTCCGCCTCCTCCCCCTCCGAGGCTGCCCTTCTCTCGGCCGCTGGCCCCCTCGCGTGTCGGTGCCCCTGCCCTCCCCCCCCCCCCCCTGGCGCGCACGTACGCGCGCGCGTGCGTCGGTGCCCGTGCCGGTGCTGGCGCGCCTGCCTGCGCCAGTGCCCGCACGCCGTGCCCCGTGGCTCCGCACCCCGAGGCTCGAGTCGGGCAGGTCCTACGGACGGGCCTGGCTTCCACCACCACCACCGCAGGTTGGAGGGGGGGGAGGAGGAGGAGGAGGAGGAGGAGGAGGAGGAGGAGGAGGAGGAGGAGGAGGAGGAGGAGGAGGAGGAGGAGGAGGAGGAGGAGGAGGAGGAGGAGGAGGAGGAGGAGGAGGAGGAGGAGGAGGAGGAGGAGGAGGAGGGAGGAGGAGAGGAGGAGGAGGAGGAGGAGGAGGAGGAGAGGAGGAGGAGGAGGAGGAGGAGGAGGAGGAGGTGGAGGTTGTGGTCGGAGGAGGAGGAGGAGGAGGAGGAGGAGGAGGAGGAGGAGGAGGAGGAGGAGGAGGAGGTGGAGGAGGAGGAGGAGGACGAGGAGGAGAGGTTCGAGGAGGAGGAGGAGGAGGAGGAGGAGGAGGAGGAGGAGGAGGAGAAGGAGGAGGAGGAGGAGGACCCCCTCCCCCTCCAACTTATGTTGGTGGTGGTGGTTGTGGTGGTGGTGGTGGAAGACAGGCCCATCATCCCTCTACAGGAGGAAGATATTCTGACACAGTCTTTGGTTGAAAGAAGTCCGGGGACGATGTTTCTGGACTATTTTGGAGTATTTTTGGATTTGTTTTGAGGGTATTTGTTGTTTTTCGTCCAACGTCCGCCTGTGGGGGGGCATGCCCGACCTGACCCGAGGCCTGTGCCTCTGTGGACAGTTGCATCATCAATTCCCGATGCCCTTCCTCCGGTTCTCTCGATGGTCCTCAAGACGTGTGGTTGCCCTGCTCAGATCCGCCGATAGTACGCCGCCTGCTCTGGCCCTCATTCCACCGCCGGCGTCGTGCTGAAGGGCCTCGGTGGACAAGCACACGTTGACGTCAGCACACGGTCTGAGGATCATCGCTTGAGGAGGCCTCACGGCTGGTGCCGCCGACTCTGAAGGCTGACGCTGACAGTCGCGCCTCGCGCCTCGCGGTCTTCGCGCCTCGCAGACACACCACGCTCACTTGAGTTGCTACCACACGAGCCTGGGCGTTGTTGACAGATCCTCCCTCCCACTGGCGTCGCGAAACCGTCCGCCCCCGCCCAGGGGAGACGAGGACGAGGGAGGGCGGCGGCGGCGGCGGCGATGACGACGATGGCGACGCGTGTGAGGGTCTGGAGGGATTCTTCGTGGGGTGTCTGGAGCGCTGTCGGGAACGTTTGGCGGGCAGGTTTGGGGCCTTCGTGGGGCCCTTTGGGGGCAGCTCGAGCGACTCTTGAGGGCCTCTTGGGGCTTCCCAGAGGCCTCGTGGGGGCCTCTTGGGGGCCTCTTGGGGCCTCCTGGGAGCTTCTCTGGGCCGAGGAGCCTCTTGGGCCGTTTTGGCCATCTTGGAAGCCTCTTGGGGGCCTCTTGGGGCGATCTTGGGGGCATCACGGGCCGTCTTGAGGCGTCGGGGAGCCGAAAAGGGGAGAGCGCGCAAATCTGTCCTCAACCCGGGGGACACCATCGAATTTGGTCTGTTGGGGTCCTCCTGGTGTGCTCTCGGAGGCCTCTTCGAGCAGCTTGGAAGTCTCCTGGGCCGTCAGGAGGCCATGTTGGGCGTTTTGGGCCCAGCGCTCGGCGGTTCGGGGCTCCCCTTGGACCGTCTCGGGGGCCTCTCGTGGGGGCACTCCTGGGCCGCCGTGGCGTGTGGGCTCTGGGCCCCGTGGGGGGGACGGCGCTCTCGGACCCCGGACCTCCCCTCGCCGCCCCCCCTCGGGACCCGCCCCCCCCCCCCCGCCCTTCCCCGCGTCTTTTCGGCTCGGTGCTCGACGCTGCCGAGTTCTTCGCTTCGGCCGTCGCGCTCGAGGGGGAGTGGCTCCAGGGCAGGCCCCCGCGGGGAGAGGAGGCGGAGCGGCGGCGGCGGCGGCGACGAGGCATCGCACGGAGCGGCGGCTCGCACACGCCGGCGTGGCTTCGGCTGATTTTTTCGCCCTCCGGGGGTCTGCGAGAGTGGCCCCCGTCGCCACGGCAGGATTCGCCTATGGGAGGCCTGGTCGGGGCGCGCCCCGGGAGGAAGTCAGGAAGCCCAGGGAGCAGCGGCATCGGTGCAGTCAAAAATCCTAGTAAGGACGCGCGACTCTGCTCAGGGTACCCTTGCGTCCTTGCTCTTCCTTGCTCTTGCGTCCTTGGGGTTTTCGTCGTCCGCCGCCCCAGAAATCCCAACTTCGGCTTCCAAGGGTCTTGCGTCCTTACCGCGCGTCCTTATTAGGGTTTTTGACTGTATCTGACTGCTCCCCCAGTGCCCCGTACAGTCAACCCGCATAGTAAGGATGGGCACCCTTCCCAAGGGTACCCTTGCATCCTTGCCTCCTCGGTCCATACTCGGCTACTTTCGCTGGCCGCGCCCCGCTAGAAGAGCTTCGAACTGGGCGTCCGAGGCCCTCTCATCCTTATCGCGCATCCTGATGATACGGGCCGACTTTAGCTCCTCGTTCTGCCCGTCTCCGAACCCACACCAGCTCCCAGACCGCGCCCCACATCCACGCTCGTGCACCCAGACCCCGACGTCGTCATTTTTTCACAACGTCGAGCCCCAGAGGTCTGGACCCCTTCCCCGGGACCCGTTTCTTCTCATCCTGAGCCGTGTTCTGACGGTCCCGAAGCCCGGGAAGGGCCCCCGGAGGCTGAGAACAGCGAAAAACCGCCCGTCGCGATCTATTCACAGCGCCGCGAGGGGGGTTTGGGTGCTCTTCGTGCTGCCCGTCTCCGCCCCGAGACGACGAAGATGACGACGACGACGACGACGACGACGACGACGACGACGACGGCGGCGGCGGCGGCGGCGGCGGCGGCGGCGACGACGGCGACGACGCCGACGACGAAGAGGACGGCGACGACGACGACGACGCCCCACACCCATGCTCGTGCGCATTGTCCGTCTCCGCACCCGCCTCCTCTCGCCTCGGCCCCAGGCGCGAGGGCCAGCGAGCGGGGGAGCCCCATCTGGGCACGAGCACGTCCTGCCATACCCCTGCCCAGGGCTCATTTTGATGTCTCAGATTCGGTTCGATTCGATTTCGATGGCCTCCGATTCCGATTCGATTCGACTCCGGATTCCGATTTGGGGTCCGATTTCTCGATGGAGGCCTGTTAGCCTGCCGATTTCTGCCGATTCGACGTTTCCCGACTCGGCTGCCGATTGCCGCCGATCCGGTTCAATTCGATCGCCGATCCGACTTCTCGATTCGATTCTGGGCTCTCCTGCCTGCCCAGTCTTAAGTCGGGCATGTCCCTCTGCAGGAGGAATGTTCAAGAATATTTCAAAATTAGCCCGTGGACAATTTTTCGACTATTTCTGATCATGTTCGAGTGCTGTTTGGCCATCTTTCATTTTTCGTCCAGAATGCGCCTGCATGGGGGACCAGCCCGACTTGAGCCCAGTCTTGCCGTGCTGTGCCAGAGGGAGGAGGTCACGGCCACCCGAAGAAATAAGGCGGCCTCCAGAGTGCTCGACCACGTCATGCACGGCACGGTGCACCTCCCGCGAGAGAGCATATCCGATGTTTTTTTTTCGTTTCGACCAGAGCAGGGTGCTCGTTGGCATGCGACGCCCCATTTTGGGACCCTTGGCTCGTGGTTGAATCCGATGCGGTGCTCTTCTCCCTTTCGATGGCTCTGCCAGCGGAGGCGCCGCCTTTGCTGCCACTGCCTCGCGCACGCGTGCTGTGTATTTCAAGGGCGCCGACCATCTGCGCCTTTTTTAGGCCAGGCGTAGTCTGGCCTCTCCGCCGGACTGGTTGTGCTGCTGATGCAGGCAATCTGGCCAGGCCACCATCGTTTGGTGTGCACACCTGTAGACCTGTGGCGAAGAAGCCTCGCGCGGAGGCAGAAAGCTGCGGGGAGCAGTCGTGGCGTGCGGGAAGGCCAGCGACGGGCCCTGTCGAGGGCACCCCAGCCTCCTCCCCCTCCTCCCTTCTGCTCTCCCTGCGCCTCCGCCGTGCCCTGTCCCTTGCCGCGGCTCTCTTCCTCCTCCTCCTCCTCCTCCTCCTCCTCCTCCTCCTGCCACGCTTCCTCCTCCTGCCACGCTTCCTCCTGCTGCTCTCCGCGGGTTGCTTCCTGGAGTTTTGGCAGGCTGAGCTTCTTGCCACACCGTGGGCATCAGGAAGTTCCAGCGAATTCCTCCTTCCCGCCGCCGCCGCCGCCGCCGCGACCGCCGTCGTCGTCGTCGTCGTCGTCGTCGTCGTCGTCGTCGTCGTCGTCGTCGTCGTCGTCGTCGTCGTCGTCGTCGTCGTCTTCGTCCTCCGCCCCCGCGCCCACTTCTCTCCCTTCGTAGCCGCCCTTGGCCCAGGGGAGGCACACGCCAGGGTGCGGGCCGGTGCGGAGGCTCGGGGTCGCCATGTTGGAGTGCCTGGCGGAGGGCCACGTGGAGGCCACCCTGCTGGGCATGGTCGACTGCGGGCCGCCGCGCGCCCTCGAGGCCGCCCTGCTCGACCTGCGGGCCTGTAGCCGGGCGTGGCGCGAGCAGGCGAGGCCCCGCCTGTTGAGGCAGAGCGCCGAGCAGCTGGGCTGCGCGGACGCCGACGCGCGGCTGGCGGCGCTGGCGCTCCTGACGGCGGCCGCGGACAGCGCTGGCGGCTGGGAGGGCGGGCTGCCGCAGGCGGTGGGCGTCGCCGCCACGGCGGTGGCCTGCAGGGTCCGCGGCATGCTGCGGGACGACGACCCCGACGTGCGGAGGGCGGCGCTGCGCTGCGTGCTGCGCGTCTGCGCCCCGTGGGGCGACGAGGCCCCCGCGGCCGCGGCCCGATGCCTGGGCGACCCGCACTGGCCCGTGCGATGGGCCGCCGTTGGCGCGGTGGCCCACGTCGGGGCCTCGGCGCCCGACGGCGGCGCCAAGGCGGCCGGCCTCCTGGCGGCCCGCCTGCGCGACCGGGAGTGGCCCGTGCGGCGCGCGGCGGCGGCGGCCCTCGAGGCGCTGGCGCTCGACGCCGCGGCCCCCGCCGCGACGGCGGCGGACGCCGCGGCCCACCTGGGGGAGCTGCTGCTGCAGGACCCCGAAGAGGAGGTGCGCGTGGCGGCCGTGGGCGGCCTGGCGCGCCTGCACGCGGCCTGTGGGGACGCCGCCGGCGTCGCCGCGGTGGGCGCTGCGCTGGAGGACGCTAGCGCGCAGGTGCGCCTCGCCGCCGTGGGCGCCGTGTGGCAGCTGGCCCGGCCGGGCTGCGCGTCGGGGCAGGCGCTGCTGCGTGCGCGCCTGCGGGACGACGACCAGCAGGTGCGGCGTGCCGCCGAGCGCTGCCTCGGCCTCCTCAGTCGCCCCTGAGTCCGCGCCGCGCCGGGCCCTGGCACTCGGGGTTGCCCTCCGCGCGTGGCCGGCGCGCGCAGGGCAAAGTCTTGCACCCCCTGGAGGGCGGTGCCTCCTCCTCCTCCTCCTCCTCCTCCTCCTTCTCCTCTGTGTGGTCGTGATCCTTCATGGGAGCTGTAGAGGGTGCCACAGTTGGGTTCATTTGGCTGCAGACATCTTTCCATTTTTGATCACATGTGGTTGCCCAGTTATATATTGCGAAGTGTAACATGTACATTACCAGTGGCGGGTTGTTTTTCAATCCCACGACTTTTTGAGGGTCAGGGACGACGTCGGGGTGGTGTGGTGTATACCTTTCCCCCGTTTCTCGAGGGAAACAACGGAAAATGTTTACACCAGGGTCCCGTATACACCAGAATCCGCGTTCCTGTGCGAATTTCAGCGCAGGGTCGGGAAAAGCGTCGGTGTATAGAGTTTGTTTCCCTATTATAAGCTCAGAGGGTCATCCCTATCTCTGCCCCTATCTTCCTAGAGTGTCCGCCGCCTTACAGTGCCATTTTTAATACATGCTCCGCGTGCGGATCATGTGTTAAAAATGCAGGGATTTAGCATTAAAAACAACGATGAGTTCATGCACAACTTTATTCATACATTAATCATATATTAAACATCATATTTTTGAAACAATGTCCTATGTATAAAAAAAAACTGCCCTGTAGGGTCATCCCTATCTCTGCCCCTATCTTCCTAGGGTGTCCGCCGTCTTATCCTTCTAAGTGCCACGCAAGTGCTGCGGACTTCGAGGCGCGCGGCGGGCACCTCACTGGCTTATCGATTAGAATTCTGTCACAGTCCGTCACGGTGCTGCCGGAGTTGGCCCTTAGGCTTCGATCTCCGAGCGAGCGTCACGACCACCCCAGACATCAGTTGAGAGTCCAGACGGCTTCTCCTCCCATCCTCCTTTCGTTCCTCTCTCCCTCCTCTCTTCCTCTCTTTCTCTTGTGCTGCCTTCCGCACTTCTCTTCAAGCCGTCCGCCCTTTCCTTTCTTCTCCCCCTCTCACATCCCCTTCTCCCCCTCCCTCTCCCCGACCCCAACACCCGTTCCGCCCTCCCCCCTGCCCGCCTACAGTGGGGGCCCATGCCAAGAAACACCCTGATTGCCTCCAGGGTGCCCTGGGTTTCTTGAGTTTCGATGGCTTTGCCACGGAAAGCGTGACGTTGCCACAACAGACATCGACGGACGTCCTGGGGTCTCGGGGTGGGGCCTCTCGTGGAAGGCCTCCCGTGGTCGGGCCCCTGCTGCTGCGCCCCCTCTCCTGCTGCCCGCCCGCCTCCGCCCGCCGCCCCCCCCCTCCGCTCGGCTGCCCTGCCCTGCCCTGCCCTGCCCTCTTGCCTCCTGCCCCATGGTGCCTCTCTCCACCCCGCCGCGCACCTCACTCCTCCTGCCGCCCTCCGCCGCCGCCCGCCTGCCGCTCCCCCCCCCCCGCCCCTTCCGCGCGTGCGCCCGGCGCCGCGGCTCGAGACCGGCGGGGGCCGTCTCGTCCGGCGGGGCCCGGTGCTGCGCCCCCGAGCGGCCTCGGCCAGGACCGGTCCGCGGCGCCTGCCTGGCCGGGTCGTGGCGTCGCCTGGCCGTGCCGATCCTCCCTCGTGGGCCCCTCATCTCCTCCCCGGCTTCGCCTCTCAAGGTCCCTCCCCGCATCTGGGGGCCATCCTTTCCTGCTCGTTTTCTCCTCCTTATCGCCATCCTCGTCCTCGTCCTCGTCGTCGTCCTCGTCCTCGTCGTCCTCCTCCTCCTCCTCCTCCTCCTCCTCCTCCTCTTCCTTCTCCTCCGTCTCCACCTTCTCCACCTTCTTCTCCTCCTCCTCCTCCGCCTCCTCCTCCTCCTCCTTCCAGAGATTGCCAGCTCTTGCGCTCCCTCTCACTCCGCCTCGTTGCCCATCTCGGCGGTAAATATCCAGACGCCCGCGCGCCAGTCTTTTGGGCCCTTCGCAAGGGTTCCAGAGAACCGCAGGATGGGGACCGTTTCAACCAATCATTCGTTATATTGCGAAGGCCTTACGGCTGGTGCCGCCGACCCTGAAGCGGGACGACGACGATAGCGATGACGGCGGCGGCGGCGGCGACGGCGACGACGCCTTGGCCTCTTGGGGCCAGCTCGGGGGTGCTCTTGTGGGTCTCTTGGACCTCTTGTGTGCCTCTTGGGGGATCCTTGGGTGCTTCTGGGGGTCTTCTCTTGGGGCCAGCTTGGGGGTGCTCTTGTGGCTCTCTTGGACCTTTTGGGTGCCTCTTGGGGGCTCCTTGGGTGCTTCTGTCGAAGCCTAGGCGGATTTGTTCGGTCGACATCTGTTCCCAATCAGATTTGTTTGGTCGACTTCTGTTCTTGGAGGCGCGATCGCAGCAACAGGTGTTTTGAATACCGGCAGCTCCAGCCTGACCGAACCATCCAGAGCATCTCTTGCAGGCCTTGCCTGAGAGAGGCCGATCACGGTAGCCTCGGCGAGTCGAGGAAAAAATGTACCCCGATTCCATGTTTGCGCTCTTCGTGATTGCTGCTCCCATCCTGGGTGCTTCTGGGGGCTCTCCTGGAGGCCTCTTGGAGCCCGCCGTTTCTTGTCCCCCGCGTGCGCAGCGTGCCTCGCTCCGCAGACGCTGGCGGAGGCCGCACCGGCAGACCCCGAGCCCTCGGACCGCCGGCGAGCCACGCCGAGCCCGACGCGGGAGGGCTCGAGCGCGGTCGGCCGCCGCGGCTCTCCTCGAGGCACGGCCCGAGGGCGGACAACGGGCTGATCGCCTCGATGCTCGAGGTGTTGTCCTCGCTTGCGTTTTTTTTTGTTTGTTTGTTTGTTTGTTTTTTGTTTCTTCTTCTTTTGCCTTTGTTTTTTGGTTCCTTGCTCGAATCAGTGAGCCCGTAGCGTCTGCTGCGGAAGGCGCCCCTCCTCCTCGGAAGCAAGACCCTGTACAGTGCCAGTGGCGGGCTGTTTTTCAATGTCAGAATTCTGGAGGGTCGGGGACGACGTCGGGGTGGTGTGGTGTATACTTGTTCCCCCGTTTTCCTGGGAAACAGCGAAACATGTATACACCAGGATCCCGCATACACCAGGATCAGCTTTCCTGTGCGAGTTTCACTGCAGGGCCGGAAAAAGCGTCGGTGTATAGAGTTCGGTTCTCTACCTTCCCGCCTTTCCGTAACAGTACCGAGCGCACGCGGGGGGGGGACGCAGTTCCCCCCAACGGGCGTGGCGCGGTGCTCACATGCATGCTGGGGTCTGGACAGGCATGCTCTGGTGCTCACGAGTACGCTGTGCCGCTCCGCTCGCAGGCCCTCCCCCCCCTTCTCCCCCCCGTAGCGGACGTGACGGGGTGAGAGCCACTCACCAAAACAAGCCATCGCCTCCACCTTGTCGAGGGTCGTCGAAGGCCTCTGCGGAGGGTTTTTTTTGGTGCGCTTCGGTCTCTTGGCCCCTGGGGGCCTTCCGGGCGGGATGTCCAGGCGCGTGGTCGAGGGCGGAGAGGGATGGTCACGCTGAAGGGCTTCCTGGCAGAGGCAGTCGAGCAGCGACCTGTGCGCAGTCTGGGCTGGCCCCGCGGCCCCTCTTGGGCCATCGCTGGACCCCTGCGGGGTGCCCCCTTTGGGCCCCGGCCTGGGGCTCAGCAGGGCCGCCTCGGGAGTCTCTTGTCCGTCCTGGGTCCTGGGTCGCCGTGGGGCCCCCCTGGGCTGCGTTTGGACACTCTGCTCCACCTCTCCCCCCCTACCCCGCCACTGGAGGAGGAGGAGGAGGAGGAGGAGGAGGAGGAGGAGGAGGAGGAGGAGGAGGAGGAGGAGGAGGGGAGGAGGAGGAGGAGCGGAGGAGGCGGAGGAGGCGGAGGAGGAGGAGGAGGAGGAGGGAGGAGGAGGAGGAGGAGGAGGAGGCGGAGGAGGCGGAGGAGGAGGGGAGGCGGGAGGAGGCGGAGGAGGCGGAGGCGGAGGAGGAGGAGGAGGAGGAGGAGGAGGAGGATGAGGAGGGCGGAGGAGGCGGAGGAGGCGGAGGAGGAGGAGCAGGAGGAGGAGGAGGAGGAGGATGAGGAGAGGAGGGGGAGGAGGAGGAGGAGGAGGAGGAGGAGGAGGAGGAGGCGGAGGAGGAGGAGGAGGAGGCGGAGGAGGCGGAGGAGGAGGAGGAGGAAGAGGAAGAGGAAGAGGAAGAGGAAGAGGAGGAGGAAGAGGTAGAAGAGGAAGAGGAAGAGGAAGAAGAAGAGGCAGAGGAAGAGGAAGAAGAGGAAGAGGAATAGGAAAATGAATACTCACAATACTAAGAGGAAGCTGAAGAGGAAGAAGAGGAAGAGGAAGAGGAAGAGGAAGAGGAATAATAAGACGAATCATAAGCATACGACTAAGAATAAAACTAATACGAATAAGAATATTAATAAGAAGACTAATGATAATACTATTAATATTAATACTATTAATACGAAGAATATGAAGAATACGAATAATACTAATACTAATAGGAATATTGATACGAATAATAATAATAATAATATGGAGAACAATACTAATACTACTAATACGAATAATAAGAATAATAAGAATAATATTAATAATCAGAATATTAATACTAGTAAGCAGAATAATAAGACTAATACTAATACCACTAAGAATAATACTACGAATACTAATAATAAGCATACTAAGAAGCATACTACTAATACTAATACTACTAAGAAGAAGACGAATAATAACAATAAGAATAATACTAGTAAGAATATTAATAATACTAACAACAATAATAATTACAACAATAAGAATAATAATAATAAGAATAATAATACTAATGCTAAGAAGAAGGGCGCGAATACGACTAATAAGAATAATAATAAGAAGACTAATATTAATAATAATAACAATAATAAGCATAAGAAGAATAATCCGAATAATAACAAGAAGACGAATAAGAATAATAAGAATAATAGTACGAACCAGAATAATAATCATAATAATAATAATATGACGAATAATACGGATAATACGAATAATAAGAATAATAATACGAATAATAATAAGAATAACAATAAGAATAATAATCATAATAAGAAGAATAAGACTAATAATACTACTAATAATAATAATAAGAAGCACAATAATAATACTGAGAATAATAAGAATAATAAGAATAATACGAGTACTACTAATAATAATAAGAAGAAGGATAATAATAATAACACGAATAATAATAAGAATAATAAGAATATCACGAGTACTACTAATAATAATAAGAAGAATAATAAGAAGAACACGAATAATAATAAGAAGAATAAGAAGAATAATAATAAGAAAAAGAATAAGAAGACGAATAATAATAATATTAAGAATAGTAATACTAATAATAAGAAGAAGAAGAAAAAGAGGAGGAGGAGGAGGAGGAGGAGGAGGAGGGAGGTAATTAGGGAAGGATGGAAGGGGGAAGGAGGGAAGGAGAGAGGGAGGGAGGACGGGGGAGGGGCAGGGAGGGAGGGAGGGAGGGAGGGAGGCGGGGAGGGTAAGAGCGGAAGGGAGGAGTGGGAATGAGGCTGGAGTGGGGGGGGCGTCCTCCCACCGCCCGCCCGCCAGCCGTCGGACGCTGATGGGCGCCTCCGCGTGCCGCTGCGACCTGCCGCCCGGGGCGCGGCCGGCGGCCGAGGAGCCCGCGCCCCCTGCGTCATCATCGTCGTCGTCGTCGTCGTCCTTCTTGCTTCCTTTCTCCCCGGCACGCACGGCAAGCGGCGCACCGTCCGTCTAAGCCGAGAGGCCTCCCCGTGGCACAAAGTCATTAAGGGGGCCCGAGGGAAACAGGCCCTGGACCCCCTCCTCCTCTTCCTCTTCCTCCTCCTCTTCCTCATCTGGGCCATCCCTCAGGAACAGTTCTTCGTCCCGAGTCTCGGAGGCCCCAAACCGGTGCGGTGACCACAGCGTGCAGTGAGTCAGTGGGGATTCGGGGTCACCGCACGGTTTTGGGACTTGGGCTGTTCTCCGAGACTGTCTCGTGCGACTGGGGCCTCGAAGGTGCCGGTATCGTGCGGCGACGGACCGTGCGGCTTGTTGGAGTTTCGAGGTCACCGCGCGAGCCGTCAGCGCACCGTTTCGGAGCCCCCAGCTGGGGAGGGGGGCCGCACGCGATCTAGGCCGAAATCCACACCAGCGCAGGGCTGCAGGCGCCCCGGTGTTCAGGGCGCGGAAGCACATGGCCGCTTGCAAGTCGTACCCCCAATGATGTGCATTTATAGCACGGCTGTCTGTCTGTCTGCTTGTCTGTCTGTCTGTCTGTCTGTCTGTCTGTCTGTCTGTCTGTCTGTCTGTCTGTCTGTCTGTCTGTCTGTCTGTCTGTATACATGTATGCATGCATGCATGTATGTAAGCATGCATGTTTGTACATGTGTTTGTATCTATGTATGCATGTATGTATACATGCATACATGCATTTATGCATTGCTGTATGCATGTATGCATGTCTGTCTGTCTGTCTGTCTGTTTGTCTGTCTGTCTGTCTGTCTGTCTGTCTGTCTGTCTGTCTGTCTGCATGTATGAAAGAGCGTGTTCTACCGCTGCTGGCGGAAAACTGGGGGGGGTCACTACCGGTTCGAACCCCTCCCCCCCCCCTCCGGAAAACCGGGGGGGGTCACTACCGGTTCGAACCCCTCCCCCCCCCTCCCCAGTTCATCATGAAAAGGGGGGGGGGTCACTACCGGTTCGAACCCCCCCCCCCCGCGAAAACCGAGTGGGGGTGCGGACAGTGGGGGACGGTGTTTGGTGGGGGACAGTGGTGAGGGGACACGGGACAGTGGTTGGGGACAATGGGACAGTGGAGCAGCAGAGGGCCGGGTAGTTGTGGGGACAGTGGTGGGGACAAATGGTGGAGCAGGGGGGACAGTGGGACAGTGGGTGGGGACGTGGGGTGGGGGACAGTGGTGTGGGCATTTGGGAATGAGGTTGGAAAAACAGTGGGAAAGTGGAGGTACAAGTTGGTGGGGACAGTGGTGAGCGGTCGGTGGCGAGGACGGCGGAGGGGGACAAATGGACAGAGTACAGGGACAGTGGTTGGCGGACAGATTGGGGACAGTGGTTGAGAACAGTGCGACAGCTCAGTGGGACAGCGCGGAGTCAGTGGGACAGTGGGGACAGGGGATAGTCGGGCAGTGGTTGGGGCCATGGAGACATTTGGGGAGAGTGGAACCGTGGTGGAACAGTGGGGGGACAGTGGGGACGTGCGACAGTGGTAGGGGGGGCACTGTGGGGACACAAGTGGTGACAGTGGTGGTGAGGAAAGTGCTGCTGGGAAAACAACAGTGGGGGAGTGATGCGGAACGGGAGGTAGAGGACCGCCCGAACGGCGGGGTGGCGTGAGTTTGGGGGGGGTGGGGGAGGGTTCGAGCCGGTTAGTGATCCCCTCCGGTTTTCGAGGGCGGGGTGGTAGTGGTGGGGGGGGGGGTTCGAAACCGGTAGTGACCCCCCCGTTTCCGGATCCGGAGGGGGGGGGGGAGGGGTCGAACGGTAGTGGACCCCCGCTCGGTTTCGAGGGGTAGGGGGGGGGGCGGAGGTTATAGGGGAGAAGGGGGGGGGTTTGGCCTGGGGAAGGAGGGGGGGGGGGGTCCAGCAGGTAGGGTGGGGGGGATTTTTCGAGGGGGGGGGGGGGACGACCCCCGGGTTCCGGAGGAAACGGTTGGCAATTTTCCACAGTAAAGCGGCGGTGGATCACGCTCTCTCGCATGTATGTATGTATGCATGCATGCATGTATGCATGTAAGTTTGTAAGTTTGTAAGTATGTACGAATGTACGTATGTATGCATGTATGCATGCATGCATGTATGCATGAATTTGTGTGTTGATGTATGCATGCATGCATGGAATACAATGTAATGTATTGCAATGTAATACAATGTAATGTGATGTAATGTAATGTAGTGTAATGTAATGCATATGTGTGTATGCATATATGTAATGTATGTATGTATGTATGTATGTATGTATGTATGCATGCATGCATGTATGTATGTATGTATGTATGTATGTATGTATGTATGTATGTATGTACGTACGTATGTATGTATGTATGTATGTATGTATGTATGTATGTATATAGGTATGTATATATGTATGTATGTATGTATGTATGTATGTATGTATGTATGTATGTATGTATGTATGTATGTATGTATGTATATATTAATGTATGTATGTATGCATGTATGTATGTACATGTATGTATGTATGTATGTATGTATGTATTAATGTATGTATGCATTCATGCATGTATGTATTTATGTGTGTATGTATGCATGTATGTACGTATGTATGTATGTATGTATGTGTGTATGTATGTTATGTATGCAGGTATGAATGTATGTCTGCATGTATGTATGTATGTATGTCTATATGTATGTATATAGATATGCATGTATGCATGCATGCATGCATGCATGTATTTAGATATGTATGTATGTATGTTTTGATGTATGTGTATGTATGTGTGCATGTATGCATCTATGCATGTATGCATGTCTGCAGGTATGCAGGTATGCAGGTATGCATGTATGCATGTATGCATGTATGCATGTATGCATGTATGCTTGTATGCATGTATGCATGTATGCAGGTATGCAGGTATGCAGGTATGCATGTATGCATGTATACATGTAACGGCGCACCAGGCTCGGGGGCCGAGGGCCGGAGCCTCGACTGCAAAAAAAATGTGGGGACGGGCCCGGGCCCGCCTCTGGGAGACCTAAAGTCGCCCTGAGGAGCCCTCAGACAGCAGTCCCGGCGGCCCCAGACGGTCTCGAGACACCCCCAAGACGCCGTCCAGGGGTCTTTGGTGACGCACGATGCGTTTTAAACAACCGCGGAGGCCCCCAAGACGCCCCAAGAGGCCTTTAAGATGCCGTCCAAGAGCGCCCCGAGAGGGCAAAATAGTTGAATTCCATTTTTTCGCATATATGTATCTATGTATGTATGTATGTATGTATGTATGTATGTATGTCTGTATGTATGTATGTGTGTATGTATCTATGTATCTATGTATCTATGTATGTATGTATGTATGTATGTATGTATGTATGTATGTATGTATGTATGTATGTATGTATGTATGTATGTATGTATGTATGTATGTATGTATGTATGTATGTATGTATGTATGTATGTATGTATGTATGTATGTATGTAATGTATGTAATGTATGTATGTATGTATGTATGTATGTATGTATGTATGTATGTATGTATGTATGTATGTATGTATGTGTGTGTATGTGTGTATGTATGTATGTATGTATGTATGTGTATGTATGTATGTATGTATGCATGCATGCATGCATGCATGCATGCATGCATGCATGCATGCATGCATGTATGTATGTATGTATGTATGTATGTATGTATGTAGGTAGGTAGGTAGGTAGGTAGGTAGGTAGGTAGGTATGTATGTATGTATGTATGTATGTATGTATGTATGTATGTATGTATGTAGGTGTGTGTATGTATGTGTATGTGTGTGTGTGTCTCTCTCTCTCTCTTTCGTTATACATATATATATATATATATATATATGTTTTCATTCTTGCTGTTTCGTGTTTCTGGCGCTAAAACACCGCACAAGAGGCTCCCCAAACCAGTCCAAGACGGCCCAAGAGGCCTCCAAAAGGGCCACAAGACGGCCCAAGAGAGCCCCGAGACGGCCCCAGAGCCGCCCAAGACGGCGCAAGAGGGTTCCAAGAAGGCTCCAAGAGGGGCCCAAGAGAGGGAACGCGACCTGAAAATTCAAGCTCTCCGCCCCCAAGAGGCCCCAATATGCCCTTAGGAAGTCCCCAAGAGGCCCCAAGAGGCCCCCAAGAGGCCCCAAGAGGCCCCCAAGAAGCCCAAAAGAGGCTCCAAGAGGCCCCGCGACGGCACCCAGAAGGCTTCAAAACTCTTCCTAAAAGGCCCCCGAAGACATGCCAAGAAGGTCCCATGACGACTTCAAGAAGCAGCCCAGGATGCTCCGAGGAGGCCCCCAGAAGCTAGCTAGAACTGAAGCTCGCGCGATGGTTCTAGAATGTATGTATGTTTGAAAATATGAATGTGTGTATGTCTGTAACGCAATGCAATGTAATGTAAGGTATTGTGCTGTAATGTAGGGTGATGTAATGTAAAGTAATGCAATGTAATGTACTGTAATGTAATAAAACTAATGTAATGTAATGTGATGCGGTATAATGCGATGTATGTATGTATGCACATATGTATCTGTGTATGTATGCAGATATACATGCATGCATCTGTATGTCTGTATATACTGTATGTACGTATGCATGTATGTATGTATGTGTGTGCGCATGGCATGGTTGATCCCGTTTGGATGCCTGCCCCATCTTCTGAGGGGCCGGTCGCGCGCGCGCTCTAGTTGATCGGGGACTTCCTTCGCCTTGTCGCTGCGCGCGAGGCTGCGATCGCCAAAAAGTGCGTGTGTGCGTGTGATAAGTACTCATTTTTCGTGCGCGTACATCTGCATATGCATTGATCGACATTTTCATGTGTATACGCATCCATTTGTTCTAGTGGCCTTCAACTCAAAAAACAATCGTCAGAGGACTCTGGGATGCCCGTGGGGATATCGTGGGAGGCCTCTCGGAAGCCTCTTGGATTTAGTTTTGGGTATCTTGGGGGCCTCTCGGGGGTCTCTCGGGGGCCTCGTGGGGCCTGACTTGGTCCTCGTGGAGGCCTCGTAAAGCTTGTGGGGGGCCTCTAAGGGGCCTGCTGGCGATCTCGGGGGCCATCTTCGGGCGAAGGGCTCGACATGTCGGTACGTGTTCCTCCTTTGGGGCCTCTCTTGGGCTCCCCTTGGGCCCCATTGGGCCGTCTCAGGGGCCTCTTGGGCCGTCTTGGATTGGATCTTGGGCCGTCCGGGAGCGCTCTTCGGGGCCTCATGGGCCGTGTTGGAGCGATCTTTGGGGCTTCTTGGGCCGTCATCTTGAGCACTAACATCTTCCGAAGACCTAAGGAGCATCGGCGATTTTGATATATCGGCCCTTTTGGGGGGCCTCTTGGAGCCACCTTGGAGCTTCTTGGGGGCCTCTCGGGCCGTCTGTGGGCCATCTTGGGCTTGGAGCGACATTTGGGCAACCCAGGGCAATCCGTGTTGGCCCCCCCCCGAGAAAATGAGGACGAGGAGGAGGAGGAAGAGGAGGAGGAGGTGGAGGAGGAGGAGGAGGTGGAGGAGGAGGAGGTGGAGGAGGAGGAAGTGACGTACCTCCCACAGGCCCGACACCAGAAAACTCCCTTGAAACCCAAACAGTTTGGCTACTGTGCAAGCTGAAAGGATACCCGATACACGGGCTGGAAAGCCAGGCCGCTCTCTCTCCAGGGCCTGGCCGAGACATACATATCAAACACTGCATGCGGCCCCTGGCATCCTTTGCACCGAGTGGGCCGACTGCTGAAGCTGATCCTGCGCCAGGGCCCGCCTCTCCCCCGCCCGAGCCTTGGCCTCCCGAGCGCGATCTTGGCGCGACGACGCGCCATAGAGAGACAGGGCCTGCTTGGTGACCGCGAGGGCCACCGCCAGCAGGTGGCTGTGCACATTGGCCGCCTTCATGTCGATGGCCGCTACCGCTACCGCGGCCAAAGCCTGGGGCGGAAGCTGGGCCTGACAAACGCCCTCCTCCGCTGCAGCGTCCGCCAGGCGGTTGGCGAACCAGTGTTGTGGGGGCACATGGTTCGCCTCGGCCTCCTCAGCCGCGGTCCAGAATCTCTTCCACAAAAACTGATAGGTTCCACGTGGGGACCAACTCTTATGCCATCCACCACAGATTGGGCACCGATCACTAAGACTAATGGTCCCTCTGCTGCCCTCCAAAAGCTGGGCGTGCTATGCAAGCCTGAGACCATCACCGAAGGTGGAAGGAGTCTTACTAGTTCCCTGGAGCAGGAGAGATTGCTAGCGTGTGTCAAGGAATGGGCTTAGCCAGACGATCTGAAATTCCCGAGGCCCATTGTTTTTGCTTAGTGGCCTATGAGTCACAGCGGTCCCTGTCAGAGGAACTGGTCGCCAAGGTAGGTAAGAGGTAAGATGAGGAGGAGGAGGAGGCGGAGGAGGAGGAGGAGGACGAGGAGGGGGTCTCGCGGCCCTCCACTCTTCCCGCACCTCCCCTCCGAACCCCCTCCCCTCATCCCTTCCTCCCCTCCTCCCCTCCGCGTGCTCCCCTCCTGGCACTCCCGGCTTTCCTTTCCCTTTCCCTCCCCTGCCATGTCGTTCCCTCCCCTGTCATCTCACCCCTCACTCCCTCCCTTCCTCTTCCTCTCCTCCTCTCCTTCTTCCCTCGCTCCCTCCCCTCCCTTCCTCTTCCTCTCCTCTTCCCCTTCTTCCCTCGCTCCCTCCCTGTCCTCCGCGCTCCCCTCCCCCGAGGAAGTCGCCCACCCAGAGGTGGACGCACAGGCGCAGCCCACGCTGCTGCAGAAGGCCAGGGGAGACTGAGGAGGAGGGGCAGCGGGAGGAGGAGAAGGAGGAGGATGAGAGAAGGATGAGGAGGAGGAGGAGGAGGAGGAGGAGGAGGAGGAGGAGGAGGAGGAGGAGGAGGAGGAGGAGGAGGAGGAGGAGGAGGAGGAGGAGGAGGAGGAATGGGAGGAGGAGGAGGAGGAGGAGGAGAAGGAGGAGGAGGAAGAGGACCAGTGTAAACCCAAGACGCATCAACGATGTTGCAATGAACCCTCACTCCAAGTTTGCTCTTCATAGATCCCGACTAGAATGTACCTTCTTTGCGGCAAGTGCCCCGATTGAAGACACCCGTCCGAGAACCTTCAATCGTGCCCAAAGACAGTTCCTATAACTTCAGTGCCGAGAATCCACATGTATGTTGGGCCCTGACAGTCCCAAATCGTGCCAGGCAACCATTCCTGGGATGTCAGCACCGCGAATCGACGCGACCGTTGCGTCCCGACAGCCCAGCATCCACCGCCCTCCATCCTTGAAGCTGCCGCGAGCCTTGAGGCGCGCCGCTAGGCGGGAGCCAAAGAAAACGGCCCGCCCTCCATCCGCACTGCTGCAGTTGTCGGGCCTCAGGATCGTGGGAGGTGGGGAAGTCTCCGGCGAATCGCCCGCCCCTCCCCCCTGCCGACACAGCCGGGGGTGCGACAGGGAGGACCTCTAGGTATAAGGAAAAGGGACGATGGAGTTTTGGGGTGTGGGGGGGGGGATGGGAGAGGGGGAGGGTGAGGAAGAGGGGGAGGGGGAGGAAGAGGATGAGGAGGGAGAGGGCGAGAAGAGGGGGGCCGGAGGAGGAGGAGGGGGAGGAGGAGGAGGAGGACGAGGAGGGGGTCTCGCGGCCCTCCACTCTTCCCGCACCTCCCCTCCAAACCCCCTCCCCTCATCCCTTCCTCCCCTCCTCCCCTCATTCCGCCTCCCCTTCCCCCCTCCCCTCCGCGAGAAGAGGGGGGCCGGAGGAGGAGGAGGAGGACCAGTGTGAACCCAAGACGCACCAACGATGTTGCAATAAAGCCTCCCTCCAAGTTCCCTCTTCATAGGTCCCTACCAGAGGGCATCTCCATTGCGGGAAGTGCCCCACTTGAAGACAACCTACTGAGAATCACCAGCCGTGCCCAGACGCAGTTCCTAGGACCTCAACTCCGAGAATTCACGTGTGTGTGTGTGTGTGTGTCTGTGTATGCCGCGCCCCGACACTCCCAAAATCGTGCCAGGCAAGGATCCCCTGGGATGTCAGCACCGCGAATCGACGTGACCGTTGCGTCCTGACAGCCCGAAACCTCCCCCGAACGCCACTCCCCCGGTCCCCACCCATACGAATCCCGGGATCCTGCTGCGCACTGTCGGAGACGAGTGTGCACGGCGCCGAGGGCGAGCGCCACACTTTGCGAAGGAGCCGCCCCCCGTCCTCGAAGCTGCCGCAAGGGGTAGAGACGAGTGTGCGTGGCGTCATGGCGAGAGCCACATTTTGAAGACGACCCGCCGTCCATCCTTGAAGCTGCTGACGCGCGCGGCGCCCAGGCGAGAGCCACACTTTGAGCGTCGATGTGCGCTTTTCTCTGCCCTGTATGATAGCGGCACGGGATCAGTTATGATGGGAAGGATAATCTGAGATATTTGGAATGCTATTGAAAGGGGGGTGAGGCAGGGTTATCCTTCGAGCATGCACTTTTTCGCGCTCGTTGCTGACCCTTTTCTTAAGGAGGCTCTTGCACCGTGGCAGCCGGCATTTGGACATGCTTCTGGCATATTGTGGTGCTTTCTTTTGATTCCGGATGCTGTCGCGGGCTTTCGGCCGATGCTGGCCTTCATCATTTCTCTGGAGGGCCCGATCGTGCTCGCGCTTGACATGAGATGTGTCCTCTGGATTGTCGGTGATCCCGCGGTGGATTGTATTTGCAACTTGGTGGCCTCCCTCGGGCCGCGGTATGCGCGGCTTGTGGTAGCCCGTTGCGCGAAGTACTTGGTTGTGATGATCGGGCCTAAGGGTGGGGCTCATGTTCGGGGTGAAATCATGTCGCGGCCCCTCGATCGGACTGGGCGTTGAAATAGCGGGGTTGGGGCTGCCACTTGCGTTTCGGACGTTCCATGTGCTGTGCCTCTCGCTGCTGCAATCTTGCTGTTCTATCCGCCCTCTCGCCGGCTCATTGTTGCCCGTCAGCGTTGCGCGCAGTCGTTGACTAACGGTCCGTGGAACGCTATGCCTCACTAGCTCTTGGAAGGACTTGCCCTGTGTGGGGGGGGGGTGGGCGTCGAGCACTTGCCGCGCGCAAGAATTGCTGCGCGCGCACGGGGTGCAACGCAATGCCCTGATTTTCGTTCGGAGCTTGGCGAGCTCCATGCCTTTATGCAATCTGGGGGTGCTGTATTGCGCGACGGTTCCGTGGGTGGTGGAAGGGGTGTATCTTATATCGCATGTCGACGGCTCACGGGTGTCAAATCCCTGTTATTCTTGATCTCCCACCGACGGTTCCGGGTAACGCTGTTCAGCGTAAGTCTCTCTCGCGTGCGTCGTCGTCCTGGGCGGTCTGTCATTGAAGCGTTGGAGGTTGCCCTTGGGGTCCTTCCTAAAATGCTTTGGGGGCTGCAGAGAGTCAGCCGTGCCACCGGCTCGTATCCTGCTGTGAGCAAGGCGCGGATTGGGTGTAAAGGACTGCGGGCGTCAGCTCGTTTCAGGTCTGCGGCGCGGCGCTGTCTTTATGGATGCAGTCTTTTGGGGGATAAGGATTGCTTGCGACACTACTCTGTGTGTCCACGGATGCGTGTGACGTTGGAACCTGGGCCCGGAGTGAGCTCCCTGACTATGGACGTGATTGATTTTCCGACCTTTTTGACGCCTCGCCTCAGCCCCGAAGCTGGCATTCGTTTTGCTAGTATGTGTGACGCGTTCTACTTGCCGCGCAGTGCCTGGAGGCTTGATGCGACGCTGCGGCCGAAGCAGCTGTCTGAAGCTCGGGTGCGCGTTCTGTGCCGAAAGCACCCTGCGGTGCAAGCCACGTGGAATCAGTAGGGGGCCACGTGCGAACCCTGCCCCTACCCCCCACGATTTCTGAAGGGGAGGGTGGGTTTCGCTTCGCTCGGGAGCTCCCGCACGAAGTGAACCCCGCCCTCCCCCTCAGAAATCGTGGGGGGTAGGGGTAGGGTTCGAATGTGGCCCCCTAGTCAGGGCCCCCACTCGAGTTTTTCTCGTTGTGGTTTGTTTGTTTGTTTGTTTGTTTGTGGCGGCTCACCTGCTGGGGGCACAGTCTGCTGGGCTGCGGTGGCAGATCTCGATGAGCTGCTGGAAGTACGGCCTCCGCCGCCTTGCGGTCAGGAGACTCAAATAATATGCGCACGTTTAGAAGTAATAGTACTATTGCAAAAACCGTAAAGCTATGAATACAAATACACATATTCGTAATACTAATCGTAATCGTAGTAGCAGTACTAATCATATAAACAAGACGTCCCAAGAGGGCTCCAAAACGGCGCAAGAGGGCACCAAGACGGCCCCACGAGAGCTGGCCTCCAGACGGTCCCAGCGAGCTTCTAGACGGCTCCATAGGATAGCATTGATTTCCGTAGGATTTTCGCAGGTTTTTCGGATTCTCGGGGCCCAAAATGGCCCACGAGGCCCCAGAGCTCGTCCTAAGACGACCCCAGAAGCCCCCCAGAGGGGCCGAAATCTATCAAAGAGGGACCCCAGACGACCCAAGAGGGCCCCCAAACGGCCCAAGAGGGTCCAAGACGCCCCAAGAAAGCTACAAAGGAGCCCCAAGAGGCTGCCAAGAGGGCCCGAAGAGGCGGGGTGGGGACGGTTGCTTGGGTGTGGGGCCTGGGCTGGTCCCAAGACGGCCCAAGAATCCCAAAACGGTCTTCAAGAGGGCGCCCAGAGAGGGCCTCAGGAGGCCCAAAAACATAGTTTTCTTTCGGTTTTTTTTGAGGTTTTTCGGGTTCGCGTTTTGCCGGGCCCAGAAGGGCCCAAGACGGCTCAAGAGGCCCCAAAGATCGTCCCAAGACGGCCCCAGATGCCCCGATAGGGATCCGAAAACTGTCCAAGAGAGCCCCCGGACGGCCCCAGAGGGCCCCGAAATTGCCCAAGAGGGCCCCAAGACGGCCCTAAGAGAGCCCCAAGATGGCCCCAAGAGGCTGCCAAGAGGGCCCGAAGAGGCGGTGTGGGGACTGGGCTGCTTGCGTGTGGGGACTGGGCTGGCCACCATCCTTGTCAACACAAACAATGCAGCATATTTATCGACTCCGAAGGTGGAGCATGCTCGGGCCCCAAACGAGCACTTTGTGTCGTTTTTGACTGGGACGTCGGGGGATGCCAGCATGTTATCTGCTTTGTGCCATACCCTCCCCGCCGCTGTCTTCAAACGGCATGCAGAGTGAAATTCGCGGCTAGATCTTGGGCCATGCTCGAGGGCCCCACGAGCACCGTGTATGGATTCTGACAGGGACGGCGGGAGCAGCAGCACATGGCCTGCTGCGCTCGGGGCCACCATCTCTGTCAAAAACAGAATGTGCACTTCGCGGCTAAAGTCAAATCGGGCATGTCCCTCTACAGGAGGATTACTCGAGAGTAGTCAAAAATAGTCGGGGGACGATTTTTCGATTATTCTTTGACTGTTTTTGAGCATTTTTCGATTTTTGATTTTTTCGTCCAAAATTCGCCTGTAGGGAGAATATGCCCGATTTAAGGCTAACGCCAGATCGTGCGCGGACACCCCGCGATCACGTTGCATGGTTTTCGACAGGGACGGCGAGGGTGCTGGCACGTTGCCTGCTTTGCGCAGGCCCACCAGACATCAGGACGGCCACTCCGCCGCGATTGTTCATTGGGTGTCGACAAGGATGGTGGAGGCCAGCATATTTCTCGATGCGCGCGGGCGCACCTGGCACATTGTGCGTGCCCCGAACACACCGCATGTGGAGCACGTGGCACATGTGGCGCACCAGGCGTGCCTGGCACGCTTCGCTCTCAGGGGCGCCTGGCGCGCCTGGTGCGCGTGGTGCGCCTGGCATGCGAGGTGCTCTTCGCCCCAGCGTCGCGCACCTTGGGTCTGTGTTTGTTCCCAGTAGCTGCCCGTCTAAATACGACCGTTGAATCTGCTGAGGCTCGGGTACTACTTCTGTGTTGGGAGGGCGTGTGGGCGTGAGCCAAAGAGTTTGCGACTGGGAGAGGTGTCTTGACCCCTTCCCCTGCCCCCCACCCCTGGGTCTGGACGGGCCGTCCAGCCCCTACTGCCCCATCGGCAGAGGCCACTGGCGCGAGGCGTCAGGCTTCGGGAGGCCTGGGGGAAGGCAGCATCCGGCGGATGAGAATGAGGGAGCCAGGGAAGACAATGGAGCACAACTGCCGCGCCGGCGAGGTGCCCCAGGGGCCCAGACGTGCCAGGCGCGCCTGGTGTGCCAGATGCGCCGCGTGCTCCACGTGCGCCAGGTGTGCCATGTGCCCCGCCCACGCCAGGTGGGCCCGAGCACTTGACTGCATACATCTGGAAACATGTTGCCCCCCCCCCGGCGTCCCTGACTCAAACAAAAAGGACCATGGCGGCAGGGTGCCCATCATGGGGTATGGAGTGTGCACCCGCAGTCGCTCTGCATTGGTTTTTGACCGGGATGGTGTGCCCGTTCGCAACAGACAATATTCAGGATGGGAAAAAGCACAGGCACAATTAATCATCGATTCCCCAGAAAATATGGGAAACTATCGGAAGTGGGGGGGGAAGACAGAAACCCAGAAAATATTGGAAAATGTTGGGAATCCTGTTATTCCCTACCTAGGCTCTGCCTAGAAGGGTTCTTACTCTCTTGGCTTAAAGGGCCGGGCAGTGGGTCCCGCCCCTGGCGGTTCCCCCAGCATCCGCCCCGCGGTTCCCCCAGTCCCCTGGGAGCTTTAGCTTTAGCTTTATCTTTAGCTTTAGTTTTAGCTTTAGCTTTAGCTTAGCTTTAGCTTAGCTTTAGCTTAGCTTTAGCTTAGCTTTAGCTTAGCTGTAGCTTAGCTTTAGCTTAGATTTAGCTTAGCTGTAGCTTAGCTTTAGCTTAGCTTTACCTTAGCTTTATCTTAGCTTTAGCTTAGCTTTAGCTTAGCTTTAACTTAGCTTTAGCTTAGCTTTAGCTTAGCTTTAACTTAGCTTTATCTTAATTTCAGCTTAGCTTCAGCTTCGCTTTAGCTTAACTTTAGCTTAGCTTTAGCTTAGCGTTGTCTTAGCTTTAGCTTAGCTTTAGCTTAGCTTGAGCTTACTTCAGCTTAGCTTTAACTTAGCTCCAGCTTAGCTTTCGCTTAGCTTTAGCTTAGCTTTAGCTTAGCTTTAGCTTAGCTTTAGCTTAGCTTTAGCTTAGCTTCAACTTAGCTTTAGCTTAGCTTAGCTTTAGCTTAGCTTTAGCTTAGCTTTAGCTTAGCTTTACCGTTGCTGCTAATGCTGCTTTCCTAGGGGCTCCAACTCCTAGGTAGGGTCGCACTGGGATATTTTGTGTGTATTCATTTGTGTGTTCCAGTGCCCCTGATAATATGAGGGTACCCCGGCCATCCCTGTCAACAAGCAAGAAAAGGTGATTGCGGGGCGCCCGTGCACGGTCCAAGATTTATGCCGCGGGTTGTGCTTCATGGTGCTCTGTCTGCAAGGGATGGGGGGGTATGGTTCCTGGCTTGTCGCCCGTCGGCTGGGGGCAGAGAACAACCATCCCCGCCGGCTTGGTGCACATGAATCAGGAGCAGAGAACAACCCTTTCGTGGCTTGTCGCCCGTCGGCTGGGTGCACATGAATCAGGAGCAGAGAACAACCATCCCCCGAAGGGGACGATGGGGGGTCGGACGAGGAAGCGCCCCAGGCCACCTCCGCCAGAGGGCTGGTAGGATTCTCGTCTCTCGCCAGACTTCGGAGAGGGCCCTCCTCCTCCTCCTCCTCCTCCTCGTCCTCGTCCTCGTCCTCCTCCTCCTCCTACTCCTCCTCCTCCCTCCTCCTCCCTACTCCTCCTCGTCTTCCTCCTCCTCATCCTCCTCCTCCTCCTCGTCCTTCTCGCCCCTCTCCTCATCCTCCTCCACCTCCTCCTCCTCCTCGTCCTCCTCCTCCTCCTCGTCCTCATCATCATCAGCCGCATGCAGTCTCGCTCTCCTTCCCGCCCCTCCGGGAAGAGGAGGCACGTGGGGGTGTGCTGGTCGGGCCGGGCGGGCGCCACCCGCTGGTGGCGAGGCGCCCGCCTCTCCCCGAGGTCGGGGCGCGAGCGTCCTCCGAGAAGAGCAGCGTCGGAGCTTGCCTGGAGGACCCTCTGGGGCTCCGGGCGAGGGCGGGGGTGGTGGGCTGACGGGGTGGCGGTGTGCAGGAGGAGGAGGAGGAGGAGGAGGAGGAGGAGGAGGAGGAGGAAGGCGAGGAGGAGGAGGACGAGGAGGAGGGCGGAGGACGGAGGACGGAGGACGGAGGACATCTGAGGGCTGATGATACGATGTTGATGCTGAAGCTGATGCTGATCATGCTGATGATGATGGTGATGATGATGCTGATGATCATGATGATGATCATGCTGACGACGATGATGATGACGATGCTGATGATGCTGATGATGCTGCTGATGATGATGATGATATGCTGCTGCTGCCGCTGCAGACGAGAATGATGATGCTGCTGTTGCTGCTTCTGCTGCTGCTGATGATGATGATGGCGGTGATGATGACGATGATGCTGCTGATGATTATGATACTGATGATGATGATGACGATGATGATCAAGTGATGGTGATGATGACGCATATGAGGATGCTGATGCTGCTGCTGCTGCTGCTGCTGATGATGATGATGATGATGATGATGATGATGTCGCTGATGCTGTTGATGATCATGACGATCGGGATGACGATCATGATGATGATGATGATGCTGATAAATTTGATGCTGATGATAATGTTACTGATGCTGATGATGGCGACGATGCCGATGATGATGACGATGATGGAGATGACGATGACGATGATGACGATGGCGATGATGATGATGATGATGATGATGATGATGATGATGATGATGCTGACGGTGCTGAGGATGATGATGACGATTCTGTTGATGGCGATGATTATGATGATGATGATGATGATGATGATGATGATGATGATGATGACGATGATGATGCCGCTCACGACGATGACGATGACGATGTCGATGACTGTGTTTCTGCTGCTGATTCTGATGATGATCATGATGATGATGCTGATGCTGCTGATGCGGATTGTGATGATTGTGATGCTGGTAGTGATGATGATGGTGATGATAATGCTTACGCGACTGTTGTTGATGATACTATGGTTGATGATTCCGATGATGATGATGATGATGATGATGATGATGATGATGATGATGAGGATGCTGCTGATGCTGCTGCTGATGATGATGCTGATTCTGATGATGGTAATGATGAAGATAGGATGCTGATGACGACGATGACGATGATGATGCTGCTATGGTTGACGACCGCGACGATGACGATAACGATGCCGATGATGATGCTGATGATGCTGATGATGCTGGTGATGCTGATGATGATGCTGATGATGATGATGATGCTGATGATTCTGATTCTGATTTTGATGCTGCTGCGGATGATGATGATGATGATGATGATGATGATGATGATGACGACGACGACGATGACGACGATGATGATGATGATGATGATGATGATGATGATGATGATGATGATGACGATGATGATGATGATGATGATGATGATGATGATGATGAAGAAGAATAATAATAATAAGAAGATGAAGGTGGTGGTGGTGGTGGTGGATGATTGATGGCGGTGATGGTGGTGGTGGTGGTGATCGAGATGGTGTTAGTGGTGGCGGAGAAGGAAAGGGATGGATAGGGCGAGGGCGATGGAGGCTGGAGGAGGAGTTGTTGTTGTTGGAGGAGGGGGAGGATGGGGAGGAGGAGGAGAGGCATGAGGAGGGGAGAGTGGCTTCACCTGTGTGCTGAGGAGGAGGAGGAGGAGGAGGAGGAGGGTGAGGAGGAGGAAGAAGAGGAAGCGGAAGAGGTGGGAGAACTCCTCCTGTCCCCCCCTCTTCGTCCGTATTCATGGTCCTCCAGTTCTCCTCCTTGTCCTCCCTCCCTCTGCCCCCTCCTCCCTCCTCATCCTCCCTCTCCTCCCTGCTCCCTTGTCCTTCTTCTGATTCCTCCTGCTGCGTCTCCCTCCCTCCCTCCGTCTCCCTCCGTCTCCCTCCCTCCCTCCGTGCTTCTTGTCCCGAAGTCCTGGCGCAGCATTCGCTTGCGGGCTCGTGAGCACCAGCCAGGCGCGTGGGCCCCTGCAGCCCAGCACGTGCATTGAGGGGTTGGCCATCCCAAGGGATTGCCCATTCCAAGGGGTTGCCCATCCCGAGGGGTTGCACCCAATTGGAAGCATCTCCCTTTATCCTTCCCCGTCACTCCTCCACGATGCTGCTGCTGCTGCCGCGGATGATTATGATGGTGACGATGATGATGTTGTTGTTGATGATGATGATGATGATGGCGACGATGATGATGATGATGATGATGATGATGATGATGATGATGATGATGATGATGATGATGATGATGATGATGATGATGATGATGATGATGATGATGATGATGATGCTGATGATGATGATGATGATGATGATGATTATGATGATGAGGATGATGATGATGTTGATGATGAGGATGATCTTGCTGCTGCTGCTTATGGCGATGATGACGATGCTGCTGATGATGGCGAGGAGGACGATGCTGTTGATGAAATGGCTGTTGTTGTGGTGGTGGTGGCGGTGGTGGTGATGATGGTACTGGTTGTGATTGTGGTTGTGTTGAAATCTCATTTCTGAAGAATAATTATGGTTGATCCCCCCTCACCGGTGCATATTGTTTTTTCTTAATCAAAGTGTGCCCCTCGACGCTCGCACCCTTGTTTTTTGACACCGAAAGTCTTGGTGCTCAAATTGTGCCCATGGCCCCCCAGATTACAACAACAACGGCTCCCGCTTCAGACTTCTTCCAAATTTACTCAGGACCCCCGCTCCCGCCTGAGACTTCCTCACGATTTACTCAGGATCGGTGCTCCCGCCTGTGACTTCCTCGCAATTTATTCAGGACTTCCGCTCCCATCTGAGACTTCTTCACAATTTACTCAGGAACGGCACTCCTGCTTGAGACTTCCTTGCAATTGAATCAAGACTTCCTCGCAATTTAATCAAGACCCCCGCTCCCGCCAGAGAACCCCTCACGTTGTATGCAGGAATTGCGCTCTCGCCTATGACTTCCATGCAATTTATTCAGAAATCGCGCTTTCGATGCTCAGGGAACACGCTGCGCCAAGGATGCCGTCACAATTTAGGAATCGCGCTCTCGCCATACTCAGGCATCCCGCTTGAATGTCCCACCCGCCCGACCCGCCCGTCAGTGGATCGCCCGCCCGTCGTGGGCTCCCGCCCGAGACTTCCTTCAGGAACGGCGCTTTCGCCTAGGACTTCCTCGAACGTTCACGCTCTTACCTTCCTGCTCCTCCTCCCTCTCCCTCCTACCTCCTCCCTCCTCTCCTCCCTTCTCTCTCCCTCCTCTCTTCCCTCATCCTTATGCCTCTCTGCCGTATCCCCTCTCCCTCCTCTCCCTCCTCCTTTCTCCCTCCCCTCTCCTGCCTCCTCCCTCCCTCTTCCTCTTTTTTTTTCTCTCTCTCTCTCTCTCTCCTCTCTCTCTTTCTCTACCTAATTTATATGTTTTTTTCTTTCTTTCTCACTCTCTCCCTGCCTCTAATCAACCGCCCCCCTCTTCGCCCCTTCTCTCCTGGCGTGCTCCTTCTTCCTTCGTCCCTCTCCCTCCCTTCCTCCCACTCTCCCTCGTTCTCCCCCTCCTCTTTTTGCAGGGCCCACACACATTCCAATGGTGGGCACATGTACGCCCACGAAGGATTGTCCGCCCGTTCAGGTTTGCCCGTCTGTCTAAGCCCGCCGTCCCCCGCAAAGAGAAATAATCCCCCCAAAGGGGGTATGATCGAAGACAAACAGGGCGGGTATCGAGGGTGTGGGGAACTCGTTTTGAATGACACACGGGCTGTGGTTGTTGATGTTTTTTGTGCCGTTGTCTTTGTCGTTGTGGTTGTCGTCGTTGTCGATTTTGTAGTTTTAGTTGTAGTTCTGTTGTTGTTGTTGCTTTTGCTGTTGCTGTTATTATGTTTCTTTGTTGCTCGTATTATTGTTGTCGTTGTTGTACGTACTGTTGTGGTTGTTGCTGTTGTTGCTGTTGTTGTCGCTGCTGTTTCCGTTGCCGTTGTCATTTTGTCGTTGTGGTTGTCGTTGTTGTGGTTGTCGTTGTCGCTGTCGTTGTCGTTGTCGTTGCCGCTGTCGCTGTCGTTGTCTTTGTCGTCGTCGTTGTAGTTGTTGTTGTAGTTGTTGTTCTTCCTTTTGTTTATTCATGCTGATTGTGATGCTGCTGATGATGGTGATGACGATGCTGGTGATGAGAATGCTGATGCTGATGGCAATGATGGCGGTGACGATGATGCTAATGATACTCGTGATGATGATGGTGGTGGTGGTTTCGGTGGCGGTGAAGGTGACGATGGTGATGAGGATGACGATGGTGATGACGACGATGCTGCTGATGATGATGCTGACGATGTTACTGATGACGATGATGCTGATGATGATGATACGGCGGATGCTGTTTATAATGGTGATCGTTATGATGATGTTGGTGATTCTGGTGGTGGTGATGATGATTATGTTGGTGGTGGTGATGATGATGATGATGATGATTATCATGATGTTGGCGAATATGATGACGATTCTGATGACAATGACAATGACCATGATAATGATGATGCTGCTGCTGATGATGATGTTGATGATGCTGATGATGATGCTGATGCTGATGATGATTATGATGCTAATGCTGATGCTGCTGCTGATGATGACGATGCTGCTGCTGATGATTATGATGATGATGGTGGTGATGCTGATTCTGATGATGCTGATGATCATGATGATGATGATGATGAGGATGATGATGATGAGGATGCTGCTGCTGCTGCTGATGATGATGATGATGATGATGGTGGTGGTGGTGGTGGTGGTGGTGGTCGATGATGATGATGATGATGATGATGATGATGATGATGATGATGATGATGATGATGATGATGATGATGATGATGATGATGATGATGATGATGATGATGATGATGATGATGATGATGATGATGATGATGATGATGATGATGATGATGATGATGATGATGATGATGATGATGATGATGATGATGATGATGATGATGAGGAGGAGGAGGAGGAGGAGGAGGAGGAGGAGGAGGAGGAGGAGGAGGAGCAGGAACAGGAGCAGGAGCAGCGGCATGAGCCGGGGGAGTGACACTGGGATGGCGGCGTCGCCCCGAGGACCGGTGCCGCCCCTCCACCTTGGCGCCGCTGCCTCCGCCGGCTGGCGAGGCCGTCGTCCCTGCTCCCGTCCCTGCTCTCCGCATGGGCAGCGTTGAGGGGTGAGAGGCTCGAGGTTCGAGGCATGGGCAGCGTTGAGGGGGGGACGTGTGGGGTTCGAGGTTCGAGGTTGAGGCGTCCCTGCTCTCCGCATGGGCAGCGTTGAGGGGGGGACGTTTGGGGTTCGAGGTTCGAGGCTTTCGGGCGTTTTCGTTCGTTCCGACGGGTTTCTCCAACCTCGGGATGCGTGCCAGCGGCAGCGTCTTGCCGAGAGCGTTCGTGGGGTGCCCAGATCGTCCCAGACGGCCGCCTGAGGCCCATTTTAGCACCCGAGGACGGAAGCCCGAGTCAAGGGCAACGTTGGGGGGGGGGGATGGGTCAGGGGGGGGGGGGGGATGCATCGACCCCCAATCGCCCATGGATCGTCGATGGGGGGCCTGATAGCCCGCCCCGCCCGGGACCGTGCGGATTTGCTCTCGAGGGCCTCTCGGCGATGTATCGCCGATTCAAGCTCTATGCCCCCCCCCCCAGCCTGGCCCCTCCCTGCGATTGCCCCTCGTCTCCCTCGCTCCCCTTCGCGCGGGTCCTTCCTGGCTACTCGGGGGCGGCGTCTGCCGCGCTTGCCACCGCCGAGGTCTGCCGTGTCCAGGACGGGTGCACTGCGTGCTCCGTATGCCTGGACATTCTTGTCTTAAATTGGGCTTGTCCTTCCACAGGGGGAATATTCAAACATAGTAAAAAATAGTATCGGGACGATTTTTTGAGCATCTTTGGGCGTTTTTGGACTCTGTTTTGGACCACTTTGAATTTCTCGTCCGAAATCTGCCCGTAGGAGGACACGCCCGACCTGAGTCTTTTCCCTCCTGGAGCAGAGAGCCCCCTCTCCCTCCCCGCCCTCCTCGGCGCTGCCCAGGGCCCCGGGGCGCTGCAGGCGCTTCGCTCCTGGCGCTTGTGGCGCCCAGACCTCGGGCTCCCCCGGAGCTCTCGCGGATCGGTGCGGCCCGAGAGACGCGGCGTCGGACTCGTCCTCCTGCCCTGCCTCGTCCTCCTCCTCCTCCTCCTCCTCCTCTCCTCCTCCTCCTCCTCCTCCTCCCCTCCTCCTTCCCTCCTCCTCCTCCTCCTCCTCCTCCTCCTCTCCTCCTCCTCCCCCTCCTCCTCCTCCTCCTCCTCCTCCCCCTCCTCCTACCCTGACACGTCGATTAGGGAATCGACCGCTTTCGGTTCGCGAGAGGGCGACACGGCCGTCCTTTTTGCGGGTCCGGGCCCGTCGGTTTCGGTCCCAGGCCATTTTCATCAGGGGGAGGTTGATTGAGGGGAGGTTAGTCCACCGCCGAGGCAGCAACACGGGGGGGCCCGAGTCCCTAAGGGCTTGTCGACTTGTGGGGGGTGGACTTGTGGGGGGGGGGGCGAAAAACAGATTTCAAAATAATCTGACATTTATCGAGTATTTTTTGCATTACTTGCTTTTACTTTGTCACTTAGCTTGTACTACTTGCATTTTTTGCATTGCTATTACACGATTTTGCTGAACTTGACATCATAATTGTTCACGCGGCGCCATTCCCGACCAGTCCATCCCAAAGCATCTACGTGAATGAACGAGGAGCGCCAACCATCAGGAGCTGTCGTCCCTTGTTCCTTGTTCTCCTTCTTCTCCTTCTTTTCCTCCTTCTCCTCCTCCTTATCCTCCTCCTCTTCTTTGGGAAAGGACTCCTCCGTCTCCCGCTCCCCATTCACATCCCTCTTATCCTCCTCTCTCGCGACGAACCACCGGAGCCCTCCTCGGCGAGGAGGGCTCCGGTGGTTCGTCGTCGCTCTTTGGTCGCGGCGTCGGACCTCAGGGTGGCTCTCTTACCCTGCCTCGCCCTCCCCTCCTCCTCCTCCTCCTCCTCCTCCTCCTCCTCCTCCCTCCTCCTCCTCCTCTTCCTCCTCCTCCTCCTCCTCCTCCTCCTCCTCCTCTAATCGCCGTTTCTTGTTTTACCTCTGGCCTTTTTGGGGCAGCGGGTGCGCGTGACAGCCGCTTTTGGTAGCAACGCTGCCCATTTGAAGCCTTCTTCACGCGTCGCCTTCTTTCCTCTCGGGCTTTTCGCACCTTCTCCGCCGCTTGTTGCAGCAGACGAGCTCAGGCGAGTCAGGCAGGCTTCATCGGGCCGCGTTTTGTGGGGGGAAAATAGAGGGGGCCGTCTTGGAGATCTGTGGAGTCGTCTTGAGGCCGTCCTGGGGGCGTCTTGGGCCTGGGCCGTCTCGGGGCCCTCTTGGTGCCCTCTTGGAAGCTTCTGGAGCTGTCCTGGGGATACCTTGGGGGCCTCTGGGGCCGTCTTCGGCTGTCGGAGGAGCGAACACGGGAGAACGCGAAATCACATAATGAACACCAGTGATTTTGGCCGTCGTCCTGTGGCCCAGCGGTCTACGCCGTCGCCGTCTCGGGATCGGCAGAGGAGCATGCCCGATTCCCAGACGGCGTGCGCGCAGGTCGTGGCGGGGTCGGGTCTCCCCCCCGTCCCCCCCTCGCCCGCCCCCTGCCCGACGGGAGCCTCCGTTCCCACTAGATGAGCGACACAACACAACAGGGCCGTCTGCGCCGACGTTGGCGCGTAAGCGGTTCGCGTAAGGTCGCGGGTAAGCGCCCTCGTCTCCAGTGTGGCGTGCCGCGATGGCGGCCCGCGTAAACCACCGTGCAAGGTCGCTGTGTCATTTTGCGCAAGACGCGTTTTCGATCGTCGTTCAGAGGGGGTGGGTGGGATGGGGTGGGCAAACAAAAACAGGATCGAAAGAAGGATGCACACGTACATGAATACACGTTGGTTTCGAGAGTATGCATTGCGCGAATGCTCGTATCACGCTGACGGTCTCGCGGATCGAGGGGCCGTGTTCATGTATATGGTTGGGCGCGCACGTCTTTTATGGGCTCCCTACCAAAGACAGGATTTGCGCGAAAAGCGTTTGTACGCGGCGCTGTGGGGACTTCCCATCGACGAGCTCCCTGCGCCGGGTAAGGACCCATCCCCATCCCATCCCACCAGCCTGTGTATTCTAGTCGCTTCGCGAAGCCACACCAGCCTTGCACGGCGTTCGACTCGTCTTCGCGCGCCCGCGTACCAAAAAGAATCCCCACCAGCCCCTCCAGAAACGATGCCCAGGTGAGTTGCCCTGATCGGGGATGTGGAGTATAATGCAGTGGAATCTAGGGTTGAGTAAGACGTCGTAGGAGGAGGAGGAGCAAGAAGAGGAGGAGGAGGGGGAGGAGGAAAAGGAGGAGGAGGAGGAGGAGGAGGAGGAGGAGGAGGAGGCGGAACAGGAGCAGGAGCAGGAGCAGGAGGAGGAGCAGGAACAGGAGCAGGAGCAGGAGGAGGAGGAGGAGGCGGAGGAGGAGGAGGAGGAGGAGCAGGAGGAGGGCGAGCAGAAGGGCTCGAGGCCTCTTGGATGCTCCTCGGCGTCTCTTCGGATTTTGTCGAGAGCTTCTTGGAGTCCTCTTGAGATGCCTTGGGGCTCTCTTGGCAATCCCAGAGGCCTTTTGGGGCGTCTTGGGTGCCTCTTGGGTGCCTCTGGGGGGCCTCTTGGAGCCTCTCTGGGGCCTCCTGGGCACCTCTTGGGGTCGTATTGGGGCACCCTTGCGAGCCTCGGGGGCCATTTTGGGGTCTTCTTAGGACAGATCGATCAAAGGAGGGGGGCTCCTAAATCAGGGTCCCCCCCTCAGGAGGCCAACATGTGGCCAACACCTTAGTCTAATCAATGTGTTTGGCATTCTCGCCGAGGCCTCTTGGGGCGTGTTGGGTGCCCCTGGGGGACCTCTTGGGGCCTCCTAGGGGTCTCTTAGGAGCCTCTTGGGGGGCAGCTAAGGGGGCCTCTTGGGGCCTCCCGGGCACCTCTGGGGGACATCATCTTGGGGCACCCTTGGGAGCCTCGGCGGCCATCTTTGGGCCACCTAGGAGAAGATACATCAAATGACAGGATCTTCCCAATTAGGCCACCCCCCAGGAGGCCAACATGCGACCCAAACCTTGGTAGAATCAATGGTTTGGGCTTCTTCGCCGAGGCCATCTTGGACGCTCCAACGACCCGCGGAACGCCCCCGCCAGACCCAGGAGGAGGGGATACGGGGAGGGGTAAGCCCCTCCCCGAAGGGGAAGAAGGGGGGTTGGAACACGAAACGCGCTACGCCACTCACGCCCAGAGGGCTGGTGGGATTCGTCCCGCTCCGTTTCCACGGCCAGATCCCCTTCGCGTTGCTGCTGCAGTGCAGCTGCAACGTTGCTGCATTGCAGCTCCGAGCCGCGACGTTGCTGCTGCTGCTGCAGTCTTCGGCCTCTGGGGTCCCTTCTTGCCCAGACCTGCGGCAGCCAGAAAACGACTCGGGATGGAAATACCGTTCCCTGTGAAGGGAGCCCGCCTTTCATCGGCACCACTTCAGCATACTATGTGTGCATCGGCCCCGCAAGGGCGATGCGCACGCCAAGGAGTCTTATCGCACAAACCGTTGCGGGCGCTTTCTGGCCGTACCGCTCGGAAAACGATGTGCTATAAGACCTGTGTGCTGGATGTTCGCGTCGGACGTGCGCCTCCAACATCAGCACATTGTACTAGAGCATGTCCTCCTGCATCCCAGTTCATGCCGGCGTCGAGGGCTCGGCGCCGTGGCTGCCGCAGCTGCTCCTCGTCGCGCCTCTTCGGGCCCGCGGCGGGATTTGCCGGGCGGCTCGTGCGGGCGGAGGAGGGTTCCCCCAATCAGCATCTGGCGCCGTCGTCGGCGTCGCTAGGACGACGAGGAGGAGGACGAGGAGGAAGAGGAGGAGGAGGAGGAGGAGGAGGAGCAGAAGGAGGAGGAGGAGGAGGAGGAGGAGGAGGAGGAGGAGGAGGAGGAGGAGGAGGAGGAGGAGGGAGGAGGAGGAGGGAGGAGGAGGGGGGAGGAGAGGGGCAGGAACGGACAACGCCACTGGCTGTGGTAAGGACATTTTGAGAAAGCGACGGCGAGGTCTGTGTGTCGACCAGCGATGAGGCAGCGATGATTGGTATGGCCGATCACCACCGCATCCTTGCCTGCTCGCCCTCCCCTCTTCCCCCCTCGAGGTCACAGGGCCCTTCGAGGGCCTGGAGGGCACAGGCACATTCAAAGCAGATTCCCTCAGAGGTAAACCAACTGGCAGGTGGCCCAGCCGATTTTGCACGTTCTCTTTGGCCAGGGAAGGGTCTGTTCGGTTCGTTCCTGGGAACCTCTCGGGCCTCAGGGGTTGGTTCAGCAACCCCCAGAGGACAGGAAGGGGGCCTCCCTCCCCCCTCTCTCCCATCCTCCCTCCCCCTCTGCCCTTCCTCCTCCCTTGTTCTTGCTGCTCCGTCCTCCTCCCTCCCTCCCTTCTCCTCTTCCTCCCTCGCCCCTCCTCCCTCCTCTCCCCTCCCCTCCTCCCCTCCCTCCTCCCTCCTCCCTCCTCCCTCCTCCCTCCTCCTCCTCCTCCTCCCTCCCTCCCTCCCTCCTCCCTCCCCTCCCCTCCCTCCCTCCCCTCCCTCCCTCCCTCCTCTCCCTCTCTCCCTCCCCTCCCTCCCTCCCTCCCTCCCCTCCCCTCTCTGCCCTCCCCTCCCTGCCTCCCCCCCTCCTCCGCGCCGTGCCCCCCCCCGGCCGCGCAGGCCACCACTCCGAGCCGGGGCCGCGCGTGCACGGAGCGCCGCCCCGCCGGGCGGGGCCCGCCGTGCGGGGACCCGCCGCCGAGCAGGGACCGCGCGTTCACGGAGCGCCGCGCGCCCGCCGCGCGCTCCGGGCGCCGTGGGTGACGACGACGACGACGACGACGACGACGACGACGACGACGACGCTGACGACGACGACGACGACGACGACGACGACGACGCTGACGACGACGCTGACGACGCTGACGACGCTGACGACGACGACGACGACGCTGACGACGCTGACGACGCTGACGACGCTGACGACGCTGACGACGCTGACGACGCTGACGACGACGACGACGACGACGACGACGACGACGACGACGACGACGACGACGACTGTAGCCAATCATGGGAGCCAGGTGCACCCTTTCAATTCCGTCTTTGGTGTCCATTGGTGTCTATGAGCGTCTGGGAGTCGCGTCGAGTAGCGTCGACTAGCGTCGATCACCTTCGATTCACAAGAGCCGATGAGATGGTTTGGGAGGCTCCCTTGAGTTGCCCCCGAACGTTGAAGAAACGCAAGGGAGTTGTTTTTGGTTGTGTCCCCTTTGTTATCTAATATATATATATATAGATACGTATGTGTTTATTCCTCTGAGCCATTACGGGCGTTATGCCCCTCCCCTCCCCCCTTTATCCCCCCCCCATAACGTAACGCTCACCCCCACGAGTGCGTCCCGTCACCGCCGCAGTGCGTCCAGCACCGGACATGCCCGCGCCGTGAAAAAAACATGACGGGAGGTTTTGGCCGTTTTCAGTCTCTGAGGGCCCTCGCCAGGCCTCGGGACCGCCCAACACTTGCTCAGGATGAAAAACCGGTTCCAGGAAGTGGGTCGGGACGTCTGGGGACTGCGTATTGAAAAAATCAGGGCGTCGCATGTTTGGGTTTCGGCCATGCGCGGAGGGGGATAGGGGGAGGGGGGAAGGCTTCTGAGAAGCATTTCTGCTTCTTGGAAGGCGCGGTCCGTATTTCTAGATGTGGGGCCGGCGCCTTCTAAGAAGCACCCTCCTTCTAAGAAGCCTTCTCCCCCTCCCCCTACCCCCTTGTGCGCGCCGCAGAGGGTTAGATAGAACGGTTGGCGTTGCAAAGATGGCGTGCGATGTGGCGCAACTGGCCCGCTGGTATCACACTTTTCGCGTCGGCGGCTAGGCTTAAGTCGGGCGTGTCCCTCTACAGGAGGCAAATTAAAAAATAGATGAAAAATGATATGTCGACGATTTATCGTTTTTTTTTGGTTTTCGTCCAAAGTCCGCCTGTAGGGGGACACGCCCGACCTAAGGCTAGGCAGAGTGACTGCGCCGGCGGAAGAGAAAACCCGCCGATAACACACGCTGTCCCATCCCCCCCGCCCCTCGGGGACAGCGCGCACCGAAGAGGCCCTGACAGGGGGATGGTGTGCACAGCAGGGGCCCTCGCGTCAGGCGACCGCAAACATGGATCAAGGGGGCGCGGAATAGCGACAGGTCCCTTTCCCAGGGGAAATCGCGGATTTCCGCCGCCGAGCGAGGCGGCACCAGCCGCATTTTGGGGAGGGCACCTCCCACGATCCATGGATTTGGCGAGCGCGCGCTAATCCATGGATCGCTAATCCATGCTTGCGTGCCCCCGATTTTCGGAGATCGATGTTTCACGCTATCTTTGCAACGCCAGCCATACATCACAGAAGCTTCCGCTCGTCCTGGAATGAATGTATATTGGCGAAGAGCGACCAATGTCGCCCCATGACGCTCAATGGCGCCAAACAGCACTCAATAGCGCCCAGGAGCGCAGAATAGCGCTTACATAGCGCCCAACAGCGACCAATAGCCCCCAGCAGCGCCACGTGATGGAGATGCATTGTGTCCGCTTTGAGCGCGATTGGGCGCGCTATTGGGCGCCATAGGGACGGCCAAAGCTTCCGTGAGTTGCTTTGAACGTCAGGCTCGGGTTCGCCAGAACTCGGGTTTGCCGATGCTTTTCGACGGCCCATTCTGGATTTTCACGGTCCAATTTTCGCGAGATGTTTGCAGCGGAAGCTCGCGTCAAACTCCAGACCGGGTCTCGTCATTTTGCTGACCGCCCCATCAGGCCGACCTGAGTCCCCCGAACCCGAGTCTTACGCCTTCCAGAGAAAGACATGTCCGTATCCGCGGCCTCGCGGGCCGGGCCCCTGGGCCGCGACCCCGCGGATGCGGGGCGTTTTCTCGCGGATGCCCCCCCCGCCCAGGACGTATCCGTGCGGCCGCGCATCCGCTGGATTCGAGTAGGAGGGCGACTGCAGAATTGATTTACCCTCAAATTGATGTTCCATTTTCTCGCCGGATCTGCCAAGAGATGTGCAGGATGCTCCCAGATCTGCGAACTTTCCACGTTTCTATTTCTCGTAGATTCCACGGACAAACCAATCTTGGGGTAGATCATTTCTGTAGTCGATGCCCTGCTCGAGGGGTCGTGCCCCAGAGTCAAGACGGCGAGTGCCGAGGGCGCGGTTGCGGACGTGTTCTCCCCTCCCGCGAGGGCGTGCCCCCCCCGCGCGCGGCCCCTGAATGGGGGAGCAGTCGAGGCCGGCGGCCAGAGAGACGGGGAGAGAGTCGGGGGCTTGGCATCGCTCGGGCGGGTGCACTTTTTCGGCGAGGACGATCGTGGAGGAGGAGAAGGAGGAGGTGGAGAAGGAGGAGGAGGAGGGGAGGAGGAGGAGGAGAAGCAGGAGGAGGAGGAGGAGGACGAGGAGGAGGAGGAGGAGGGACAGAAGGAAGAAGCGGATCGAGGATCGTCTTGGCTCATCTTGGAAAACAAAAGCGCACGAAGCCGAAACGTGCACGGGGAAGGGACGTCCGAGCGATGGCAAGGAGGGGGGAGAGGTGGTTGCCGGATGCCGCGGCTTGTCCTGGGGAGCTCTCGTCGCTACGGCTGGACTCTCCTCGAGATTCTGGTCAGAGAGCACCCTGGGAGAGGTCCTGGACGGAGTAGCTGCACGGGTACCTTTGATTTCCTCAGGGAGAGAGAGAGAGAGAGAGAGAGACAGAGAGAGAGAGAGAAACAAAAAAAGAGAAAACGAGAGAAAGAGTGAGAGAGAGAGAGAGAGACATAGAGAGAGAAAGCGATATATCTATATATAGATATGTATAGAGAGACTAGCCTGGCGAAGGACCCAACCATATGTAGTTGTGAGTGACGCAGTTGTGAGTATCAACTTCGGTGGAGCTTCTGGCGGCTATGGCTGCCCCGTCGCCGCCCCGTGGCCGCCTCGTCGCCGCTCTAGAATGTACAACATGGATTGCACCGCATAGATTGACCACATAGATTGCACCGCATAGATTGCACCACATCGTGCACCACATAGCTTGCACAACATAGTTTGTACCGCATTATTCCTTGGGACCACATAGAGTGCACCAAATATATTGCACCACATGCAGTGCACCACACACACACACACATATATATATATATATATAGTACCACATCTGTCACACATTTCAGATTGCAACACGTAGACTGTACCACACATATTGTCAGAAACACCCAGCAACGCCCAGCAGCGCCCAGCAGCGGCGGCCTCTCGCGCTCCCCGCCTGGGCACAGCGGCGTCGCCGCACGGCACACGCGAGGCAGCTCGTTGATGCGCCGATACTCCGAGGAGGCTCCCTGGAGGTGCCCCGGACGTCCCCAGAGGTTCCTCGAGGTCTCCAGGGGTCTCCGCAGGGCCCCGGAGGGCCTCCGGAGGTCCCCCGGAGGCCTCCGGAGGCCTCCAGAGGGCCCCAGGAGGGGCCACGGGCCGCCGGAGGCCTCCGGAGGCCTCCGGAGGCCTCCGATGCTCCCAGGAGGCTCCCTGGAGGTCCCCTGGACGTCCCCAGAGGTTTCTGGAGGCCTCCAGGGGTCTCCGCAGGGCCTCCGGAGGGCCCCAGGAGGGGCCGCAGGGCCGCCCGGGGAGGGGGTGAGCTCGCGGCGGCCCCGCCGCGGGATCGGCGCCAGCAGCGCAGGCCAGGGGCTGCGGCGAGGCCCGTGGCACGGCGTACTCAGCATTCTCATTCTCTTCAGTCGGGCCTATCCCGCTACAGGGGATTTTCGACGAAGGATAAAAAGTATTCAAAAATAGTCGAAAAGTCCAAACATAGTATGGGGACTTTTTTATGTATACCTTTTTGGGTTTTTTTTCTCGTCGAAAATCCCCCTGTAGAGGGACAGGCCCGACTTGAGCACTCTGGTGCAGACTGCCGTGGAGGCGCTCCAGGCTGCTGTTTTCCGTTTTCCCAACACCTCTTTCTCTTCACCTGCTTGCCTTCACAGCGCCACGTCGCGCGAGGGCCATGCGGTCGCCGGCGAGCGCGCTCGCGTCCACTCGCTTACCCCCTCCCTCCTCCCTCCTCCGCCCCCTCTCCTTCTCCACGCCCGCAAGCTCTGCGATGCATCGGGTCGGACGATGTTTTCTTTCCTCTGGACTCTCTCTCTTCCTTCTCGTCTTCCCGCGTGGTCTCCCCTCGTCCTCTTCTCCTCTTCCCTCCCGGCACGCCCGCAAGCTCTGCGATGCATGGGGTCTGACAACGGAGATCTCCCTCTCGACCCTCCCTCCCTGCTCGCCCTCTCTCGTGCTCCTCCCTCGTCCTCTTGTCCGCTCTCTGGATCTTCCATCATGCACCCCTTGATGACCGCAGTCCTCCAGCCTCCGCGCAGAACACTGCCGGAAGCCGCTGAAAAAAGATCGCCAGAGACCGCCGAAGGCCACCGAGAACCGCCGAAGACTTTCGTACGACCACCGAAGACAGCACAAGGCCGATGGGCAACCAGGGGTCTATGTTCGAATGCGTACTTGGCTCTTTGCTCCTATTCGTCCCCAGGAGCCAGTGCACCACCTCGAACCGAAGGAGAAGACGCGCTCGGGCTCCTCGATGCCGTCTGACCTGTCGATCGGTCTCATCAGGACTCTAATTGCTCGTGACTGTGTTCGTGGGCGCACGGTTCACGTGGTGAGGGGCAGGAGGGGGTGAGAGGGAGGGGGAGGTGGATGGGAGGAGATAGGAGGGAGGAGGGGGAGGAGGGGGATTAGGCACGAGGGGCAGGAAGACGAGGGGGGGGATGATGATGATGGGGGAGAGAAGGACATTGATGTAAGGGCGCGATGGAGACAGGGAGAAACCGAGGGCGAGGGGGAAGGAGTGCGAGACGCATGGGCGAGCGAGTTGACAGAAGCGTTGCAGTTTTCGTCCAGGAGTTCTCAGTCCATTTTGCTTTCTAGATTTCAACGAGTATATCCATATGTACATGTAATACGTATACGTATACTATATTACATGTAGTACATACAGGTGTGCTCAGTCATCGATGTATAACCTACCATAGCCCCCCGCAGTTGCGGAAAAGGGTGAGGGGGCGGCGGGCCGCTGGCAGTCTGCGAGGCTCTGAAGATGCCTGCCGCAGGCGCCGATTTTTCATGAATTGCACAGCGAATCGGCCGCAGGCGCCGAATTTTCGTCAAAGCAGTGTGGGTGGGTCGCGGGTGGGCCGCGGGTGCTTCGCGGGTGCTTCGCGGGTGGGTCGCGGTTGGGTCGCGGGTGTGTCGCGGGTTGCGTCGCGGGTAGGCCGCGGGGCGGGTCGCGGGAGGGGCGCCGAGCGGGTCGCGGTTGGGACGACGACAACAAGCCACAACAATAAGTATAATCCGCGCCGCCGAATTCCATTCATTGCAGCCACGCACCCAGGACAGTGAATGACCGTTCGGCCCGTCCCTTTGATATATGTATAGATTTACACATACTGGATATGGAGACATATATGTGTTTACACATCGTTATGCATGTATTTATGCATATGTACATATTTATGTATACAACTACAGTCATGTATCTGGGTATGCATATGTTTGTAGGTGTACGTCTATACATGTAAGAGCAACCACACACAGGTGTATATGTGTATACCGATTTATGTGTATATGCACATGCAGCTGTATGTTGTATTTGTGTGTATATATTGGTATATACATATATATATATACACATAAATATATTTACAAGATTTTAAGGCTCGCTGCGCTTCGCCTTCTAATCTTGGCTCTTGTACCTGGCAGGCGCTTGGGCGTTGCATGTAATATCCACACTGAGCTGCGATGCTGCTAGAAGTGCCACGTATAAGTGTATTGCGGTGTCCAGGCGGGGCCCACGCGGCTCCTTGTGTGCACGGACCTGGGGGCGGCCGACAATGAGATCCCAGGTGGTTGTTGTCAGGGCTGTGGTAGTGTGTCCTGGCTGCGAGAATGCGGCATTGGAATGTCCCTCCGACTCCTCTTCTTCCTCTTCCGCTTCCTCCTCCTTCTCCGCCTCCTCCTCCTCCCCTCCTCCTCCTCCTCCTCCTCCCTCCCTCCTCCTCTTCCTCCTCCTCCTCCTGCTCCTCCTCTCCTCCTCCTCCCTCCTCCCTCCTCCTCCTCCTCCTCCTCTTCCTCCTCCGCCTCCGCCTCCTTCTCCTCCTCCTCCTCCTCCTCCTCCTCGTCCTCGTCCTCCTCCTCCTCCTCCTCCTCCTCCTCCTCCTCTCGTTGTACTCATGTCGTTTTCTTTGGATGTCTCGTGGAGCTCGCGCTGGGCGAACGGGAGCCGGCGCAGGGGGCGGCCTAAACAGCGACATTCTGACACATTGGAGAAGACATGTTCGAGGAAAACGGGCGTCAAATTTTAGTTCCCGGGCGTTCTGTGCCTCCTCCCCGTCGTCCTCGTCCGCGTCCTCTTCGTCCTCGTCGGCGTCGTCGTCGTTATCCTTGTCCTCCTCTCCCTCCTCCTCTCCCTCCTCCTCCTCGCCTCCTCCCCCGTTTTCCTGGGATTAGCGCCTTGCAACACTCCAACTGCGGAGCGTGGAAAGTGAAACAGTGGACCCTGCGGGCGCCCCACCGGGCAAAGGAAGCCACAGGAAGGTGGACATCAAATTTTGGTTCCCGGGGCCTGGACATCAAAATTCAGGCCCCAGGACCTGGGTCGAAAGGCCGGTCGCCTTGCATTGGGCAGCGCGGGTGGGGGAGGAGAAGGCCCGGAGGTTCGAGGCAATAGAATGCAGTTGCCGCGAGCAAGGGAACGTATAGACACAATTTATAGACTTGCGACGTAGCCCACGATCTGCTGATATTCCGCCTCCTTGGCGTCGTCGCGGTATCTATCAACGATGGCCTCTAGCGTGCAAGCGGGGGATGGCACGAGCTGGCGGCGCTGTTGCTTGGCGTACTTTCTGATGGTTCGAGAACGGCGGGTTCAGACATGGGGGAACTGGATGTCAGCTCGAAGTTGGTCCCCTGACGTCGCTGTGTCGCAAACGCGCAGATTCATCGAACTGCGTCTACCTGTGGCGACGAGGAAGCGCCCTGGAAGCGAATTCCTGATGTCTGAAACGGCCCCCCGCTGGATGGCGCAGGAGGCATGTTCGCAAAAGAGCCACATGTCCAGAAACGTGCAGCGCATGTTGAGAGAAGCGCACTGCTTCTTGAAGGTGCCGTTCGCCTTGGCGGCCTTCTCGAACGCAGCGATGGCCCCCATGTCCCCCCGCACCAAGCATCCTGTGCCAGCCATGTAGAAGGCCTTCCGCACGACCCATGCCCGTCTCCGCTGCACCTTGCAAGACGAGAGGATGAGGTCCATCATGATCTGCATGACGCAAAACTGCGGGGGGGCCTTCCCTCTCCCGCACGGCGGCCAAGTGCTGCAGCGAGGGGGCGGTGTAGGACACCGCCGAGGGGCCACGCGCCGCTGGCCTAGTCTCCAGTAGCTGCAGCGAGCGTGCCTTGACCACGGCACGGCGGCTGTGGTAGTCGACGCCGTTCTCGTCGAGGTCGCCGTCTGCGTCGTTGTCGGTGTCGCGCGCTTCCTGACCAACGGCAGCGGCGTCGCCAGCTGGAAGGCCGCGGCCCCAGGGCTTGTAGGCCCGCGGGCGGTCGCCGCCATGGGCCGCCAAGCCAGCGTCCAGGGCGTCGGAGAAGGCCTGCGTCTCAGTGGGCCAGCCCAAAGCCTCGAGGTTCCCATAGAAAACTCACCGGGGCAGGGTCCACGAGCAAGACGCGTCGCGCCACGTGGCACACGAGGCTGTGCCGCTCGCTCTGGGCGTAGTGTTGGGCCCCTACAAAGTGGCACCTGGAGGCCGCGTCGAAAACGCGGAAGTGGTGCTCGACCTTGTTAGCAGGGTGGACGCAGTACCGCAAGAATTCCGACGGGCCGCCCGCAGCGGCCATGCTGTTGCGGAGAGCATTGACGCCGATGTCACGGTGCGCGCCCCCTGCTTGGATCATGGTCACGCGTGCACCAGTTGCAGCGCGTCCGGCATGGGCGTCGCGTCGAGCGCGGCTTCCTCCACACGGCGCGGCGGCCAGCGGGAGAGGGCAGCAGGCGCCATGCCTTTCAGAGTCTGCTTGCGGACGTTTTGCGGCTTCAAGGGCCGCCTTGGAGCCATCGTGGGCGTCTTGGGGAGGGTGGGGCCCCAGGAAAGGCTAGGAGGAGGCTGCGGAAAAGGGTGGCGTGGGAGTTCGTGGTCCATCATGGGGGCATTTTTTTGGCTGTCGTGGACCGCGTCTGGGACTGCGTTGCGGCGGTTCTGCAATCCTTTTGGGCCGTGTCGGAGCGCGCGAAAACTGGGGATGCCAGAAAGTCGAGAAAGGATCGAAACCTAGGAAGAAACATTGGTTTTAGTCACTTTGGATCCTCCTGGCAGGCGTCCTAGCAGGCTCTAGGGCTGGTTTTCTTGGGCCGCCTTGGGGCAATCGTCGGCGTCTAGGGGAGGGTGGGGGCCCGGGAAAGGTTAGGGGGAGGCTGCGGGAGGGGCTCCTTGGATCACCAATGGGAGGGCGTGGGGCGCATATCGGGGGGGTATGTGCGGGGGGGATGCTGGTGACCTGTGGGTTTTCCCTTGTAATTTCATAGGTAGAAGGAATATATTGTATTCGGCCCATTTCGCCGCTGTGCCCTGGTTGTAGGTCAGGGGCCTCTTGGATGCCTGCGGGAATCTCTTGCGAGGCCTCTCAGAGGCCTCTTGGAGGCGGTTTAGGGGTGTTTTGGTGACCTCCCCGGGGCCTCTTTGGGTCTCCCTGATCTGCGGAGGGCTCGAATGTCGGTTCGCGTTCCTCCTTTGGAGCCCTCTTGGGGCCGTCTAGCGATGTTTTGGTGGGCCTCTTGGGGCCCTCCTATGGTGTCTTGGGGGCCGTCTTGAGCCATCTTGGGCATCTTGGAGCGCTCTCGGGCCGACTCGGGGGGGGGGGCCAGCGCAGTGCGGCCCCATCCAGGGTAGATTCGACCTCGCCGTCCCTTGGGGGCTGCGATCTGCGAAACTGCCGCCACTTTCGAGGACTGCTGGGGGTCCAGCACAGTGAGGCCCCACCCAGTTTAGATTAGACTTCGCCACCCCTGGGGGGCTGCGATCTGCGAAACTGCTGCCACTTTCGAGGGCTACTGGGGGTCCAGCACAGTGAGGCCCCACCCAGATTAGATTAGACTTCGCGACCCCTGGGGGGCTGCGATCTGCGAAACAGTCGCCACTTTCGAGGGCTACTGGGGGGGCCAGCGTAGTGGGGCCGTACCCGGATTCAGATATGGCCTTGCCACCCCGAGGAGGCACACCTCTCACACGTTTCATGGCTCCATACGGAGCTCCACCAAAGGTCCCAGTGGCGCAGTTCGCATGCGTCCTCGCCACCCACCGCGGCACTCCCATCCCGCACGTCGTGGAATGGGGCACTTCTTTTGGGTGGCGTCCAGGGCTGTTTCGGAGCGGTTCTGAGCCCCTCTTGAGGCTCTTTTGGGCGATCTCGGACCTATCTCGATGCCGCAGAAGCCCATCGGAAGCGAAGAGACGAAGCAGGCACGCATCACATAAGAACCTCACATTGTTGGGGATAGTTTTGGCCTTTCGATCGCATCCTTGGGAGGCCCCGTGACCATTTGGAGCCGTCTTGGCCCCCTTGGCCGTGCAACTGTCTCGAAGGGATTCTTGCGCATCTCGGAGGCGTCCAAGAGTGGATTCGAAGTCCACATCGGGCCCGCGAGTTGCGACGGTAATAGCTCGTGGGTCCGCATCCTCACGCGGCATTCGGGAGTCCTGGGGAGGGGACAAGGTTGAAGGGAACAGCCAGTCATCTCGCACGTCTTCTCACCCCTGGCAAGTGTGGGTCGGCGGATCTCTTCGCACCTCTTCCCTCGTCGGACTGTCCCCTTTCACCCCTCTTTTTTTATATCTCTCTCTCTCTCTTTCCTGCGCTGTATGCTTTCACATGTTCGCCTCGTCCTGTGCCGCGCGCAGCCGAGGACGGTGCAGCTGGCAGTCTCGTTCGTCAGACGGTTGCGGACGGCCCCGCTTGCTTTTGCGCCTGCCTGGTCGAAGAGGAGAGGTCAGAGTAGGGCAGGGGGGGGAGCCTTAGAGGCCGGGATGGAAGCAGAAGGGATAGCTGGGGGCAGGAAGGGAAGGGTCATGGAAGGTGCGGAGAAGGGAGGGACGAGAGCGCAGGAGCGCCCCGAATGTGCACGAGCTGCGCTCCAGCCGACGACGAAGCGCACCAGTCCAGGGTCGGGCGCTCCCTGTGGCGCGAGGGGGACAGCATGAAAGGCCACCTGTGCGACCATCGCTGGATAGCGGACCACTTTTTGGGCATCCGCAGACCCCACAGAGGTTCCAGTACTAGGTGCCACAAGAGACGAGAGCACTGAGACCGACCTCGATGTCAGTTGTTTCGATCAATGCTTCTCTGAAAATAGGAGGTGTGGGGGCATCTGCCCATCGTCTTCCCGTCGTGGACAGCAGTGGATGTGAAGTGCCGTTGCCCTCTGCCGCTGGCTCTTCATCCCACGCCTGGCCATCTCGGACTTCTCTCGCGGCCCCCCTCGTGACTCTCGGAGGGCTCTGTTGGGCCATCTTGGAGCCTCGTGAGGCCGACGCCTTTGGGCTATGCTCGACACCGGTGCGGCTCTCGTGGGGCCCCTGGGGGCCATGTTGGGGACCAGGGGGCATCATGAAACCATGTATGGCGCCTGATTTAGGCCATCTTGGGCGATGCTCGTGACATCCGTGAGTCTCCAGGCGCCACCTTGGAGCCATCTTAGTCTTGGCCAGTCTTAGAGCTATCTTGGGACCTCTTGTGGCCGCTTTACAGCATTCTTCGATATCTCCAGATGGCAAATATACGCGTCGAACAGCTTTGTTTTATTCTTGCGTGGGCGTCCCCGCAACGCAGTAGAACTCATGAAAGAGCCACGCTAAAATTGGCAACGGCTCACGACCGATTCTTTCTCACACTCTACAGCTAACCCGTGTTATAAGGATGCGCGGTAAGGATTCAAGGGCTTTGGAAGAAACTGCGGACACCTCTCGAGCGGGACGCGGCCAGCGAGAGCGGCCAAGAAGGATGGGCCGAAGCGGAAGATGCAAGGGTAGCCCGGGAAAGCGGCTCACCTTATTATGCGGGTTGACTGTACCTTGTCCCGCCCCGGAGGCCCCCAAGCTCAGGAACGGCGCTCTCTACCGAGATGCCCTTGCACTTCACTCAGGTTGGTGAGTTGCTTCTGGGCGCGTTGGTTCGCATGACGGCCATGTTGGCGCGGTGCGCAAACAGAGTGTACTGCTGCATGCTTCTCCCAGGAAGTGGTATGAAAAGACCCCCTCCAGAAGGGCGTTCGTAGGCTTAGTGGGCGTGTACAAGGGAGAGGGAGAATCACATGAAGGTCGAAACAGCTTGTCCGATCACATGCTCGCAAGAAGATCGTCGTGGATGTTGTCGTCGTTGTTCTCGCCGTCCTCGCTGTCCTCTTCCTCCTCCTCCTGCGTCCCTCCACCTCCTCCTTCTCCTCCTTCCCCTCCCTCCGCCCCCTCTCCCTCCCATCTCGTCCGCCTCCCCTCCGTCCCCCCCCGCCCCTCCGCCCCCCCTCCCTGGGCCCCCACCCTCCCTCCCCAGACCCCCGACGTCATGATTTTTTTATCACGTCGACCCCTGGAGGTCTCGACCCATTCTCCTGGACCGGTTTTTCATCCTGAGTCGTTTTTTGACGGTCCCGAGGGCAGGAAAGGGCCCCCAGAGGCCGAAAATCAAAAAAACCTCCTGTCATGATTTTTTCATTGCCCCTTCCTCCTTCCCCCCCTCCTTCCCCCCCTCGGCCTCCCTCGGCCTCCCTCCTTCCCCCCCTTGGCCTCTCTCGACCTCCCTCGACGGGTCTGGGTCCCCTCGGCCTCCCTCGGCCTCCCTCGGCCTCCCTCGGCCTCCCTCGACCTCCCTCCTTCCCCCCCTCGGCCTCCCTCCCCCCCTCCCTCCCGCCCCTCGCCAGGCGCGGGCTCCGCCTGCCGGGGAGGCCGCCCGTCCAGACCTCAGCGGCGACTGGCCTGGGGCTCAGCGGGGGGACGGAGGGGCCCTCGTCGTCCGTCGTCGTCGTCGTCCGTCGTCGTCGTCGTCGTCGTCGTCGTCGTCCGTCGTCGTCGTCGCCGCCGTCGTCGTCGTCGTCGTCGTCGCCGTCGTCGTCGTCGTCGTCGTCGTCGTCGTCGTCGTCGTCGTCCGTCGTCGTCGTCGTCGTCGTCGTCGTCGTCGCCGGCGTCGTCGTCGTCGTCGTCGTTGTCGTCGTCGTCGTCGTCGTTGTCGTCGTCGTCGTCGTCGTCGTCGTCGTCGTCGTCGTCGTCGTGTCGTCGTGCTCGGCCTCGCCATTGAGGCTGCCGCGAAGCCTCTGCCCTTCCCCACGCGGTGCAGCCGTCGACCTGCGGCTGGTCGCGGTCTGCTCCTTGCTGTTTCTGTTGCCCTCTCCTCTTTCGTCAAACGTCGCGTTGGAGAAGCCAGGCAGGGTGGAGGGATCCAGACTGATGACTTGTGATGTTCCAACCTACTTGAGCCATGATCGCCAGGAAGAATTTCGAAAACCAAGAAAGTACCGAAACTGGAGGGTTTACACGTGTCGCGCCCTGGGAGGCGATACTCGTTCGACATTGTTTCGATACTTTTTCTGGGTGCTCGAAGGTATTTCTGGGATGTGGCCCTCAAGTACGATGGGAGCAACATACATCGAGACTCTTGCGTCTTGGAACCCTCAGTGCGACCGCCGTTTCTGAATTTGGATCTTCTGGGGCTCGTGCTTTGGGTCCTGGGGATCCGCCAGGCGTCTTGATGTGCCGACCCCAATATGAAAGAGGGTCCGAGAGTTCCAGAGTCTGGTGCACTTGCACCCATCAGTACGTTGGAGCTCCAGGGGGGCAGGTCAGGGAGGAATGGGGGGAATGGAAGGAGGGATGAAAAGAAAGGTAGTGGAGATGAGGGGAGAGCGAGAGATAGAAAGAGAGAGAGAGAGAGAGATAGAGAGAGGGAGAGAGAGAGAGAGAGAACTCGAGCGAACGAGAGAGGGATATATATATAATATGTATATATATATAGAGAGAGAGAGAGAGAGAGAGAGTGAGAGAGAGCGAGAGAGAGAGAGAGAGCAAGACAAAGAGAGAGGGGGAGGAAGGATGCACGAGATGGAGCTAAGGGGGAGGGAAGGGACAGGAAGATGAGATGGAGGGAGAGGACGGTTGGATGGATGGCTGGATTACTTGATGATGATGATGACGGTGATGACGCTGATGACGATGACGATGACGACGACGATGCTGATGCTGATTATGGTGATGATGCTGCTGATGCTGATGATGAGCATGATGCTGTTGATAATGATGATTATGACGAGGATGATGACGATGCCATCAATAATGAGGATGATGAGGCTAATAATGATGATTGTGGCTATGATGTTTGTGATGACGATGATGATGATGATCATGCGGCTGATGATGACGACTGTGATGATAATGATGAGGGCGATGACGATGCTGCTGCAGGTGCTGCTGCTGACGATGATGATGATGACGATGCCATCAATAATGAGGATGATGAGGCTAATAATGATGATTGTGGCTATGATGTTTGTGATGACGATGATGATGATGATCATGCGGCTGATGATGACGACTGTGATGATAATGATGAGGGCGATGACGATGCTGCTGCAGGTGCTGCTGCTGACAATGATGATGATGATGATGATGATGATGATGATGATGATGATGATGATGATGATGATGATGATGATGATGATAATGGTGCCGTTGACGATGCCGATGGTGCTGAATTTGATGCTGATGCTACTGATGATGCTGAGGTTGCTGTTGCTGTGGTTAGTGTTGAGGAGGCTGCTGTTGTAGTCGTTGTAGCAGTAGCATTAGCATTAGCATTAGCAGTAGCAGTAGTAGTAATAGTAGTACTAGTCGCTGTCGTAGTAGTAGTAGTAGTAGTAGTAGTAGTAGTAGTAGTAGTAGTAGTAGTAGTAGTAGTAGAAGTAGTAGTAGTAGTAATAATACTGGTAGTAGTAGTAGTAGTAGTAGTAGTAGTAGTAGTAGTAGTAGTAGTAGTAGCAGTCGTAGTAGTAGTAGTAGTGGTAGTCGTAGTAGTAGTAGTAGTTAGTTGTAGTAGTGGTAGTAGTAGTAGTAGTTAGTTGTAGTAGTCTAGTAGTAGTTAGTAGTAGTAGTAGTAGTTGTAGGTGTTGGAGCGTTAGGTAGTAGTAGTAGTTCGTAGCAGAAGCGTTGTAGAAGTCGATTAGTAGTAGTAGTAGAAGTAGTAGTAGTAGTAGTAGTATGTTTCGTCGTAGTAGTAGTTGTAGTAGTAGTTGTAGTAGTAGTAGGTAGCCGCTGTCGCTGCCGTTGTTAGTAGTAGTAGTAGTAGTTGTAGTAGTTGTTGTAGTTGTTGTAGTCAGTTGTGGTGGTAGTTAGTGGTAGTAGTAGTCGGTTCGTCATAGTAGTAGTAGTTGTGGTGGTCGTAGTTTCCAGTTTGTAGTAGTAATTTAGTAGTAGTAGTAGTAGTAGTAGTAGTAGTAGTAGTAGTAGTAGTAGTAGTAGTAGTAGTAGTAGTAGTAGTAGTAGTAGTAGTAGTAGAAGTAGAAGTAGTAGTACTAGTAGTAGTAGTAGTAGTAGTAGTAGTAGTAGTAGTAGTAGTAGTAGTAGTAGTAGTAGTAGTAGTAGTAGTAGTAGTAGTAGTAGTAGTAGTAGTAGTAGTAGTAGTAGTAGTAGTAGTAGTAGTAGTAGTAGTAGTTGTAGTAGTAGTAGTAGCAGTAGTAGTAGTAAGAGTAGTGGTGGTGGTGGTAGTAGTATTAGTAGTAGTAGCAGTACTGATATTAGTACTAGTCGTAGTAATGGCCGTAGAAACAGTAGTAGTAGCAGTAGTAGTAGTAGACGTCGTCGTCGTCGTCGTCGTCGTCGTCGTAGTAGTAGTAGTAGTGGCCGTAGTCGTAGTAGTAGCCGTAGTAGTAGTAGTAGTAGTAGTAGTTGTAGTAGTAGTAGTCGTAGTAGTAGGCGTAGTTGTAGTCGTTGTAGTAGTAGTAGAAGAAGAAAGAAGTGAGTAGTAGTAGTAGTAATTGGTCGTGTGTGGTCGTAGCCGTCGTTGTGGTAGTCAGTTAGTAGTAGTAGTGTAGTGTAGTAGTAGTAGTAGCAGTAGCAGTAGTCGTAGTAGTAGTAGTAGTAGTAGTAGTAGTAGTAGTAGTAGTAGTAGTCGTATTATTAGTAGTAGTAGTAGTAGTAGTAGTAGTAGTAGTAGCAGCAGCAGCAGTATTAGGAGCAGCCGTAGTAGCAGATGCAGCCGTATTCTTATTATTATTATTAGTAGTAGTAGTAGCAGCAGTAGTAGTAGTAGTAGTAGTAGTAGTAGTAGTAGTAGTAGTGGTGGTAGCAGCAGTAGTAGGTCGTAGAAGTCGAAGAAGTAGTAACAGTAGTAGTAGTAGTAGTAGTAGTAGCAGTAGTAGTAGTAGTAGTAGTAGTAGCAGTAGTAGCAGTGGTGGTAGTAGTCGTAGCAGTAGTAGTAGTAGTAGTAGTAGTAGT
>CAUYUJ010020008.1:0-17500 GCA_963575745.1 Prorocentrum cordatum
CGGAGGCGGATGAGGAGGAGGAGGAGGCGGAGGCGGAGGAGGAGGAGGCGGAAGAGGAGGAGGAGGCGGAGGAGGAGGAGGAGGAAGACGAATACTACTAAGACGACGGATACTAAGACTAAACATACGAATATTCGAATACTAAGAATACTAAGACTATAGGAATAATCCGAATACGCATACGAATACGACGACTTATACTAATATGAAGAATATTAATTATACTAAGAACAAGACTAGTAAGACTAATAATACGGCTACGACGAATAATACTAATCAGACGGCGAACAATATGAATGATACTACTAGTAATACTAATACTGAGAAGACGAAGAAGAAGACGACACCGAATACGCAGACGCATAATACGAACACTAATGCCACGACGGCGAAGAATACTAATACTAATAGTAGTAATACGCATACCAAAGCTAATAACACTAATCATAATACTATTAATAATACTACTAATACTAATACCAATAAAACTACTAATATTAGTAATACTAATACTAATACTACTAATCATAATACTACTTATACTACTACTACTACTACTACTACTACTACTACTACTACTACTACTACTACTACTACTACTACTACTACTACTAATACTAATACTAATACTAACAACAACAATACTAATAATACTGATGATGCTACTAATACTGCTATTACTACTACTAATAATAATCATACTGGTAATACTAATAATAAGAAGGCGAATGCGAAGCAGCCTAAGAAGACGAACAATAATAATACTACTACGACGACTAAGAAGAATAAGACTACTAAGAAGAATACGAATGTGAATGCGAAGACTAATACTCATACGAAAAATAATACTAATACGACGAAGAAGAAGACAACGAATCAGCATAATAAGACGAAGAAGACGAAGCGGAGGAGGAGGAGGAGGATGAGGAGGAGGAGGAGGAGCAGGAGGAGGGGGAAGAGGATGAGGAGGAGCAGGAGGAGGGGGAGGGAGGATAAAAGAGGAGGAGGAAGAGGAAAGGAGAGAGGAGAGAGGAGAGAGGAGGAGGAGGAGAGGAGGGGGGGAGGAGGAGGAGGAGGAGAGGAGGAGGAGGAGGAGGAGGAGGAGGAGGAGGAGGAGGAGGAGGAGGAGGAGGGAGGAGGAGGAGGGGGAGGGGGAGGAGGAGGAGGAGGAGGAGGAGGCGGAGGAGGAGGAGGAGGAGGAGGAGGAGGAGGAGGAGGAAAGGAGGAGGAGGAGGAGGAGGAGGAGGAGGAGGAGGAGGAGGATGTTTATTGCTGCTCAAGTCGGCGCTCCCGGCGCCTTTCGGCAGATCATCCAGGCGGTGCAGACCATGCTCGACGCCGCGTTCTTCTGGGTTTCGGTTGCTGGCGGCATGGCTGCCGATGGCAGAGCTGACATCTCGGACGAGAAGGTCACGAAGCAGGCCAGCAACATTCAGTTGTTTCTCACGGCCCACGAGGTCATCGAGGTCCCGAATGGTGGCATTGACTGTCTGCGCTGCCTCAAGACCGCGTACAGCAGCAACATCAAAGCGCACTTCTGGGCCAAGCCTTGCGTGCCCAAGCCGTATGCCCCGTCGCACTCTGGCAGTGCTTCGAAGAAGCGACCTGCCCGAGCAGCCTTGGCGACGGCGGCCACGGCGGCGGCGGCCTTCGCCGCGTTGGCGCAGGCCGAGCAGGAGGCGACAGTTGCTGAGGCTACGGGCGACGGCAGCACCGAGTTTCCGAGGGCCAAGGTTCTCAAGACAGCCCAGCAGAAGATCGACTACCTGTTGTCGGCAGCTTCTGGAGCGAGCTCGAGCGGGTCTGTGCGCTCGGCATCGGCTGAAAAAAGGTGCTGCCAGTGCTAGTGGGGCCCCTGTAGGCTCTGCTGCAGAAGCCCCAGTCGGACCTTGCACGCGCGCTCTGGCGCGCCCCGCTGCAGAAGCCCCGTGTGGCCTTGGTTCTGCTGGTGGCGCGAGTTTTGAGGATGGGCCTGCATCGCTTCTCCCCCCAGAGCTCCTCAGGTCTCCTCCAAGCCCCGCTGCAGAAGCCCTGGGGGGGGTGGGCCCACGGCGGCGAAGAGTGCGCCCGCCGATTCGTCCAGTGTTCGCGGAGCGGCCAGCAGTCTGGTTGCCTCGCAAGGTTGTGTTGTTTCGTCTCGCCGCTCGAGCTCGCGCGATCGGCCTCGGTCGGTGCCCCTCCGGCCCCCTCGCTGCGTCGTCGTCCGCTGGTGATGGCACAGGGTACCAGGAGTGGCGAATGGCGAGCATGTTCTCACAACCATCTCCGGAGATCGCATTTGCACGCGCTGTCGTTGCTATGCGAGAGTTATCGGAGGCAAGCGCTGAGGCTTGTCCGCAGAAATCAAGCTACCAGAGAGCGCTCGTGGTTTGCAGCATCGCCTCGAGAAGGCCGAAAGGATCAAGCTCGGGCTGCCGCCTAAGGAGGTGCAGCCGAAGGCGCAGGCTCGGTGATGTTTGGGGGATTTGCTGACGGCGGCGAGTCGGCCCTTTTTGCTTGCTCGTCCCTTCGCCGCTCGGCTTCCCTAGGCTTGCGCCTGCTGCCAGCCGCGGCCGCCGCTGTGCGGCTGCTAGAACCTGAGCTCGTGCTGCGCGAGCCTGGTCACAGCTACAAGAAAAAGGTCCCAGTGGCGGAACTCGCATGGCGGCCTCGGGCAATTTCGGCACACCCCTCACGAGGATCGTGGCTCCATAGGGAGCTCCACCTAATGTCCCAGTGGCGGAGCTCGCATGGCGGCCTCGGGCTATTTCGGCACACCCCTCACACGTTTCGTGGCCCATAGGGGGCTCCACCTAAGGTCCCAGTGGCGGAACCCGCATGGCGGCCTCAGGCCACTTCGGCACACCCCATCGCGAGGATCGTGGCCCCATAGGGAGCTCCACCTAAGGTCCCAGTGGCGGAGCTCGCATGGCGGCCTCGGGCCATTTCGGCACACCCATCACGAGGATCGTGGCCTCATAGGGAGCTCCACACCTAAGGTCCCAGTGGCGGAACTCGCATGGCGGCGTCGGGCCATTTCGGCACACCTCTCATTGGCCTCATAGGGAGCTCCACCTAAGGTCCCAGTGGCGGAACTCGCATGGCGGCCTCGGGCTATTCGGCACACCTTTCACGAGGATCGTGGCCCCATGGGGAGCTCCACCCAAGGCCCCAGTGGCAGGTTTCGCATGGCGGCCTCGGCCCATTTCGGCACGCCCCATCACGAGGATCGTGGCCGAGCCCCACCGAAGGCGCCAATGGCAGGGTTCGCATGGCGGCCTCGGGCCATTTCGGCACACCTCTCACGAGGATCGTGGCCCCATATGGGGCTCCACCGAAAGCGCCAGTGGCAGAGTTCGCATGGCGGCCTCGGGCCATTTCGGCGCACCCCATCACGAGGATCGTGACTCCATAGGGGGCTCCACCGGCGGCCCCAGCAGCAGGTTTCGCATAGCGGCCCCGGGCCATTTCGGCACACCCACCACGAGGATCGTGGGCCCATAGGAGCTCCACCGAAGGCTCCAGTGGCAGGGTTCGCATAGCGGCCTCGGGCCATTTCGGCACGCCCCATCACGAGGATCGTGGCTGCGCTCCACCGAAGGCGCCAATGGCAGGGTTCGCATGGCGGCCTCGGGCCATTTCGGCACACCCCTCACGAGGATCGTGGCTCCATAGGAAGCTCCACCGAAAGCGCCAGTGGCAGAGTTCGCATGGCGGCCTCGGGCCATTTCGGCACGCCCCATCACGAGGATCGTGACCCCATAGGGGGCTCCACCGGAGGCCCCAGCGGCAGGTTTCGCATAGCGGCCCCGGGCCATTTCGGCACACTCATCACGAGGATCGTGGCCCCATAGGAGCTCCACCGACGGCGCCAGTGGCAGCTTCCTTCATAGCTCTCCGAGCCCTCTCCTGCTTCTGCTCCTTGGTTAGGGGGGCGCCGTCCTCGTCGTCGTCGGCGCCCGCGAATACGGCCGCGAACGTGTCCCTGAGCATGTCGGGCTCCGGCGGGAAGCCGTGGCCACATAGGGAGCGTTGGCGAAGATGGTATTCACAATTGCGGTATTCACAACTGCGTATGGTTGGGTCTGTCGCCATGCCAATTTCGACTAGACGTAAGAGTGACCTTTCGCCGGAGTGACCTTTGGTGTGGGCCCAATGGGGTGCCTCAGTCGCACTGGTTTGCGCGCCCATGTTTGGCCCCCCCCCCCCCGCGTCCCCCGTTGAGCTGCGCACCAAAGGTCACTTTTGCCCAAGGTCACTCTTACGTGTAGCCGGTTTTTGCTCTTCTGCATGCCGATACGGGTTGTGCCACTCTGCCCGCGCGCGTGTTCGTTCGCGTGGCGTGCGTGGTCCCCGGCCTCTTCGTCAGCACTGGCTGTGTCGTGGACGCGGGCCTGTTCTTAGGCACGTCCTGAAGGTCTACACGATCTGAGGATTCCCCAGCCGCCCCGCGGCCTTCCAGGGGAAACAATACACAGACACAATTAATCGTCGATTCCCCTTTCAAAAAAGGGAAACTATTGGAAGTGGGGGAAGACACAAATCCAGAAACTATGGGCAAATATGGGGAATCCTGCTGTTTGTGTGTATATATTTGTGTGTTCTAGGGCTCCTTTATTCTTGTCGCCGCTTGCCCGCCTGCGCCCGTGTGCTTCGATTCGGTCAGGATGAAATTGCCTCTCTGCTCCCCTTTGCCCTTCCCTCCTCCCTCGTCTCCCTTTCAACGCATACCTTCGTTTTCAATCCCCTTAGCGAATCCGGGCGAGTTTGCACGGATACTTTTAGCTTGTGCAGCACTTTATGTGGCTGGTCTGAGCGAGGGCTGAGTCGTATGAATGTGTCACATATATCTAGCATGGCATGGCCAGTGTTGCTTCCGTGGGGGCGCAAACATGGTTGGTTCAAACTGCCTTTCGGGTGGGGAACATGTTGCGGCAGTTTGACCGTTGACCAGCTCTAGGACCACCACATTCACCAGTCTGTCTTTTTTCCCCACCACTCTCGCTCACCTTCGTCAATTTTTGCCACTTCTATATCTCGTCGTCCGAACTCATCAATGTCATCCTCCTTCTCCCACCCTCCTTCCCGTCCTCCCCTCCCCGTATGCCGGTTTCAGGACTACCATATTCGTCAATTTCCCGCCCGTCTTTTCCAAGCTGTTCCAGGCCTTTGCGAGCTTCATTCCGAAGAAGACCCGCGACAAGTTCACGATTCTAGGCGCGCGATGCGGGAGGATGGAGGAGGAGGAGGAGGAGGAGGAGGAGGAGGAGGAGGAGGAGGAGGAGGAGGAGGAGGAGGAGGAGGAGGAGGATGAGGATGAGGAGATGAGGATGAGGATGAGATGAGATGAGGATGAGGAGGATGAGGATGAGGATGAGGATGAGGATGAGGATGAGGATGAGGATGATGATGGATGATGATGATGATGATGATGATGATGATGATGATGAGGAGGAGAGGGGAGGAGGAGGAGGAGGAGGAGGAGAGGAGGAGGAGAGGGAGGAGAGGGAGGAGAGAAGGAGAGGGGAGGAGAGGGAGGAGAGGGAGGAGAGGGAGGAGAGGGAGGAGAGGGAGGGAGGAGAGGGAGGAGAGGGAGGAGAGGGGAGGAGAGGAGGAGAGGGAGAGAGGAGGAGGAGGGAGGAGGAGGGAGGGAGGAGGAGGGGAGGAGGAGGAGGAGGAGGAGGAGGAGGAGGAGGAGGAGGAGGAGAGGAGGAGGAGGGAGGAGGAGGGAGGAGGAGGGAGGAGGAGGGAGGAGAGGGAGGAGAGGGAGGAGAGGGAGGAGAGGAAGGAGAAGGAGGAGGAGGAGGAGGAGGAGGAGGAGGAGGAGGAGGAGGAGGAGGAGGAGGACGAGGAGGAAGGAGGAGGAGGAAGGAGGAGGAGGAGGCGGAGGCGGAGGCGGAGGAGGCGGAGGAGGAGGAGGAGGAGGAGGAGGAGGAAGAAGAATAATACTAAGAATAAGAAGAATAATACGAAGAATAAGAATAATAATAATAAGAATAATTAAGAAGAACAGTACGATTAAGACTAATAATACTATACCGAATAATAAGAGAGGAGGAAGAGGAGGAGGAGGAGGAGGAGGAGGAGGGAGGGGGAGGAGGAGGCGGAGGAGGAGGGAGGAAGGAGGAGGAGGAGGAGGAGGAGGAGAAGGAGAGCTCGAGGAGGAGGAGGAGGAGGAGGAGGAGGAGGAGGAGGAGCACGAGGAGGAGGAGGAGGAGGAGAAGGAGGAGGAGGAGGAGGAGGAGGAGGAGGAGTAGGCGGAGGAGGAGGAGGAGGAGGAGGAGGAGGAGGAGGAGGAGCAACATGGGAATGGGGGGGGGAGGATTGGATTGAACTCAAGCGGGGACCAGGTCACGCCTGGGCGCAATCCCATCTCAGGGAGCAGGCCAGGGAACTCCGCACTTGGGCGGGAGTCCTCGCGAGAGGCGGCTCAGCACCTCTGCTCCCGCCTTGGTGGGGCGGCGTGACGGGGGACAGACTTTACAACGGCCCCGTGCGTTCACAGTGCCGAAACTCCCACAAACAACACAATACAGCACACCCCTGAGAACCTCGAGGGTGTGCGAACTATCAGCATGCATATACAAGGGATGGCAGGAGGGATCTTCAGGCGCCAAAGCGCGGGACCCAGGACAACGACCACGAAGGAAGCGTCTAAGACGGCCATTCATCGGGAACCTACGTCCACACATCTGACACTTAAAGTCGGCCGACCGCTTAACACAGGCGTGGCCAGCGGCGAGGAGACGGGCCTTCCTGGTAGCGAAGGCCGACAAAGCACGGGGCTTACGCGGGGCACGACCGACGCGGGCTGCCGTCAAGCGCTTGCAAGACTCAGCCACTTCCAAATTCACTGCCAGCAACCTACCTAGAATGGAGTGGATCAATTCATCTTGTTGTCGAACTCTCAGAACGACGTCATCAGGAACCGCACTGGAATCTGCAGCCCATCCAGCGAAGAAATCTGCACACCAATTCAGAAACTACTCATCAGACTGAATACCGAACTTCAACTGCATATCTGGGGTTGCGTGTGACTTAGCTCATATTACTACAACATTTACCAGGTCCACGCTTATCTAGAGCATACCACACTTGAACCCACAAGTCCATCATGGGTGAGGTCTTAGCAATCGAGGAACGTGGTTTAGCCATAGCACGGCACAGTGGGAGATAATATGTATACCGTATAATATCGCCACGGGTGTGATTGAGGACTGCGAGGAAGGCGAAGAGCTCGGCCCTAGGACTCGATTGCTCAGGGGTCGGGAGGGAACCACAACAAAGAGCATCTAGCCGAGGTCCATCAACGGCAGGAGGTCCCAAACGGACAATAGCCCAACCACATCTCCTCAACCTATCATCTTTGGCATGTTGACCTCCAGACCCATCGAGCCCCGAATGGGGGGGGGGGGGAGGAGGAGAGGAGGAGGAGAGAGGAGGAGGAGGAGGAGGAGGAGGAGGAGGAAGAGAAGGAGGAGAGAGGAGGAGCAGGATGGGAAGGGGGAGGCGGGGGGGAATGAGGACAGGTGGGGCGCGGGCAGCGGCCCTGTGGTTCCCGCCTGCCGCTGCTGGGGAGACTGCCTTCGTTGTCTTGAAGCCTCCGCTGCAACGTGCGCTCCTTCTTTGCGGAGATGCTCGGGCGGACTTCGGAGGAGGAAAAGGTACCCATACCGCTACCCTTCGCCCGTTTTCCTCTTTTTGGGCCTCCTGGGAGGCCCTCGTCGCCACCGCTGGATTCGCTTCGAAATTTTGGTCAGAACGACCCCAGGAGAGGCCAGGGGAGTAGCAGTATCGGTACCTTTTGGTCTCCCCAGGACTGCCCTGTGAGACCCGACACTCCGCGGCACCATCTCGCGCGAACCGATCCGACGTGCTGGGGAGCGTCGGCTGACGAACGCGGCAATGGCGGTGGTTGTGACACAGATGACGATGAAGACGATGATGGCGATGCTGATTGGGTTGCTGCTGTGGAGGACGATGTTGATGCAGATTGATTTGGTGCTGCTGCTGATGCCGACGACACTGACGACGATGATGATGAGGATGATGACGAGGATGAGTATGATGGTGATGATGGTGATTGTGGTGGTTGTGGTGGTGATGGTGGTGATGCTGACGATAACGGCGACGACAACGACGACGACGCTGATGATGCTGATGACGATGACGATTATGCTGCTGCTGCTGATGATGATCCTGATGATGACGACGACGACTACGATGCTGGCAATGATGATGGTGATGATGGTGATACTGATGATGATGATGATGATGATGATGATGATGATGATGATGATGATCATGACGATGATGATGACGGCCACGCTGATGATGCTGATGATACTGATGGTGATGGCGATGATGATGATGCTGCTGACGATTACGATGACGGTGCCGCTGATGCCGATGCTGCTGACGAAGATGATGTTGTTGATGACGATGATGCTTATTCTGATGATGACGACGATGGCGCTGGTAATGATGGTGATGATGGTGATGATGATGGTGATGATGACAACGACGACGACGATGATGCTGCTGCTGATGATGGTGCTGATGATGCCGATGATGGTGATGATGGTGATGATGATGATTATGCTTCTGATGATGACGACCATGATGATGATGATGATGATGATGCTGCTGATGATGATGCTGATGATGATGATGATGGTGGTGATGCTGATGATGAGGATGACGATGACGATGATGCTGCTGCTGATAATGATGGTGATGATGCTGCTGCTGATGATGATGATGGCGATGCTGTTGATGACGCTGCTGCTGATGATGATTGTGACGATGATCTTGATGATCATGTGTATGATTCTGAAATATGCTTCTGATGATGGCGATGCTGCTGGCGATGACGGTAACGATGATACTGACAATGATGCCGATGATGCTGGCGATGATGGTAGTGTCGCTGCTGCTGCTGCCGCCGCTGCTGCAGATGATGATGGCGATGACGATGATGGTGGTGGTAAGGAGGATGATGGGGGACGGGAGGCGGAGGAGGAGGAGGAGGAGGAGGAGGAGGAGGAGCAGGAAGAGGAGGAGGATAAGTGTAAAACCAAAAGTCATCAACGATGATGGCATTAACCCTCCTTCCAAGCTCCCTCTTCATAGGTCCCTACAACGGTCCATTTCCACTGAGGAACCTGCCTCGTTGGAAAACAACCGTTTGAAGACCCTGAAGCATGCCAGAGTATTATTCTCGGGACTCCAGCGCCACGGATCAACCTGACTGTTGCGTCTTGACGATCCTGAATCGTGCCAGAACGCCGTTCCTGGGACTTCAGCTCTACGAGTCAACGCAACTGGTGAGCCCTCATAATCCTGATTCTTTCCAAAACACAATTTCTGGTAGGTTGACCATGGGAACCAGTGAAACTCTTGCAACCAAAAATAATGTACGCGGCGCCAAGACGAGAGCCACATTTTGCAAAGGAGCCGCCCTCAATCCGTGAAACTCTTGTATTTGTTATGTGAATGTGCGCGGCGCTAAGGCGAGAGCCACATTTTGAAAAGGAGCCGCCTTCAGTCGGTGAACCTCTTGCAGTTCTTCAAAACGAATGTGCGCGGCGCAAAGGTTAGAGCCACACTTTAAAACGACCCGCCCTTAATGTGTGAAGCTCTTGCATTTTTTAAACGGATGTGCGCGGCGCTAAGGCGATAACCACATTTTGAAAACGACCCGCCCTCCATCTGTGAAGCTGTTGCTACTGTTTAATCTTCAGGGTCATGAGTGGTGAGAAATTCTCAGGCGAAACCAACGGCCCGTTCTGGCGACCGGCCTCGCAATTGGTTGCAAGGCAAAGGAATAGAGGAGGAGGAGGAGGAAGATGAGGAGAAGGAGGGGAGGAGGAGGATGAGGAGGAGGGAGGGAGGGCAGGAGGGCGGGGAGGGAGGGAGGGAGGGAGGCAGGAGGAGGAGGAGGAGGAGGAGGATGAGGAAGAGGAGGAGGAGGAGGAGGAGTATGATGTTGATGATGATGCTGATGATGTTGTTGTTGATGATGCTGATGATGTTGTTGTTGATGATGATGACAATGATGATGAGGATGAGGATGAGGATGAGGATGAGGATGAGGAGGAGGAGGAGGAGGAGGAGGAGGAGGAGGAGGAGTAGGAGGGAGGGGAAGGAGGAGCAGGAAGTGGATACAGCGGCAAAGAACGCAGAAGAGAACGGGTTGTAGCGGTGACATGCGAGAGGCGCGCGTGCACGAGCGGGAGCAACTTGTGCTGCACACTGAGTGAGGGCACCGAAGGCGCTTCCGACCAGCATCTGCTCTTCGAGATGATCGCCCCCGACCAGGTGCCAGAGGACGCGGCTGCCTTGTCGCCTTGATAGCTGTTCCGCAGTCATTCGTGGGCTCTTTGACGCCGCAGGTGTCGCCGTAGGCTGGTTTTCGAGTCGTCTGCGTCTGCTGGGCCAACTTTCCAGGGCTTTTCGGCGGGGACCCCTCGTTCCCTCGGCTGGGCTCTCAGACTGCAAAATATCACGTGCTCGAACAGAGAACGCACGGTGTTGCGACGAAGTTGCTCCTAGTGTGCTCAGGTCTGGCTCCGCCCTCCCTGGGGCCGCAAACTTGAAAAGCACAATGTGCCTCAACGGCTTTTGGCTTCGGGGGAAAACATGCGAGCGGCATCAAGAACGCGTGTGAGTTCCAGAACTCTGGGCTCTGGGCCCCGCAAAAAATGTTTGCAGCATCCAACGCCAGGAACTCGAAGCGGCCCAGGGACACTCAACTTAGTGCCCACACCACCGTGGCGAATATTCAGCCCTCGGTCGCGGAGCAATGCAGATACACGTAATATCAATCGAGATCGCAAACGCGATCGCAACAATTAATTGGAGTAATTGTTTGGAGTAATCCGTGGTGGTGGAACTAATTGTTTGGTGGAGTAATTAATTGCAGCGATTGCGCGCGCTTGGTTAATTGTTTGGAGTAGTCCAAACAATTAACCAAGCGCGATCGCAATTCGTGGGCCGTTTTCGTTCTGGCTTCGTTTCGCAGCGAAGGCGGAACGAAGTCGAAACGAGGGACGCTGAGATCCGCCGTTGCAAAAAAATGCAACATCGGGAAAACTCAGGACCTGAGCCCCGGACCCCATCTTTCTGCGCCAGTTTTCGAGCCAGATCGATCTGTGAGGGCCCCCGTGCCCGAATTCGAGCGACAGCGCCCGCTGTGACAAAAATTGCAACGCCGGGATCTCAGGGGACGTTCGACAGCAAATCGGACACGAGAAACACCTCTGTGGTGGAGCCCTGAGCAGCGCTCGGACCTCGGCGCTGGCGTGTCCCGCGGCAGGGGGAACAGGGGGCCGCGCCCGCCCGCGCAGGAAGCCCTGCCGCCCCCCCTGGTCGAACGCCCGCGGAGGCACCCGCCCCCCCCCCGGAGGAGGAGGAGGTGGCGGAGGAGGAGGAGGAGGAGGCGGAGGAGGAGGCGGAGGAGGAGGAGGAGGAGGAGGAGGAGGGGGCGGAGGAGGAGGGGCGGAGGAGGAGGAGGAGGAGGAGGAGGATCCCCCCTCCCCCGAGAGCCAAGCCCCGACAGAGCCTGCCCTGCCGGAGGCCCGCCGATCGGCAGCCGCCTGGCTCTTCGACGGTGCCGGCGACACCCGAGCGTGCAAGGTTTCTTTCAGGCCGGACGAAAGGGGGGGATTGGGAAAGGGGGGGTTACGACATTTGCTGCATGTAGCTGGTTTCGGCCTCACCGAGGGGCCCATTCCTCGATACATCGTCGCCTCCGGCGCCAGGAGGCGCCAGGAAAATCAGCTACGTGAGCTGATTCTCAACCCCCCTTTGCTATCCCCCCCTTTCGCCCGACCCGATTCTTTGAAGGAAGCCTACAGCAGAAACCTTCCGGAAACGCCTGCCTTCCCGAGGTGCGAATTTTGACAGCTTTTCTGGAGGAAGCCCTCCACAGGCCTTCCCGAGGAAGGTTCTCGGGCGGTTTTTCGGAGGAGCCCTCCCGCAAATCTCCCGGAGGCCTTCCCGAGGAAGGCCGTTGGAAGCCACCGTGCGGCGCGGTCGGTGGCCGTCCGGCTTCGCCGGCACGTCCGCTCGCCTCTGGGGCGCGATCCCGGAGAGAGCTCGGTCGGGCGACGTCCGAAGCCCAGGCGGGGCCGGCCCCCTGCGGAAGGGGGGGGGGGGGGCCTCGGGTCCGCGGGCGAGCGGTGCGCACCGTGCCGCTCTCGCCTCCCGAGGCGTCGTCGATCCTCGGCTTACGTCGGGCCTGTCCCTCTGCAGGAGGAGGTGTCCAAAATGGTTTTCGAAACTGTCAGGGGACGAAGTTTGGACAATGTATGCATATTTTTGGATCTTTTCGTGTATATTTCAATTTTTTTGTCCAAAACCCACATGTAGGGGGACACGCCCGACCCGGGAATGGGACGGTGCATAGTTTTCCGGTAGCAAGTCATGGGAGCTTTGTGTACAGTCGCAATTTTGTCTTCAGCGTCGATTCGCGTCTGGGAGTCGATGAGATAGCGCCGATTTAGCTTCGATCAGCGTCGAATAGCGTCGATTTAACGTCGACTTAACGTCGGTTAGCGTCGACTAGCGACGATTCGCAAGAGCCGACAAGATGGTATGGGAGGCTCCCATGAGTTGCCACCGAAACCATGCATCGTATTGCTCTGAAGCGTGGCCTGAAGGCAGGGCAGACATGGTACGGCAGGTTCGCATCGTGTCGACCGGTGGCAACCCCGTCGCCGGCGTTCAACGTCGGACGCTGCCGGCGACCCAGAATCGGTCGATGTTGAACTGTCTGACGTCTCGGAAACGGCCGATGGCTCGACGCTGGACGATCCGCGCCGTGTCAGGAGACAACGCCGAAGTCGACACGACACGAACCTGTCGTACCGCGCTGGAGCGTGGCCTGAAGGGCGTCCAGACGTGGTGCGGCGCACGTGCGCCGTTCTCGCACGGACAAGTCCGTCCCAGCGCGCTCCGGGACGCTCTCGGAGCGTTGCGGGAGGCACTGAGGAGGCCGCGGGCGCCCGAGACATGTTTTCCAGAGCCGCGGGCTCCTAGAGAGTCTCGATTCATCCTCACCCGATCTTATCATCGTTCTGGCTTCGTCTTGCCCAGGCATGGCGCGGTGCGCGTGCGCCGTTCCCGTAGCTCGCGTAGGGCATCGACTGCAGAGTCGGTTTACCCCAGAAAACTGATTGATCTCCTCATCCAACCTGCAGCAGAAAGACGTTTCATTTTGCCATGTATTCGACGAGCACATTATATTGGGGTAAGTCACCTCTGTAAACATTTTTTGGGCAGAAGCAATTTCATAGCGTTCAGTCGGGCATGTCCCTCTACAGGGGGAATGTTCAAAAATAGTACGTAAATCGTAAGGGGACGATTTTTGTCTGAACTATTTTTTACTATTTTTGATTCTTGCTTGGACTATTTTTCATTTTTCTTGCAGAATCCGCCTGTAGGAAGACATGATGGCGGGTGTGGGGCCCGTGATGCTTGGCAGCACGTCGCCTCCGGCAGGGGGCCGCGGCGCATGCCCAGGCGCTGCTCCTGCCGCGACAGGCTGCCCTTTGGCGCCCAGGGTCGGGATCCCCGCAAAGGGAGGGTGTGCCCTGGTGTGTGTGTGTGTGTGTGTGTGTGTGCGTGTGTGTCGGAGGTTGACAGAACCCCCACCCTGACACGTCGATTAGGGAATTGTCCGTTTTCGGTTCTCGAGGGGGCGCCGCGGCCGTCATGTTCCAGGCTTGCGTCCGCCAGGTTTGGGTCCGAGGTCGCTTTCACTAAACCACGTTTGGCTAAAGGGGGTTCTGTCCATCCCCGAATGTGTGCGTTCGATCGGTTTTTGTACTCTAGGCCTCCCAGATTCAGGCGATCGCAAACATGGATCAAGGGAGCGTGGATTAGCGACGGGTCCCATTTCCATGGGAAATCGAGGATGCCCGCCGCCGAGTGAGGCGGCGCCGGCCGCATTTTGGGGAGGGCACCTCCTCCGATCCATGGATCTGGCGACCGCGCGCCAAATCCATGGATCGCTAATCCATGTTTTGCGCGCCCCCTACAGATGGGGTCCGAGCAGATAGGGTTGGAGGATCGCGTCGCATCGCCGACACACCGGCGATGCGGCTCGATGCGGAGCTCGACTTTCTCCGCGCTGGCGTCGCCGATGCACCGCCGACGTCGACGAAGCATCGCTGGTGCATCGCCGATGCATCGCCGATGCATCGCCGATGCATCGCCGATGTATCGCCGATGCGGTGCGATCCTCCGACCCCATCTACTCCGACCCCATCTTGGAGGCCTCTGTGCACCGAGCCGCCCAAAGCAGATGCCCCCCAGCCGCCGGCCGCTCCCGACAGTTGCCGACAGGTGGGGCATGCGGGGGTCATCTGTTTGCGGCGGTTCGGTGCACCAGCGGATCGAGCTCATGCCCCCCTTCAGGGTCACCCGCTCTTCTCGGTGGATCCCGGCAGGAGGCAGCAGGCGCGGGGGAAGCACACCTCGCAGTGGCAACGGTTCTTAGACCCCTCGCGCTGTAAAGAAATTACGACGGGAAGTTTTTCCCTGTTTTGAGCCTCTGGGGGCCCTCGCCAGGCCTTGGAGCCGTCAACAAACCGACGAGACACGTGTCTCAGGGAAGGGGCCCAGACCTCTAGGGGTCGACGTTATAAGAAAAGTCGCAACGTCGGGGGCCTGGGTTAGCCTTCGGTGGCAAATCAATCGTAGGAGCCTTGCATATCGGCGGTTGCAAATCGTGGGGGCCTTGTGTACAGTGGGGGTGCGCCTCAAGCAACCAGATGTTTTTCGTCAGGGTATTCTGGGTTTCTTTGCACCTCGCGCTGCGCGGTGACGTCCCGCAGCCGTTGAAGGAGCTGCTGCGTTCAGGGTGCTCCAGGTTTCCCCTCCAGTGCACTTCGCGCGCGGGTCCTGAGGGTTGGGTCTCTCGCGAGGGTCTCTTGCGGCCGCGCCCGCACTGTGTCGGCAGTGAGCGAGGGGGGGAAGCGAGAAGCGAAAGTCCCTCTCAGGAGGCGGCGGGGCTTCTCAGAGCCCTCTGGTCTTCGGAGATGCTTTCTCTGTCTTCGAGGAAGGCTGAGAAGATTCTTGACGCTTTGCGTATCCTCACCAGCTCATCCAAAACCGACGCCCAGTTGAGACGGTCATGGACGTGTCGGAGCAAAATGGGGGACAGGCGTTATCGTTCGAGGAAGGGCGAGGAGGATGGATGATGGAGGAGGGAAAAGGATGATGAACTTGCGGATGAGGATGAGAAGGAGGAGGAGAAGGAGGGGGAGGAGGAGGAGGAGGAGGAGGAGGAGGAGGAGGAGGAGGAGGAGGAAAAAGGCGAACAGAAGATCCAGAAGCTTCTTGGATGCCTCTCGGAGTCTCCTCGGATGTCGCTTGGAAGCTTTTTGGAGGCCTATTGGGGCGTCTGGGGGGGCATCTTGGCGGGCCCAGGGCCGGGCACAGCTCACAGGGCTGGTGGCGCGAAGCTCAGACAGCGTCAATCCCACCGGCGCGCCGTGACGACCCCATGGGTGGCCTCCCCATGTAATTGAGACCCGTCGGCAACGCAGACGTCACAAGGGACGAGACGGCACCTGAAAAAATCATGCGAATGCATAAGTTGCTGGGGGGCGCATTCAATGGGGTGTGGAGCGCCTGGGTCAGAAAGGTGGCCCACAAACAAGGGAGCGCCTGGGTCAACATCAAGTCTGACCCCAGACGGAACACGGTACAGCAGTGCGACGACTTTCTCCAGGCATGGAGCAAAGTTGGATACGACGCCTACAAAATGGACAGAGAATACCAGATCCACGTAGACTGGCCAAACGTCATGGAGAAGCAGGCCAGGCACATGCAGCGCGACACGCAGCGCGACTCCAGAGTACGCGCAGTTGAGCCGCCCATTGGAAGCGGACGCTCAAACCCGTGGGCCGGCGAGGACAAGGAGGATACAAAGAACCCCCCCTGGGTCCACGAAGGCAGGTCCAACGCACGGACAGGTGCATCTGGATCCGCAGCCCCTTGGCGTACTTGGCAGTCCTGGGACGAATGGGAGCATCAGCGCGACGCATGGATTGACACGGACTGGAAGGCCAAGGGCAAGCGGTCCTCCCCCAGAGGAAAAACCCACTACGCAGACAAGCGACAGCGGGGGTGGGACTTCGGCCCCAAGTGATCGGACGGGGCCTTGCCGCGGGCGCCCGTCCCCCCCCCCCTGGCCGAGGGGGGAGGCCCGCCCAGACAGCAACGTGGTGCTGTGCGTGCTACACGCCTCCCCCCAACGGCTCGTCTGGTCCATCCCCTCCCGGGGAGGACGGTCCGCGCAGCCTGTCCGCGGCTCCAGCTTTCTTCCACCCGTGCATGTCGATCCTTAGAGTTGCTACCCGGCCCGTCATGGAGCGCAACGCCTGCTTTCTGGACAATGACGACCTTGGGCAACTGGGCGCTGCCTCCTCCTCACTCTACAAAGTGGTCTCCATCGCGCTGACCCTGTGGGCAATATGGGACCCCGCTGTTCCGGGCGGAGCCCGCTGGGTCGGCAGCCCCATGGTCCTCAACCGGCCCTTTGCTGCGCACAGCGATGCAGGGGAAAGGGACTGAGGAGTTTGACGTGGCATTCCCCCGCGGTCCAGCTTCCCTCGTGTTCGCTCCCGGCCTGGACGGGGGCAGGTTTCACCTCAGCGCCAGGCCTCGGCCTCAATACCCCCGTGCCACCTCTTGGGGCAGAGGTGCATCAATACCCATGTGCTGCGCACTAGACAGCCCACGCTGGTCTCGCGGGACCCCTCTTGGACAGTGGTTGGTGGCTGAAATAGCCCACCCCCCGTGTCCCCCCTTGACTCGGGTCCCGAGGGGCGAGGATCCGGGTCGAGACTCGCAAGATATCGTCGCCACCCTTCCCTCTCCTCCTTACATTCACTGTTTGTGCGGCTATCGGCTGCGACTCCTCCTCTCCTCCTCCTCCTCCTCTATTCCTGGTACGGCGTCGCACGATTTCCCCCCAGCCGAGGCTCCACCGGAGCACGCGAGCTCACCATGCTGCTTGGGACAGTGGCTACGAGGTCCCCCGCAGCGGTCTGGCGCTCTGTTCCCCCCGCGGTCGCCGAGGGCCCGCCGCAACTCTGGGCGGAGGGATCACACAGGCCAAGTACTGGCTGTGTCAGCTCGGTCGCCCTCCCTCTCCTCCTTCATTTATTGATTTGTGCGGCTATCGGCTGCGACTCCTCTTCTCCTCCTCCTCTTGTGCTGACACGGCGCCTCACGAATTCCCCCCGCCGAGGCTCCACCGGTGCTCTCGGACATACCTGCAACGGGAGACTCACTGGCATTGCTCAGAGGTGCGGTCTTGCTGCGAGGCTACATGGTGTTGTTTCGGACACTCGGGCCTCAGGCAGTCCACCCCCGACTGTGCGACTCCCGCCCCTGGTGCGGGCGTGGTTCGCCCACGTGGCCGTGGTGTGACCCCTGGTACCTGGGTCACGGCTGGGTGCAGCCCGGCGCGCCCCGCACCACTTGGGGATGGACCTGGGGAGAGTGC
>CAUYUJ010020008.1:22500-28871 GCA_963575745.1 Prorocentrum cordatum
CGGCCCTCGAGCCATCCTCGACCCTCGGGCCATCTCTTCTTCATGCTCCCCTCCCCCCCCTCCTCCCCCCCCCTCCTCCTCCTCCTCTCCTCCTCCTCCTCCTCCTCCTCCTCCTCCTCCTCCTCCTCCTCTCCTCCTCCTCCTCCTCCTCCTCCTCCTCCTCCTCCTCCTCCCCTCTCCTCCTCCTCCCCCCCTCCCTGGCGCGCGGAGCGCGCCAGGGGCGGCGCTGGAGGCGCCGCCTGGGGGTCCCATCGCAGATCCGAGAACTCCGCTCGGGCCTCCGAGAGTCTGTGTCTCGGGCCTGTCCCTCTACAGGAGGAGGATTCAAACATAGGTCAAACAACAGTCTGGGGACGACTGTTCGACTATTCTGGAGTATTCTTGAGCATCTTTTTGCGGCACTCGTGGTGTTTCGTCCAAGGTCCGCCTGTAGGAGGACATACCCGACCTGACATTATTTCATCGCTTCGCTCATTCCGCCAGCCCTGGAGCCCTCAGGGCCTCTTGGGGGCCTCTTGGGGACCTCTTGGGAGTCTCTTGGGGCTCCTTGGCGGCGTCTTGGGGGCCCCCAGGGCCTCTTGGGGGGCTCTTGGGGGCCTCTTGAGACGGGAGGGGGGTAGTCGATTGCGGCTCCCCCCTCGGAGGCCACGATCCTCGTGAGGGGTGTCGAAAAATGGCCTTCCCTTGGAGCGCTCTGGGGACCTGACTGGGACCTGACGGGGACCTGGCCGGGGTACTTTTCGTCCGGGGGCCCCCAGGGGCCGCTCCACGCGCGCGCGAACTAGAAATATTGTTGACCAGTTACCGGAGATCTTAGCACGCCTCTGGCCCGTTGGGCCGGCGAAGTTGCTCCCCGATCTGTGGGGCGGTGCTGCAGCACGCCGAGACGAGCCGGGCACAAGAGCCGCCGTGATGCCACCGGGGCGGGTCGGCGACGGCCTCGGGCTGGGCACGCCGAGCTTGGGCGTGCCCCCGGCTCGCGGCTGGTGCCCACCAGCGGCCAGGCCCACACATGGTTCATTTCTAATTCTTCGAAAGTTCTTGATTTTTTTGGGGGGGTGGCCAAGATCCTTTCATTTCTGATTATCCTATCTTTGGCCTCTTCCTGGCCACCAGGGGGTCAGGAACAATGAGAAACGAACACACTTAGAAATGAGCACGAGAAGAAGTGAACGACGTGCATCCGTCCTCTCTTCAGACACTCTCTGCAGGCCAGCCGGTGGGCCCTCCCCCGTCTGGGCTCCCGGCGGCCCCCGGCCTCGGCCACGCTCTCCAGAGGGCCAGGAGGGGGATCTGCATCACCCCTCGGCAGCACACGGAGCGTGGCATTTCTCGCGTCTCAGGTTTGCGCGCTGTCGGGGGGCGTGGCTGGTTCTCTGGGTATCACGGGTGCGGTACGTTGCACGCGTGGAATATCCTGGCCAAGGACCCGAACATATGCAGGCCTGAATATCGCGAGGCAGCCGGGACGAAGGAGGGACAGCTGCTCGTAGGGCCACGAGGCGTGTGAGGAGTTTGCCAACAGGGGGCTGGTTCCCCATGCGGGCGCTGCCATTGGAGCCTTCAGTGGAGCTCCCTGTGGAGCCACCGGGGCCCGCGGTGGAGCTCCCCCTGCGGAGCCACGAAGCGTGCGCGGGGTGTGCCGAAATGGGGTGGGGCCGCCATGCGGGCGCTGCCGCTGGAGCCTTCGGAGGACCTCCCCTCATGGAGCCACGAAGCGTGTGAGGGGTGTGCCGAAATGGGGCGCTGCCGCCATGCGGGCGCTGCCATCGGGGGGCCTTCGGTGGAGCTCCCAATGTTGCCACGAAGCGTATGAGTGGTGCCCCGAAATTCAGGTAATGATGACGCTGACGAGGAGGAGGAGGAGGAGGAGGAGGAGGAGGAGGAGGAGGAGGTGGGACGCGGGGCGCTGTCTCCTCGAAACGAGGACCCAACACCAAATAATGGTTTAGAAAAACCAGGCCCTTGTTCTTTCACAGCCTACTCCTCCAGACCACCTCTCTGCAGGGGGCGCCTCAATTTTTCGGACGCCCGCAGACATATTGCGGGCGTAAGTGTTCACGACGGTTGTCACGTTGGTGTCAACGATTCCAAGCAGTAGGTGTGAGTTTGGAGGAGGATGCAGATGATGACAGTGACGGTGATGCTGCTGACGACGGTGATGGATAGATCATGCTGCTAAGTGTCTGTGCACACATTGCATCGACGGCGACGGCCATGTAAATGACAGCTTGGATGGTAGGTGAAGGTGATGATAATGGTGAAGGAAGAGGAGAAGGAGGAGGAGGAGGAGGCGGAGGAGGAGGAGGAGTAGGAGGAGGAGGAGGAGGAGGAGAGAGGGGGATGGGAGGAGGAGGGGATGAGGAGGAGAGGAGGAGGGAGGAGAGGAGGAGGAGGAGGAGGCGGAGGAGGAGAGGAGGAGAGGAAGGAGGAGGGGGAGGAGTGGGGCTGAGAGGATTGGGAGGAGGAGGAGAGGAGGCGGAGGAGGAGGAGGAGGAGGAGGGAGAGAGGTGAGGAGGAGGAGGAGAGGAGGAGGAGGGAACAGGAGGAGGCGGAGGAGGAGCAGGAAGCAGGAGCAGGAGGAGGAGGAGGAGGATGGAGAGGATGAGGAGGAGGAGTAGGAGGAGTGCGGGATGATGATGACGAGGAGGGGGAGGACGGGAGGAGGAGGAGGAGGAGGATGAGGAGGAGGAGTCCGATGGGAGAAGGAGAGGCGGACGAGGAGTCAGTAGGGGAGAGGAGGAGGGGAGGAAGAGGAGGAGGAGGAGGAGGAGGAGGGGAGGAGGAGGAGAGGAGATGGAAGAGAGGAGGGGGGGGAGGTGAGAGGAGGAGGAGAGGAGAGGAGGAAGAGGAGAGGGAGGAGGAGAGGAGGAGAGGAGAGGAGGAGGAGAGGAGGAGGTAGGGAGGATGAGGAGAGGCGGAGGAGGAGGAGGAGGGAGGAGGATGAGGAAGAGAAGGAGGAGGATGAGTAGGAGGAGAAGGAGAGGAAGGGAAGGATGAACGAGAGGCGAGGAGGAGGAGGAGGAGGAGGCGGAGGCTGAGGCGGAAGAGGAGGAGGAGGAGAGGAGGGAGAGGAGGAGGAGAGGAGGAGGATGAGGAGAGGAGGAGCCGGAGGAGGAGGAGGAGGAAAGAGGAAGAGGAGGAGATGGAGAAGGAGGAGAGGAGGAGGTGGAGGAGGAGGAGGAGAAGGAGGAGGAGGAGGAGGAGTGAGGAGGAGGAGGAGCAGGAGGAGGAGGAGGAGGAGGGGAGGCGGCGGAGTAGGAGGATAAGTTGGACGATGTTGCTGTTATTGTTGTTGTTGCTGCTGTTGCTGCTTCTATTTTTTGTTTGTTGTTGTTGTTGTCGTCGTTGTAGTTGTGGTTGTTGCGGTGGTTGTTGCTGCTGTTGTTGCTGCTGTTGTTGATGATGATGGTGAGGTTGATGATGATGATGATGATGATTATGATGATGATGATGGTGATGATGATGATGATGATGCTGATGATGATGATAGTGGTGGTTGTGGTGATGATGCTGATAAGGTGGAGGATTAACATGATAATGCTGATGCTGATGATGCTGCTGATTGCGATGCTGATGCTGATGCTGCTGCTGTTGATGCTGATGCTGCTGCTGCTGATGATGACGATGACGATGCCGATGCTGATGATGACGATGATGATGAAGATGCTGATGATGCTGATGCGGATGAGGATGAGGATGAGGATGCTGCTGCTGCTGATGACTCTGATAATGCTTATGGTGATGATGCTGCTGCTGATGATAATGATGACTGCTGATGATGAGGCTGATGATGATGCTGATTCTGATGATGATGCTGATCATAATGCTGATGCTGATGATGCTGATGATGTTGATGATGATGTTGACGATGATGATGCTTATGATGCTTATGATGCTGATGCTGATGCTGATGATGATGACGATGATGATGTTGATGCTGATGATGATGATGATGATGATGATGATGATGATGATGATGATGATGATGATGATGAGGATGAGGATAAGGATGAGGATGAGGATGAGGACGAGGATGAGGATGAGGACGAGGATGAGGAGGAGGAGGAGGAGGATGAGGAAGAGGACGAGGAGGAGGAGGAGGAGGAGGAGGAGGAGGAGGAGGTTGATGATGGCCGCTCTTGGCCTCCCGGGGCCTGCGCGGGCCGCAGGGGGCCGTCAGAAAACGACTCAGGAGGAAGCGCTGTAGCCAGGCAGAGCTCAGGGATCCTCCTCCTCCTCCTCCTCCTCCGCCTCCTCCTCCTCGAGGACCCGTTTCTTTCAGCGCATGCGGCGGCCGGTCTGGCCAACGAGCCAGTCCCAGACCTCCTTCCGTCGTGAATCACAGTGGGTCTTCTGCTGCCGGTCTTCGGCCTGGCCCAGACCCCCCGTCGTCCCGGGGAGACCACGGCGGGAGGCTTCTGCTCGTCGTCAGCCTCCCTGGAGCCCTCGCTGGGCCCCAGGGCAGTCCACGAGACGACTCGGGATGAGAAGCTTGTCCCGGGTGAAGGGCGGCCTGGCCCGCCACGGCGGGGGCGCAGGAGACGCCCCCTCCCTCCCGCCCAGGATGTCAACCAATTGCGTGACAGCTTTCCCCACCCGACCTGTACCAAAACGAGTCCGAGAGCGTGCCTCCTCTTCTCTTCAGTTGACGATCGCGACTTCCACAACAGGATAGCTTGCTGCGTTGCGGGGGCCGCAGTCCATCGCGGCTTCCTATTCTTGCTTTTGCTGAAGCGGGTGGGTCGGATGTTCCAGGTGGTTCATCCGCCCCCCAGGGTTCACTTCAAGCTGGTATTTCCGATTCTTTGTTGATTTCGACCAGCCCGATACGGCTCGATTCCGAGATTCCGACGGTTGAGGCGGCCCGACGGTCGCATAGCGTCGTTGTGCACCTCGGCGCGGCCGATCCGATTCGATGGCGACTCCGTGCCGATGCTCAGAAGAGAAACATCTACTTTATCGATACCTTTGTCCTCCCCTCGTCGTCGCGGCTGGACTCGTTTCGAACCCCCTGTCGTAACTTGGCCCCGAAGCGGCCCAGGGAGTCGCGGGATCGGTGCCTTTTGGTCCGCCCAGATTCGCAGTCTGATCCGACGCACTTTCTGGCCCGGCGTGGGCTACGTGGTGACGCACGGAGCTGGGTCGCTTGTTTCTGGAGCCCGGGTTTCGGACAACCTACTTGCGCTGCCCTGGGTGCGCACATTTTGCGTTACGTGGCGCAAGCCAAAGGTAAAGTTTACGTGTTGGCTTGCCAATTGCAGATGGCCTTTCGGTGTTTCCAGGTTTTCGTAGTGGCTCGTTCTTTGGAGACGAAACAGGGCGCGCGCCGAAATCCATTCCAAACGAAATTGTTTTTTTGATGGTTTCAGTATGCAGGCACTGCCTGCCGCGCGGTGGTTTCCCGGCACATCTTAGAGCGTGCTGGCGCATAATGCGAGGCATTCGCTTTGCACGTTGCGCATGCTATCGCGTGTCAATCATACGTGGCTTGAGCTACTTCGCAGACGAGTTCTGGCGAGGCCTTTCGAGGGCCTTCTCAGGGCCCGCCGGGGCCGCCGAGTGCCGAGAGCTCCCGGCGGCCCATTGTCGACAGTTAGCAAAAACAACGCCAGAAAGAGCCGGAAGAGCCTTCGAAAGGGCCGCCAGAATTGCCGCCGAAATTGCCGCCGAAATTGCCGCCGTAATCGCCGCCGAATTTGCCGCCGAAGTTGACGCCCAAATCGCCGCCGAAACTGCCGCCGAAATTGCCGCCGAAATTCCCTCCGAAGTTCCGGATTGTGCCACCAAAAAGAGGTCGACCTTGACCTTGGTTGTGGCTCTATGCCTGTGTCCGCGGTGGCAGCGTGGTTAATACAAAAGTGATTTGCTTGAGACAGGAAAATGAGAACTTCGGCGGCTGAGTTTCGGCGGCTGAGTTTCTTTGGCGGAGTTTGCAGTTACCGTAAGGGCTTCGCCCCCTGCCGCCGGCCCCTTCTCTCGGAGAATGGGCCATGGAAGAGCTAAGTCATGAGGCCTTGGCGCTGTCGTGAAGCAGTATCGAAACTTCATGCGAAGCCGATTCAATCAGCAAAACCAACTGATCACAAAAGGGGTTACCACACCTGGCGATTGGTAAGACGTGTATGGTTTACGGGCTTGGTTACCACACCTTGCGATTAAAGGGCCGAGGGAGTTCTCGCAGTTTGGGTTACCACGCCTTGCGATGGATGTGCGTGAAGGGTGGCACCGAATTTCAGAAATGTGCAAAATCCCCTGTGTTTTTGGACCCTGACCCCGCGGATCTGCGTGAGGGGTGGCACCGGATTTCAGATATGTAGCAAATCCCATGTGTTTTTGGACCCTGACCCCGCGGATCTGTGAGAGGGGTG
>CAUYUJ010020008.1:28971-61471 GCA_963575745.1 Prorocentrum cordatum
CCTCCTCCTCCTCCTCCCCCTCCTCCTCCTCCTCCTCCTCCTCCTCCTCCTCCTCCTCCTCCTCCTCCCTCCTCCCTCCTCCCTCCTCCTCCCCCTCCGCTGCAGCGCGCCCTGCGAGGTCGGTGCAGCGACCCCTTAAGCGGCCGAGCCCCCCGCCGCCCGAGGGCGGGGCCTGCGCCCGCCGTGGGCGCGTGGCCCCCCGCGCGCTGCTCGCGGGCGGCGCGGCCTGCAGCGCGGCGCCGCCCCGCCCGCAGCGCCAAAGCTGAAGGGGCCCCAGGACACACAAATAAATACACACAAATAAAAAGATACCCCATATTATCCTATATTTTCTGGGTTTTTGTCTTCCCCCCCACTTCCCATATTTTCCTATATTTTCTTGGGAATCCGCGATTAATTGTGTCTGTGTGTTTCTTCCCCTTCTGAAGAGCGCCCGCGAGCTGCGCGGCGCGTGGCGGCCGCGCGGAGTTGAAAGTGGGGCCTGTCCCTCTCCAGGAGGAGTGTGAGAACATAGTGGTCGAAATAGTCTGGGGGCGATGTTTTGATTATTTTCGGACCGTTTTGGCTTTTTTGTTGTGTGTGTTTTTGCATGTTGTTTTTTTTTTTTTTTTTTTTTTTTTTTTTTTTTTTTTTTTTTTTTTTTTTTTTTTTTTTTTTTGTTTTTTTTTTTTTCCCCCCCCCCCCCAAATCCGCGTGTAGGAGGACAGGCCCGACCTAAGCGTGTAGGGCGCCACGTGTCAGGCAGGCGTAGGGTCGGGAGCCACGTGGTGAACGTTCTCTTAATCATCGTTTTGCCGATCGGCGCGGGCCCTCGCACCCCCCCTTTGGAGTAGATCTTGGCTGTTGTTGGACCCGTTGTCCGAGCAGGTGGAGCCTCTCCCCCATAGGACGCACCACCGCAAACAGTGGCATTGAGCAGAGATCCGGAGACAGACCCCCCCCTCCCCACCCCCCTTCCGCCCAATATCGAAACGCCGAATAAGAAAACGCTCGCGTGGTGTTTGATTCGAAGTTTTCGGACGTTTCTGTCAGGTCTTGCGGGTTTTCCTGCCTCGGGGGGCGTTCCAGCAGCTGCGCTTTCTTCCGAGAGCACTGCGGGGGTGCCCGGGTCGTCCCGAACGGCCGCCAGAAACCTGGGCGACGGCGCGAAAGCCGAATGACTCCTTGCCGTAGTGACCTTCAGTGCGGGTCGGCAGGCGCCCCCTCCCCCCAGCATTGGCGTGCGAGCGCGTCTGGATTTGGCCTCCCCGCAGCCCTTGAAAGCCGCGCGCCGGAGGAAGCTGCTGCGTAGGGGTGCTGATGCGTGTAGCTGACAGGCAGGTCCAGGGGCGAGTCGGCGGGGGCTCGAGCTGACCGCGCGGGCTTGGGTCTTGGGACGTGGGCCTTCCTCCGCGGGTGCTTCGGGCGACAGGGGCCTCTAGGTCGGAGGTTGATAGACCTCCCACCCTGACACGCGATTAGCGAATTGGCCGGTTTCGGTTCGCGAGAGGGCGTCGCGGCCGCCATTTTTGCGGGTCCAGGTCCGTCGGTTTCGGTCCCAGGCCGATTTCATGAAAGAGAGGTTTACTAAAGGGAGGTTTGTCCACCGCCGACTAGGGTCCCCGAACCTTGCGGTGGCGGACCGTGCGGTGATGTCGTTGGGGATTCCTGGGTCGCCGCGCGGTCTGTCACCGCTCCGTTTCGGGACCCCCAGCGGGCGTGCGGATCGACCGCGCGCTCCCCAAGTTTTCCCGGACGCCTTGGGGACAGCCGCGGCGGCCGATGCAGCATCAAGCCGACGTACCTCTCGCAGGTCCGCGCGGACTTCTCGGATCTGCGCTGGACCCCCTCCGTGGTGGCGCAGCTGCCGCCCCCCCCCGCCCCCTGGGGTGGCGGAGCCCCGGTCCAGGGCAGCCGCGCGGACACTCGGCAGCTTGCATGCTTATGCCCTCCTTCGTTCCTCCTCCAGGACGAGCTAGGGTTAAATCAGGCCTGTCCCTCTACAGGAGGAATACTCAAAGATAGTCAGAACACAGTCAGGGGGTTATTACCTAACAGCGTTTGCTGATAGGTTTCTAGTAGGCTCAAAAGAGAGCATCATGACTCCTCAGGGGGTTCTGGGCGGGTGCCGGGGAGGAGAACCGGGAATCGTTTTTCGCCAACAGTCACACACTTCGTGCCCTTCGACCTCCCAGAACTCCACTCCCGGGCTACATTCTGGAGAACCGGGAACAGAGCCGGGCTCGCTTTTCGCCAACAGTCACACACTTCGTGCTCTTCGACCTCCCAGAACTCCATTCCCGGGCCACATTCTAGAGAACCGGGAACAGAGCCGGGTTCGTTTTTCGTCAACAGTCACACACTTCGTGCTCTTCGACCTCCCAGAACTCCATTCCCGGGCTACATTTTGAGTGCCCGGAGCAAGCTGTAGGCCATTTCGTGCTCTTCGAGTTCCAGAACTCCATTCCCGGGCCACATTTTGGATGCCCGGAGCCAACTGTAGGCCATTTCGTGCTCTTCGATTTCCCAGAACTCCATTCCCGGGCCACATGTTGGATGCCCGGAGCCAACTGTAGGCCACTTCGTGCTCTTCGATTTCCCTCCTCGATTTCCCAGAACTTTCATTCCTGGGCCTCCTGGCAATGATTTTGAATGCCCAGAGCAACTGTGGCCCTTCGTGTTCTTCTAGTTCAGACTCCATTCTGGGCACATTTTGAATGCTGAGGCAGGCTGATGCTGTCGGCCGAGGCCGGCTTAGGCTGAGGTCAGGCTATGCTGAGGCTTAGGCCGAGCTGAAGGCGAGACTGAGGCTGAGGGCTGAAGCAGACTGAGGCTGAGGCTTAGCGGCGTGAGGCTGATCTGAAGCAGCTTGATGCTGAGGCTGAGGCAGGCTGAGGCTGAGGCAGGCTGAGGCTGAGGCTGAGGCAGGCTGAGTTTGAGGCTGTGACTGCGACTGCCGTTGCCGCTGCGACTGTCATCGCGAATGCGACTACGACTGCGAGAACAGCAGAATTCTACAACTGGATTTTCATCTGAATCTTAAGGGGAATGCTTTCAGATATGCTTCTACATATCGCTGTTAGGTTGCTTTGCCGGGATAATTTTTCGACTATTTTTGAGCATTTTGGGAGTATTGTGAAGGCCTTACGGCTGGTGCCGCCGATCCTGAGGTTGGGGAGGAGGGCGCGGAGCATTGGGAGGAATATGAAGAGGGGGACAGGAGGAAGATGCGGATGAGGAGGAGGAGGAGGAGGAGGAGGAGGAGGAGGAGGAGGAGCACAGGGGGGGAGTGAATAGGAGGAGAGTGAGGCGAGCAGGGTCGCGGGGTGGGCACGAAGGAAGGGTCGCGTGGCGATCAGCCATGACCTGGGCCAAGGCTGGGGCCGGAGCGGGCCGGGAGCCAGGGCCGGGAGCCAGGGCCGGGGCCGGGGCCGGGGCCAGGGCCGAGGCTGGTGGGACTGGGGTCGGGGCTGGGGCCAGGGCCGGGCCGGGGCGCTGGGGCCAGGGCTGGGGCGTGGTAGAATGCCTCGGCTGTTGGCCCGTCTGAAGCTTTGCGTGGGCCCTGGGACCCCCGGGGGGGGGACTCGTATCTGACGCGGGGCCTCGCCTGGGACCCCCCCCCCTTTGGCAGGGGAGGGATGAAAGGGAAGGGGCTTCCCTTCGACTCACTGACAGCGTTGATCTTGAAGGGCCGGGAGGCCCTGGGAAAGCGGGGGGGGAGCGGCGACGGGCCCAGGGAAGAGGGGGAAAGGAGGGGAGACGGGCCCAGGGAAAGGGGGAGCGCGGACAGGAGACGACTGGGCCAGGGAAGGGTGGCTGGAGGGACAGGAGACGACGGAGACGACGACGAACGAACGACGGGAGCGGACAAAAACCCTCACACACGCCGACACAGGGTCGGCGGATTTTTCGAATATCTTTCATTTTTCGCCCACAATCCCCTTGTAGGGGGACAGGCCCGACCTAAAGCTGGGGGGGGGGACGTCGCTCGACCCCGAACGACAGGGACGTCGCTCGCTGAGGACTTCCGCTGCGAGGTCCTCTCCTCGAGCGGTGCCCCCTGGCGGGGTGGCCCGCGCTCCGCCGCGGGGGGGGGAGGCGGCGCCTGGCCGTCCCGCAGCGCCCGCCCGCCCGCCCCGGGGGGGGGGGGGCGGGTGGGCCACAGGCCAGGTCGCTTGGGTCCCGGCCTCCCATAGGTTCAGGCGATCGCAAGCATGGGTTGCAAGGGGGCGTGGATTGGCGACGGGTCCCGTTTCCATAGAGGGAACCGCGGATTGCCGGCGCCGAGCGAGGCGCCCCCAGCCGCACGGATGGGGAGGGCACCTCGCCCGGATCCATGGATGTGGCGACCGCGCGCCGCCTCCCTGGATCGCTAATCCATGTTTGCGCGCCCCCGATAAATGGGGTCGGAGGATCGCGCCGCATCGCCGATGCATCGGCGATGCGGATCGATGTTGAGCCCAAGTTTCTCCATGCCAACGTCGCCGATGCGTCGCCGACGTCGCCGATGCGGCGCGATCCTTCGAGCGCATCTAGTCCGACCCCGACCCCATTTGGGAGGCCTCCAGTGGGACAGCTGGAGAGGGTCGAGGAAACGCAAGCATGGAGTAGGACGCCGCCCCTACGACTGGCATCGCTTCATCTCGATGCTGATCTTGAGAGTTCCCCTCGTTTTCGAGGGCGCAGCCCTAGGATTGCCGTCGCCCTGTGTCTGGCCAGTCTTGGGGATGGGTGCAAGTTCGAAGCTGATTACCCCTCCCCTGGGACGGCTGGCGGTGCGCCCCTGCGGACGGCGATGGTCGCGACGCGCATGGACAGGAGGAGGACAAGGACGAGGACGAGGAAGAGGAGGAGGAGGAGGACGACCAAGAAACACGTAAGGACAATAATACTACTAATAATAATAATTATTTTAGTAAGAGGAATACCACCACTAATAATAACAATACTAATACGAATAACAAGGACAATATTAATACGAATCACAATACTAGTAATAATAGTAGAAAGAAGAATAATCATGATACTGCTAAGCATAATACTACGAAGAAGGAACATATGACGAATCATACTAATAGTAGTAAGAAGGCGAATAATAATATTAAGAAGGAAAATATTAATAACAAATAAACTATTACGAAGGAAAATATTAATACTAATAATAATAAGAGCAATGCTACCAATAATAATACGAAGAAAGTTAATCATAATAACAATAAGAATGATACAAAAACGAAGAATAAACATAATAAGGATACTAATGCTAATAATGATGATTCTAATACAACTAATAATGCTACTATTAATAATAATGGTACTCATACGAAGAAGAAGAACAAGAAGAAGAGGAGGAGGAGGAGGAGGAGGACGAGGAAGAGGAGGAGGAGGCGGGGGAGACCTCCTCCCCTCTCCTCACCACTGCCTCCCCACCTGTCCCGCTCCCCTCGCCCACCTCTTCCCCGAAGAGGGCGAGGCCGCCTCCCCTCGTCGTCGTTGTCGTCGTCGTCGTGGTGGTGGTGGTGTTGGTGGTGGTCGTCGTCGTCGTTGTCGTCGTCGTCGTGGTCGTTGTGGTCGTGCTCCTTGTGGTCGTGGTCGTGCTCGTCTTGGTCGTGGTCTTGGTAGTGGTCGCTGTGGTGGTGGTGGTGGTGTTTGTGGTTGTCGTCGTCATGGTCGTTCGTCTGATTAAATCTGCTTAAGATCGGTTCCTTGACCATCCCCCGGGTTTCGCCTGGGGAGCCGCGTCCAGCCGTGGCGACGAGAACCTCCAGAAACGATGAACAATTCCCCGCGGACGTCGTCGTCGTCGTGGTCGCCGTCGATGGGGGCGTCGTCGTGATCGTGGTCGTCGTCGTTGTCGTCGTCGTCGTCGTCGTCGTCGTCGATGTCGTCGTCGTGGTGGTGGTGGTCGTCGTCGTCGTGGTCGTGGTTGTGGTGGCCGCCGCCGCCGTCGTCTTCGGCGTCGTCGTCGTCGTCCGACCAAGTCTGATCGAAAGCGTTTCCTGACCCCGGACTCCTCCTGGGGTCCATCCTGGCAAGTTTTTTGAACCACGTCCAGCAAACGCCACAACCTCCGAACCGAAGATGTCGACGTCGTCGTCGTCGTGGTGGTGGTGGTGGTCGTCGTCGTCGTGGTCGTCGTTGCGTCGTCGTCATGGTCGTGGTCGCCGGCCAGACCTGTTCAAAACCGTTTTTCGGACCCTTTCTGGGATCCGTCCCGCTCTGCTTTCTTCCCAGTTTTTCGAGCCATATACAGATGTGGCGACGAGAACCTCCAGAAGCGTTTAGAACCTATCCAAAGAATGCGTCGACGTCGTGGTCGTAGTTGTGGTGGCCGTCGTCGTCGCCGTCGTCGTCGTCGTCGTCGTCGTCGCCGTCGCCGTCGCCGTCGCCGTCGCCGTCGCCGTCGCCGTCGCCGTCGCCGTCGCCGTCGCCGTCGCCGTCGCCGTCGCCGCCATCATCGTCGTCGTCGTCGTCGTCGTCGTGGTAGTTGTTGCTGTCGTCGTCGTCGTCGTTGTCGTCGTCGTCGTCGTCATCGTCGTCGTCCTGGTAGTTGTTGCTGTGGTCGTCGTCGTCGTCGTCGTCGTCGTTGTGGTCGTGGCCGTCGTCGTGGTGGGGGCCCCTCCGCCGGGCAGGAGCTCGGGGGCATGAGCCGGGAGGGCCAGAGCTCGCGGGCGCTCGCGTCGGTGCCCTGCCGGCAGGCGCGGGGGTGGGGGGGCCTCCTCCGCCTCTTCCTCCACCTTGTCCAGGAAGGCTGTCTTGTCTAAGAAGCCCTCCCGCGGCGGGTGTCCATGGCTGTTGATTGCACTTCAAAGATGCAGTCTCTTTTTGTCGACGCAGTTCAGATCGCGCACGATCTTTTCCAGGTAAACCGTGATCGGGTTCATGGTCACTCTTTTTCTTCCACCGTGCTAGTCGCCAATGTGAGGGGATAGGATTTGTACGATCCAACTATCCTTCGGCAACCCGACGGTTCGATCGCGAGACCGCCCTCGGGAGGGTTAGGATGTCTTGCATGCGCGGATTATTTTAACATGTGCTCTCTCTCACATGATAGAAATCCCAAGCATTGCAGGTGGTACGACCAGGAAGACTATCATTGGGAATGTCCGAGCTGCAAGAAGAACTACGGCCAGAACGCTCCTGGACATGTACGGACACCTGGCACATGCAAGTTTGCCAAACGTCGGAAGCTGCCTGACAATTGCGGACAGGCACCATCGGCTTTTGCCGAATCAGCAGCACCACCACCCGAGGCGCAAGCCGCACCACCACTTGTGCGGCTACGAGCACCAAGACCCGGCTCTAGAGCCGGACCCACGGCGGGTGTCAGCAGCCTCGACATTACAGTAGGGAGACATGCTGCTGAACCTGCTGCAGGGCAATCTGCCTCGAGTGGAGCTGGGAGTTCGGGTGAGTGCATCCGACTGCCACGGGTCAGAGTCAGACGTGGCCGACAGCAAGGAGGATATTCACTTCCACCGCCGCCAGCGGGGCGGGTAACCCTGCTGCACGACGACGGCTTCCAGACTGGTCAAGGTTCGACGTACAAATCAGTGTACAAAGCTTACGACGCCTTGACCCAAGTGTGGTAACACGCGAGCTGCGGAAGCTATACTTGCGTTGGTTCCATGCGAAAGAGCCTAAGATGAGACTCGTCTCAACCAAGATAGGTCTGGACAAAATCCGACTCAACCTGATAAAAGGTGTCTGCGACACATGTCGGGAGTGCAGGGCTTGGGACAAGCCTAGGCATACGGTTATACCATCTACTGCACTGCCTGGCAAGTTCAACGAAGAAGTGGACTGTGACCTTATGTTCGACAAACAAGACCATAATCGATGCAATACCATCGATCGTTGCATTCGATAGGCTACTGGAATGGAGATACCAGACAATGCGATGACCAGTATCCTGGATGCATACCATCAGTGTTGGATGCAGTTTGGACATGCAAGGGTAATCTACTCCGATGGAGAGGGTGTCCTCAACAACGACACTGCGAACGTAGTCCTTGAGGCAAAGGGCACTGAACTAAGGAAACGTGCGCGTGGACAACGCGCTACGACGATCGAAGCCAGAAATGGCATATTGCGCCATCTACTTCATGTCATGGAAGCTGAACTTAACAGGTTAGACTTACTTCTTGTGTTCACGCGACTACTGCATGAGGCATTGTTTGCCGCCAGCGCGTTCAACTTCTATAATGGGGTGTCTCCATGCAGCGCCCTTTTTGGACGGCAACCGGAAGTGCTCCCTGACCTGCCTATCCTCGATCACGAACAGCCGACGGAAACGTCGGATTATTCTCGTGAACAGATGAAGCGCAACGTATGCATTGAAGCTATCACACAGGCCACTGCAGTAGCCGAGACCAATCGTGCATTACGCACTAGGAGAGCTGCCACCGGTCAGCATTACTACGATGAAGGATATTCAGTTGATTACCATCGCCCCAAAACCACGCAGGAAGACTGGGGAGACTGGAATGGCCCATTACCAGTCGTAAGAAACGATCCCGAGAGAGGCCAAGTCATCATTTGAGTGTGAAGCCGCGACGTTCAGGCACAATACGGCGATGCACGACATTTACTTTATGTTGAAGCTTTGATAGCCAGAGAAATTGGCTCCGATAGCGCTGCATTACGGACAGTGTTGACGTTCGTGGCCAGTTTGCCTGCTGGGGGACCTGCTGTGACATTTGGCTATGTCCCGACCAAGAAGGGGATGCTTCAGATGACAAGTGCAAGCCGACTGTCTCCTAAGGTACATCTGGCTTTGCAGTGCCTTATCAGAGACTTCTTCCGCGTTGAGAACGTAGTTTCGGTGAGGTTAGCCAAGGGTGTCCATAAGCAACCTCCGGTTGATTACGCTGACAGTTGCACATTGGTCCACGATGACAGCGATGCGAATCCAGGATCTCATCATTATGAAGCAGAAGGCACCGCTCGCAGCATTCACGATATAACTGGATCGCACATTCTAGAACCATCCAGTGCCTGAAGTCCACCAAACCTCAAGCGGGAGTTGGCAAAGTTTGAGGAATTGGCAGATGTACCGGCGCCGGATGGAACCGCAAGAGAAGCCCCAGGCGCCGAACCACCACGGGAGGATGGGCGGCTTCCCACGATTCATGAGGAATCGGAGGCTGATCTCGAGGCACACGTTATGGAAGTGTGGTGTACAGCACTACAGGATGAAATGGAACCACTGGAGGCAACTCCACTAGAGGATCTTTTCACAGTGCCCACACAGATAAGTCCAGACAGCAGTGTGCTGATCATTGTAGCTGAAAAACAGCGGGGGCACCTGCCTAAGTGGGGTCATCCACGCGACTCCGACATCGAGGAGACGTATCATGTCCCACTGTGCTCCACGGTCGAAGATTGCAGTTACGGACTGGACTCAGTCGAAAATGGACAATCTGTAAAACTCTGCTCCGCGGCAGATATGTCAAATGTAGTCCTGTCCGAACAACGGCACAGGACATTCGATGTCGACCGTGTGGCCACCATGCGAGTATATGTTGCCGCCGCTGCAAAGCGAGCTGTGGTCGCCAAAGAAGACGGCCTCCTCGCGAAAACTGACGTCCAGGCGGATCCCGAGAAAGTATCGAAGGCCCTATACACTGAATTCAAGACATGGTTCGACAACAAATGCTTCAAAATGCAAGGTCTATCAAAAACGTCACACATCATGACTTCGAGGTATGCGTGCACATGAACATTTGTGAAGAACGAGAAGGGCGAAATGGAACGTGCCATCATATTGCGCTTGGTGCTTCAAGGCTTAATGGTCCTTGAAGCCTTTGATGTGGAAGCCTTTTCGGAAACAGCGCGGTGGTCAAGCCAGAGACTACTCCTGAGCTCGGCTGCGTGCAAGAAGCAATGGATCATTGCCTCCCTCGACATCAACATGGCCTTCCTGGAAGGGCCTGGGTTCATCGAGGGGAACAGTGATCATGTTCACCGTATCTGTATATCTAGTAGAGTTATAAAGCGAGTGTGTAAATCTACACTGCAAGCAGGGATTTTGGCTTGTTTATGGGGTGTAGAATCTAGTGCACGCATCCGCGCCGCCATCGCAGATGCTCGTGGGATGCTCGGTGCCGGAAAGAAGCTGCCAACCAATTGGGGAGGCAAGTCGCCCATGTCTACGAGACATCTATGGGTGACGGATTGCAAGAGTATTGTAGAACCTTTTATAGCCCCAACTATGGTCAAGACAGAAGAGAAGCGATTTAATATTGATTCAGGAAGTTTATGACAGGATATTTGGACGAATGGAATGGCAGACGTAGAGATCCTACATCCACGCAAAGTTTGTGATAGTATCCGATGGGTCGATACAAATATTATGGCTGCTGGTTGTCTAACGAGGAAGATGCCTACGGACTTCCTTGTTGAGATCTCACGTGCTGTTTCGTGTGATGTAACCCCAGACCCTGAATCAACCTTAAAGAGAGTTAAGAAACAACTGGCGAGGGCCAGAGTGAATGCTATCCCATCAGGGGAGTAAGTGACTGATTTCTGGCTGCCTTGACTTGAGTAATCCCAGCATGGGGGTGCTCCTTCTTATTGCCCCTAGAGGCTGACTTAGACCAGCGGTGCTGCGCGGTCTGCTGGCTAGCTCGTGGTAAAGTTTCACGGGTGTGAGATCGTGCGTGCGTGGCGTGTGTATGCGCACCGCTCGCCGCCACTCGCCGCCGTTTGACCTCTAGGGGCCTCTTTTTGCCATTGCGCTAAAAAACATCATGATCACAGAGAGGGAGGCTTGGGGGGCTCCGTGGCCATCTCGAGCCGCCATGGAGCGGTCTTGGGGCCGCTTGGAGCATCCTGGGTGCCGTCTTGGGGCCGCTTGGGGCATCCTGGGTATTTTGTTTAGCATGTGTGCTCAAGCAGTCGAGCTTCGTTCCATATCTTAGCGCGCACCCGTTTTCAGTATGAGCGGGCAGGGTCCTATAGTGATCAAGGAAGCTGCGCCGGAGGTTGCAGAGCGTCAGAAGCCCTTTCTCACGTGGGAGGATATAGTACCTCTAGGACGCACATCGACGCTGCAATACAACAGAGTGGGTGCACTGGCATTGAAGTTCCAGATCTTGTCGCATGTGCGGTTCTGCTTCCGAGGAAGGCTATGCTATCAGGTAAGATCGTTCACGGTTGACATTGACTCGCATGTTGCGGGCCTGCGAGCGGACTGCGGCGGCAGGCGAGCCCCATGGAGAGAGGTCGTCAACATAGATCGGCCTGGAAATAAGGAGGGGTGATCCCCACTCCCCCCGCTCTTGGTCGTGGGCAGCAATCGGCTGCCCCCGCGCCTGCCTCCCCGTGTCTGGCCCCAGTGTGTCTCAGGCGACAGCCTCTTCCACGCATTTCTGCGGCTGTTAGCTGCGCCCAACCAGAACACTTGGCATTCTCATGCGGTGCAACCGTGAGCCCCCATGTCGCTCTTGGCACAGAGCGACATTTGCAGACCCCCCCGTTCGGCGCTCCCATGCCAGTCACCAATGTGTTTCAGTGTGCTGCAGGTCTCAGGCGATGCTACCCCGCCATCGCACGGAGGCTGCCCGCCCAGCGGGTGAGCTGGCCCCCCCCATCGAGCTTTTAGTCTCAGGCGGCGCCCCCCCCCGCCCTGAGTTGCGTACGTGGCAGGCCCAGGCTGGCCATCCCCCCCGGCTGGCTTGGCAGGCCTCTGTCGCCATCGGAGTGTACTCCGTCGGCGGAGGACTCGAGACGGTGCCGTGCGCTAGCCTGGCCGGGCTCGTGGCTAGCCCCTCCGTGGCTCGCTGTGGCAGCGACCTTCGGCGGATTACGCGGTCCTGGAGCTGACCTGGCGGATGGTGTCTGCGTGCCGTGCGCTCGCTCGCCCCCCGTATTTGCGGCCGCTCTGTGGCGGTAAAGCTGCGCGCGTTGGACTGGCTTGGGTCAGCCTTACTACAAGTTCCGCTTGTTCGGCAAGGGGCGGTCGTCTCCCACCCGGTGTGAGCGTGAGCCGCGGCGTGCCTTCTCTTCTGTTTCGTCTCGTTTCCCTTCTTCTCCGCTCTTGCGTCTTCCGCTCCTCTTTTTGGTCCGTTTCTCCCTCTCTCTCGCTTCGTTATGTCTTCGTCCCGCTTGCGCTGTCCGCGTAGTGGCCCGTCTCTTTTTCCGCTGCACTCGCGCGGCTTTGCACATCGTTCGACCTTTCTTGACGGTGCGCGGCTGGTTCCGCGTCGCTCGCAATCAAAACAAACATACCCCCGCCAGCCCATCCAGAAACGATGCCCGTGAAAGTTGACGGGGGGAGAGAGGAAGAGACGCGCGTAGTCAAACGGCGAAGGAGGCTTGGGAGGCTCCGTGGCCATCTCGAGCCGTCTTGGAGCGGTCTTGGGGCCGCTTGAAGCATCCTGGGCGCCATCTTGAGCCAGTTTGGGCTATCTGAGCCATCTTGGAGGTCACCTTGGGCTCTCTGAGGCCGCTGGGGGGCCTCTTGGGTGCCTCTCGGGTGCCTCTTGGAGCCCAAATAGGGCCTCTTGTGGCGCTCGTGGGGCCCTCTTGGGGGTCTCTTGGGGCCATCTTGGAGGCGGTCGGTCAAAAGAGGGGGGTACTCGATTTCCCTCCCCCCTCGGAGGCCCCGATCTTCGTGAGAGGTGTCAGAAATCGGCCCTTCCGAGGGCCGAAAATGGCAGCCTCCGACACCTCGCGGCCCCCCCCAACAAAACTTCAGGGAGGGGAGGGGGAGGGCTCCCCTCCCCGAAGGAAAGAGGGGTTGTGGAAGAGGGGAAGACACTCTCCTCTCCTGTCGCCCGGAGGGATGGTGGGATCAAGAGGACGAAGGTGACGAGGATGCGAACATGGCACTACGCTGGAGGAGGAGGAAGAGGAGGAGGAAGAGGAGGAGGAGGAGGAGGAGGAGGAGGAAGAGGAGGAGGAGGAGGAGGGAGGAGGAGGAGGAGGAGGAGGAGGGGGGGGGGAGGGGGAGGAGGAGGAGGAGGAGGAGGAGGGGTAGGAGGAGGAGGAGGGAGGAGGAGGAGGAGGAGAGAGGAGGAGGAGGAGGAGGAGGAGGAGGAAGAGGAGGAGGAGGAGGAGGAGGAGGAGGAGGAGGAGGAGGATGTGGAGGAAGAACATGAGAAGGACGACGGGGATGACGAAGAGCAGGACGGGGCGTGGTGGAGCATCGGGCACCCTGCTCCCCGCCGTCGACAAAGGCCAGCGTGCGTCGCGTCGCGCCGCAGCGGCCGCTGCCCTTTCCCCGCTCCCTCCCTGCAATGCTGGAGACATCCGGGTGGGCTCCGACGGGCCCCAGGCGCGGCGGCGGCAGGAAGGCCCAGGGGAGTCTCCTCAGCAGTTTTCCACGGCCTGGCTCGAGCCTGGTGTGGATTTTTCGTTGCCCAGGGGCAGGGCCTGTCCTGTCCTCGGGCGGCACACCAACGCGGTACACCAGGCCTCTGGTCCCAGCAATGGGGTTAAGGAGCCACTAAGCCACATCGCTTCAAGCTCCTCCTCCTCCTCCTCCTCCTCCTCCTTCGTCTCCTCCCTCCTTCTCCTCCTCCTCCTCCTCCTCTTCCTTATCCTTCTCCTACTCCTCCTCCTCCTCTTCCTCCCTCTCCTCCTCCTCCTCTTCCTTCTCCTCCTCGTCCTCTTCCTCCTCCCCCTCCTCCCCCTCCCGCTCCTCCTCCTCCTCCTCATCCTTCTCTTCCTCCTCCTCTTTCGTCTCCTCCTCTTCCTCCTCCTCCTCATCCTCCTCCTCCGCCGACTCCTCCTTCTCCTCCCCCAACCCCCTTCGCCTCCTCCGCCGACTCCGCCTTCTCCACCGCCTCCTCCTCCCTCTCCCCTCTTCTCCTCCTCCTCCTTCTCCTCCTTCTCCTCCTTCTCCCTCTCCTCCTCCCCCTCCTCCTCCCCCTCCTCCTACTCCTCCTCCTCCTCCTCCTACTTTGCCTACGCCTTCTCTTTCTCTGCCTCCTCCTTCTCGCGCGCGCGCGCGCTCCGTGAAGCGCCGCGGTCGCCCTTCGCTGGGGCGAGGCCGCCCTACCGTCGAGGCGTCGGAATAAAAAGGACCATTCCGTGCCCAGTCGGGGCCCTGGTTTTCGTGCCGCTCCTGAGGTCCAGGTTCCTTGAGGTCCTGGCGTAGCAATTTTTCCCAACCATCCTGTGGTGTTGGGTCCTCGTTTTGAAGAGACGGTCCCCGCGTTCCTCCTTCCTTCCTCCTCCCCTCCCCCCCTCCTCCCTCCTCCCTGCGTTTCACCCACCCAGTACAGCTTTTCGTGACCCATAGGGAGCTCCACCGAAGCTCCCACTGGCACCGCCCGCATGCGTCAGCCACCACCCAGTTGCGTTTCGCGGCCCCATAGGGAGCTCCACCAAAGGCCCCAATGGCACCGCCCGCATGCGTTTCCCCCAACCAGCACAGCGTTTCGTGGCCTCATCGGGAGCTCCAGCGAGGGGCACCGCCCGCATGCGTCAGCCACCACCTAGTACAGCGTTTCGTGGTCCCACAGGAAGCTCCACCGAAAGTCCCAGTGGGACCGCCCGCATGCGTCAGCCACCACCCAGTACAGCGAAGGCCCCAGTGGGACCGCCCGCATGCGTCAGCCACCACCCAGCACGGCGTTTCGTGGCTCCACCGACGGTTCCAGTGGCACAGGCCGCATGCGTCATGCACCACCCAGCACAGCGCTTCGTGGCCCCATAGGGAGCTCCACCGAAGGTCCCAATGGGACCGCCCACATGCGTCAGCCACCACCCAGCACAGCGTTTCGTGGCCACATGGGGAGCTCCACCGAAGCCCCCACTGGCACCGCCCGCATGCGTCAGCCACCACTCAGTACAGCGTTTCGTGGCCCCATAGGGAGATCCACCGACGGTCCCAGTGGCACCGCCCGCATGCGTCAGCCACCACCCAGTACAGCGTTTCGCGGTCCCATAGGGAGCTCCACCGACAGTCCCAGTGACACCGCCCGCATGCGTCAGCCACCACCCAGCACGGCGTTTCGTGGCCCCATAGGGAGCTCCACCGAAGACCCCAGTGGCACCGCCCGCATGCGTTTCCCTCAACCAGCACAGCGTTTCGTGGCCTCGTCGGGAGCTCCAGCGAGGGGCACCGCCCGCATGCGTCAGCCACCACCCAGTACAGCGTTTCGTGGCCCCATAAGGAGCTCCACCGAAGGCCCCAGTGGCACCGCCCACATGCGTCTCCCCCACCCATTACGGCACGTCCCTCACGCGTTTCGCGGCCCCATAGGGAGCTCCACCGAAAGCGGCACCCACAACGCGTTATTCACATTTGCATATAGTTGGGTCCTTCGCCAGGATAATTTTCCACGACGGGCGTTTTGCTACATTTCGGACCCGGGGACCCTCACAGATCGATCCAGCTCGGAAAATGACGCAGACAGCTGGGGTCAGGGGCTCCGGTCGTGATCTTTTTGGCGATGCTGCAGTTTCGCTGCAACGCCGGGGTTCAGGGATGGGGAACCAGGGCGCGTGGTTCCTTGGCATGCAAAGCGAGTTTTGGCGAGGAGCGCTGACGGAACGGACGCGCAATCTCTTGCATGTTGTGGAAGTCGATCAATGGAGAGGAAGCATGCTGCCGAGTAATCTCCAGATGTCTGAGACATGTGTCAAGCATGTTTTAAAGATGTAACAACATGTTTGAAACATTTTCTGAACATGCTTTACACACTTGATAAGCACATTCTTGCACTCAGTGATAGGATTGTCAGAGTGCCAATCCCCATGGCATCCACAGCTTGCATGGCAGGCCAACGGCCGTGCCAGCGTCGTGGGTGAGCGGCCTCCCGCAGTGCGGGCACGCGCCGTGGCCAGAAAGCCCCTCTGTTTCTCGTTCCGCGTTCCTCCTCCTCCTCCTCTTTCGTACACCCTTGGCTCGCCGATTGCCAAGTTTACCGGCTGTGCCGGGCCAAAGGCCCAAAGGCGCCGCCCGTCTGGGCGGAACGCAGCCGCTCGCTCCCACTCCCCCATCTCCTCCTCTTCCTCCTCCTCTTCTCCTTCTCCTCCTCCTCCTCCTACCCCTCCGTCTCCCACTCCTCCGCCTCCTCCTCCTCCTTGCCTGCGTTGTCCTCCCTCCTCCTCCTCCTCCTCCTTCTCCTCCTCCTCCTCCTCCTCCTACTCCTCCGTCTCCCACTCCTCCGCCTCCTCCTCCTCCTCCTTGCCTGCATTGTCCTCCTCCTTCCTCCTCGCCCTCCTCCTCCTCCTCCTCCTCCTCCTCCTCCTCCTCCTCCTCCCTGTGGTAGCGCGATGGCTGTGCCGCTCCCGCGCGCGCCGTGAAGCGCCGCGGGCCTCCCTTGCCGTGCGGCGGCACCGCCCGCGCCGCTGGGCGAAGCCGCCTCGCTGCTCGGCTCTCGCGGCGAAGCCACGCTTCGCCGCTTCTCGCGCGCCCGCGGAGGGTGGCCTTCTGGAAGCACCTGTGCGGCGATGGAAGGAGAACGATCGTCCCGTACGACCGCCTCGGGCGGTCGTTCGCAAGCTACGGTCGGAGGTTGATGGACCTCCTACCCTGGCACGTCGATTAAGGAATTGGCCGTTGCCGGTTCGCGAGGGGGCGTCGCGGCCGTCAGTTTTGCGGGTCCAGGTCCGTCGGTTTCGGTCCTGGGCCGTTTTCATAAAGGGAGGTTTATTAAAGGGAGTTTTGTCCACCGCCGATATTGTGGCGCTGATCACAGGCACGTCGTGACTGTCGGGTCGCAGGCAATTGCTTTTCGCAGGCGTATTGCGGTGCTTACGGGCATGTCGCGGCGCTTCAGGCACACCCCGCCGTGACGTGACCAGCGCGGCGTTTTCCCCCCCCCCCACGGTCACGCCCGTGACCGGCCCGAATAACCGAATCTTGAGGCCCGAGTGGCGTCACCGCCAACGGGCGACCTTCCAGAGGCGTCCGGAGCGGCGCTGGGGCGAGAACGACACGACCGACGCAGACGACGGGGGTAGGCAGTGGCAGGGGGCGCTGGCTTTGGTGAGCGTGTCGTGGGCGGCGGAGGTGGCGCCAAGCATCGGTCGACCACACTGCTGAGGTCAGCGCGTGCGGGAGAAGTGACGAAGTGGCAGTGGGCGCTGGCATCGCTGCGCGAGCTGCGGCACATGTCTCACATGTCCCACAGGCCACAGGTCCCACAGGTTTCTATTGCGCATAGCACGATAGAGTCTTTTGTGGAGTTCCACGTCGGCTAGGACACGCATCTGCGGATTGAGAAACAATCAGCGCCATTGGGAGGAATGGGGCGGAGTGATAGAATGTCAGATATGGCGCGAATGCACCTAGCTTGCCTTCTCCTCTCTCCTCTCTACTTCTCTCTCCCCTCCTCTCTTCTCCCCTCTCCTCTTCCGAGGAGGGGGGAGGATGATGATGAGGTTCATGATGAACGTGGTGGTGAGGGTTTTGGTGATGCTGATGCGTGATTATGGCAATGACGATGACGATGATGATGCTGACGACGTCGCCAACGACGACGACGACGCCTACGCCGACGTTCATCAGGACGATGATGATGACGAAGAGGATGATGATGATGATGACAATGTTGGTGGTGATGGTGTTGGTGGTGATGATGCTGCTGATGATGATGCTGATGCTGATGCTGACGCTGATGCTGCTGATAATGATTATGAATTTGATGCTGCTGATGATGATGACGATGATGAGGATGATGCTGATGCTGCTGCTGCTGCTGCTGCTGATGATGATGATGATGATGATGATGGTGATTGTAATGCTGATAATGCTGATGATGATGCTGCTGCTGATGATGATGATGAGAATGCGGCGGAGGAGGACGAGGAGGAGGAGAATGAGGAAGGATCGGAGGAGGAGGAGGAAGAGGAGGAGGAGGAGGAGGAGGAGGAAGCGGAGGAGGCGGAGGAGGAGGCGGAGGCAGAGGAGAAGGCGGAGGCGGAGCATCGCGCGGCTGGTCATCGACACGGGCCCACGGCACCTCCGGACTCCTCCGGACACCTTCTGTGCCCATGGCGGCCACCTGCGTGGCGGCGGGGCCGTCGGACCCTGCCCTTCACAAGCCTTGCTGGGCCCAAGCTTTGCTTTTTGCGGGCTCTGCGCCCCGCGTGTCGCGCACCCCGCGCGTCGCGGTCCCTATTCTTCCAGGGGCAACGTTAGGCGGGGTAGTTGTTGTGATGGTGATGATGATGGTGGTGGTGATGATGATGAAGATGATGAGGATGATGATGATGATGATCATGATGGTGATGATGATGATGATGATGATGATGATGATGATGATGATGATAATGCTGATGCAGATGCTGATGCTGATGCTGCTGATGATGATGGTTATATGATGATGGTGATGGTGGCGATGATGCTGATGATGGTGGTGGTGATGATGATGGTGATGATGATTATGATGGTGATGATGAAGATTTTGATGATGGTGGTGCTGATGATGATGGTAATGCTGATGCTGATGCTGATGATGATCATGATGGTTATGATGATGATGATGGTGATGGTGGCGATGATGCTGATGATGGTGATGGTGATGATGATGGTGATGATGATGGTGATGATGATGGTGATGATGATGGTGATGATGATGGTGGTGATGATGGTGGTGATGGTGGTGATGATGGTGGTGATGGTGGTGATGATGGGTTGTGGTGAGTGTGGTGATAATTGTAAGTATGGTGATGGCGATGAGGATGTGAATGATTGTCATGGTGATGATGATGGTGATGGTGGTGGTGATGCTATTGATGCTGCTGCTGGTGACGATGATCCAGATGATGATGCTGATGATGATGATGCTGATGATGATGATGATGATGATTCTGATGATAATGATGCTGAGGATGCTGATGATCGTGATGATGGTGATTGTAATGGTGATGACGATGAGGATGATCATCAGCATTATCAGCATCACCACCATCATGAGCAGCATCATCACCATCATCATCACCACCATCATCATCACCACCATCATCATCATCATCGTCATCATCATGCTCCGGGCGGCCTGCATCGACCTCCAATCGCCCATTATCGCGGATACGGGGTCCGGCAGCCCATCCCGCCCAGGAACTGGCGGTTCCTCCATCGGGGAGCCGTCGCCGCTCTATCGGCGATGTATCGCCGATTCCAGGGCGAACCCCCCCCCTCCCCTCCTAAGCCAGCCCCCTCTATCGTTGCCCCTCCGCCCCGAGAGAGATGTCTGCATTCCCGGCGCGTGCCCTGCAGAAGCGGCTGTGCCAGGGCGCCGACAACACGCCGTGGGCCGTGTACCTGCTGGCGTGGGAGGAGGCTCCGCGGCCAGGGCGTGCCCACACCTTCGAGATTGGTTTTGGAGACCTTCCTTGGGCCCACCTCGTGGATCAGTTCGACTCTGATCTCTAGTTCGATGCTAGCCCGGCTCTAGCTCGATGCATCTCGACTCTAGCTTGACTCGAGTGTTCTGCTCAAGTTCGGCTCGAGTTCGACTCAAGGCGACGGACGTTTGACGCAGCGTTGATGCATGAGCGGAGCGAGTGGCTCCACGAAGGCCCCCAGAGCAAGCATCTCGTACGCCCACCGCCCTCGGAGGTCGTGCAGCCAGGGCCTTCGGGCATCGGTGTGCACGTGCGCTCGCAGGGACATCCAGCGGACAAGACATTCTGCGGACGAGGCAACGACACAATGCATTTTTCCTTGCTGTGGTATTTCGCCGTCGGGGTCGACTACACGTAAGAGTGACCCTTGGCCAGAGTGACCTTTGGTGCGCGCTCATCGGCGCCCCCCTGATCGCTGAGCGTGATGCGATAGCAGCAGCTCGGGTTTGGCCCCCTCGCGCCGCCCAAGAGCCGCGCACCAAAGGTCGCTCTCATATCCAGGGTCACTTGCGTCTGGCCGACGGGGGCGGAACGCCTGTCCTCAGGGCGGCTGGGAAGTGCGGCTCGTGGGGGCATGGGTCAAGGGGGCGAGGATTGGCGACGGGTCCCGTTCCCACGGGACATCGCGGACTTCCGCCGCCGAACGGGGCGGAACGGCCGCATTTTGGGGAGGGCACCTCCCCGGATCCATGGAGGTGGCGACCGCGCGCCAAGTCCATGGATCGCTAGTCTTAAGTCGGGCCTGTCCCTCTACAGGGGGAATACAACAGATAATTTAAAAAATGGTCTGGGGACCCTCTTTTTACCATTTTTGATTATTTTTGGGGTCCTTTTTTGGGGTATTCCTTCCTTTCGCCCAGAATCCGCCTCTAGGGGGACATGCCCGACCCAACGCCAGTCCATGCCTGCGCGCCCCCGACTCGTGGGGGCATGAGCCTCGCAGCCGCCCTGGGGCCGGGCGCCCGCGGTGGCGGAGCAGCGCGCCTGCTCTGCCGCTCCTCGCCCGGGCCGCTCTCGAGCCCGGCGGGGCGCCCCGCGTCCGCGGGCGCCCCCCCAGTGGGCGGGGACTCCGCGGACGGGTGCTCTGGCCCGCGAGTCCCGCGGGCCCAGTGCTCCCAGCTGCGGGCGATGCTGCTTGGACCACCACGGGGGCTGCTGAGTTTAAATCGGGCATGCCCCTCTACTGGGGGCATACCATTGTTGTTCTATGTGATATGTATGTATGCATGCATGCATGCATGCATGCATGTATGTATGTATGTATGCATGTATGTATGCATGTATGTATGAATGTGCATACATGTATGTATGTATGTATGTATGTATGTATGTATGTATGTATGTATGTATGTATGTATGTATGTATGTATGTATGTGCGTACGTACGTATGTATGTATGTATGTATGTATGTATGTATGTATGTAGGTATGAATGTATGTATGTATGTATGCATGTATGTATGCATATATCTACATTTTTCTATGTATGTATGTATGTCTGTCTGTATGCATGTATGCATGTATGTATATATATGTATGTATGTATGTATGTATGTATGCATTTATGTATGTAGATATGTATGTATGTATGTATGTATGTATGTATGCATGTATGCATGCACATATGTATGTATGTATGTATGTATGTATGCATGCATGCATGCATGTATGTATGTATGTATGTATGTATGTATGTATGTATGGATGTATGTATGTATGTATGTATGTATGTATGTATACATATATAACAGTATACTCATATAAAGACAGTTACACATACGTTGTAACCTTTTTCGTACTTCGGTTGTGTGCTTTCAGGAGGACGTGCCGGACCACATGCTAAGTAGACGGGGGGCTCTGAGCGGACGCTGGGGTTGGTTCTATTTAGCCTGGCCTAGCTTATAGGTGGGGTACGCAGGTGCCCCCGAGTGGCTTCGGGTGGGTTTACAAGCTTTGCTAAGTGGGCGTGGTCCACCTAGCCCGGACCCTTGCCCCCCCGAGCCACCTAGGGCACTATTCTGACCCACCTATGAGCTAGGTCAGGCCAGATCTAATCCACCTTGGCATCCACTTGTATCGCCCCCCCCCTGAGCAACCACCGCGGCGATCAAAGTGAAGTGCCCGATAACAATTTGCCGTAAAGCGGCGGCATCGTGCCAGCCTCCAAGAAGCACCCACCAGTGAGTAATTACGGCAGGCTCGCGTTGTCTCGACGCGGTGGCGGCCCCGCCCTGGGCGCTCAAGGTGGAACGCCGCCGTGGTGGAGCCACTGTTCAGCAACGACTTACAAGGTCGGAGAGAAGGCGTTTCGTGGACGCTTGCTTGGAACAGACCTCTGGACACGTCGGAACTCCGCCCGGGACACCAGCTCCAGCCCGCCCCCACGGGGGGGCCACCCCTTCCCTCCAAGGGGAAGGGGGGCGTTCGAACCGCCCCCCCATCCATTGAACAGGATCTCGTTGGTGCTCGATCAAGCTCTAACATAATCTTGTTATAACTAAATTTAACGATCTAACTTTACTAGCATCCTCCTAGTCGGGCTCGATCCAACCTTACTAGAAACCTATTATAGCGAGATCCAGCTCTGACTGAATCCTGCTCGGGCTCGCTCCAGTCTTACTAGAATTCGGTTTTGCTGGATCCAGCTTTAATGGCACCCTACTTGGGCTCGGTCCAGCTCCTACTGGAATCCTACAGTGTAGCTGGATCCAGCTGACTGAGTCCTGTTGGAACCCGACCCAGCTCAAACATAATGCTGTCCTAGCTGGATCCAGCTCTCATTGACCCCTCCCACCCCACCCTCGGGCGACGAAATCTATACATATCCACTGCTCCCTGGCCAGGCCCTTCCTGAACCCAGGAGCTGTGTATACGCCCTCCTGGCCAAACCAGGAGGGCGTGGCGTATACACAGCTGCTGTGTTGAGGATGGGCCTGGCCAGGGACGAGGGGGGGGCGGCGGCTCGAGCTCCCCCCCCCCCTCCCGGTGTCGTCGGAGCGCGCTCCTCTCTTCGGAGGTCGTCGCCCCGGCCTCTCGGGCGCTCCTGGCCTGGTGTTTGAGGCGGGCATGCCCCCTTCTACAGGAGGAGTATCCAAGAATGGTACGCAGCATCGTCTGGTGACGAGTTTTCGTGCTCGTCTGCCTATTCTTGATTCTTATCTGATCTTCGGGGTGTCTACCATCCCAGATCCGCCTGTAGGAGGACATGTGCCCGACCCAAACCTAGTGTAGTCTCACAGCCTCGTTCCCGTCCTTCCTTTGTCTTGGAGGCTGGGCACACGAACGCCGCCAGTGGCCAAGCATCGGCCAACACGGAACGATCTGGCGATCGAGAAACCGCCGACCGTGCAAGGCTGAACCAGCCTTGCGGTGTCTGGGGCCCACGCTGGGGCCGCCACGACATGCACCCGCCGCACCCGTTGGTGAGCACTTCCGCTGCGGTGCCGCTGGCTGCAGATCGGCGTCGAGCCCGCGGCGCTCGAGACATCCTCCAGAGCCGCCAGATCTCCGAGATTCTCGATTTTATCCTCGTCCCTCGCCTGGACTCGGGCGAATGAGGCAGGCCAGCGCTGGCCCACCTCCTGGGGGGGGGGGCGGGGAGGGGAAGTGCGAGGGGGCGTGCCTTCTCAGGAGGCTTGGAAGGTCTCGGGCCTCTGGGGAAGTTTTCTGAGGGAGCCCTCCCCGAAGAGGTGAGGGACAACTTTTTGAAAGGCTGGAGGGCTTTTGAGAAGCCCCGCCGCCTGCCGAGAAGGCCTGCCCTCACTTCCCCCCCAGGCTCGCCGCCCAGCAGGAGCCGTGAGCCCTGACATCCGCCGATTCTTTTGTTTGTTTGTTTGTTTGTTTGTTTGTTTCTTTGTTTGTTTCTTTGTTTGTTTTTTTCAGGTTGCTTTTTACATCCGCGGCCCCAGGGGTCCCGACGGCTGCCCTATAGGGGTATCCAGGCCTTGCAGATGGGGTCCGAGTTGACGGGGTCGGAGGATCGCGTCGCATCGCCGATGCATCGGCGATGCGGCTCGATGTGGGGCCCGATTTTCTCCGCGCTGGCGTCGCCAATGCACCGCCGACGTCGCTGGTGCATCGCCGATGCATCCCCGATGCATCGCCGATGCACCAGTAGTTCTTCGCCCCAGATCCATTTTTGACGGTCCCGTGGCCCGAGAAGTACCGGCTACGCGTAGGAGTGACCTTTTCGGGGATCTTCTGACCCGGGTCAATCCAGACCTGGGTCAGTCAGGCCGTGCAGAATCCTGCAATATCCTGCAATATCCTGCACCCAAGCCCGGGTCAATGCGAAGGATCCTGCAAAATGCTGCAGGATCCTGCACCCCAGCCCGGGTCAATGCGACCCTTGCCCTGCAGGATCCTGCAAGATCGGGCGGTCTGGCTGACCCCCGTTTGCATTGACCCCCGTCTCAAGGCTCCCGACCTTCTGCTGGGTTGAGTATTCGTGCGGGCCCAATGGGGCCCCCCGATCGCTGAGCGCGGATCGGTGGCAGCGGCTGGATAAGTACCGGCTACAGTGCAGCCCAATGCCAAGAAACACCCTGCTTGCCTCGAGGGTGCCCTGGGATTCTTGGGTTCCGATGGTTCTGCCATGGGAAGCGTGACGTCCCCACGCCCAAAATCCATGGACGTCTTGGCGCCTCAGGGTTGGGTTTCTTGTGGAAGGCCTCGTGCGGACTGGCCTCCGCTGTGGGCGTGACCTGCTGCCACAGTGAGCATTGGTGCGGGCGGCCCAACAATGTGGCCAAACTCGATCGCGGAGCGCGGATCGGTGACAGCGGCTCGCGCGCCCGGGTTGCTGGCCACCCGGCGCCCCCCGTTGCGCCGCGCAGCAGAGGTCACTCTTGCCTAGGGCTGTGGACGACGGTCAATGGAGAGGAAGCATGTTTTGACTAGGGCTGAGGGTCAGACAGCGCCTTGCTCTGCAGGGCCACCAAAACGGGGACGTCGAGGTGGTCCAACGCCTCGCCGGTCGAGCGGACGAAGATGTGCAACCTTCAACCGTTCGCTTATGTCCAAGGTTCTGGCCTGACGCCAGGTGTGGTGCATCAATTTCAGCTTGACCGAGCAGGTTGGTTGTGCCTCTTGACGTCCGTTTGGTGTGTTCTGCATGTTCTGCAGACCTGACCCCCCAGACCTACTCAAAGCATGTTGCCAAATATTTTCCAGATCTTTGAAACAATGTTTAAAGCATGTTTTCGAACATGTACAAAACATGTGTTAAACATGTTTTGAGCATATTCAAGATTTTTAACGCATGTTTTAATTCAGTGATTGGATAGCGAGGGTGTCCATTGTCATGGCATCCACAAGCCTAGGGCCACGCTTGCGTGCAGCCGAAGCTACCGCCGTTGGCGTAAAAAACGCCCACCAGGCACAATGAACAACGCTGCTGTTTTCAGAACCACCGTGCCCACCAATGTCAGAGTTGGAGAGCGGGTTGCCTTGGCGCTGGAATGTTCGGCGTTTTTTTATGCCCATGCTTGCACCCCGACAACGGCCGCGAACGCAACACTGAAATAAGGGGTCCGCGGGCGGCACCGTCTACGCAACGTCTGTGGATGTGCGCTTCTTGCGCCAACAGCGGCGCGACGTCTGTCGATGGGCGTTTTGTTACGCCAACAGCGGTACCCATCGGTCGTTGAAATCAGATATTTCTGGATTCCCAGGTTCCAATCTACTTTAGGCGCCTTCCTACTTCCATGATCGAGTGGCTTCACCCTGTCCGTCATCTTTCGGGGGCGGGCGGACGCCCAATCTGCTCTCAGCGCCTTCCTACTTCATGGTTCCACCTGCTTCTTCCGACCGATGCGGAAGTTCCCGTTCAAGCTGAAGGCCCCGATGCTGGTCCTCGAACAGATAGTGAAGCCTGCCGACCTGGGCACCCTCTCAATGTCAACGTGCAGCATCTGCGCCCTCCACCGAGACCTCCTGGGCAGCGACAGCGGGCCAGGGTCCGACAGCGCCCCCTCAGAACTTGCCTTCCTCGGAGGAGGTTTTTCGTTCGCCGAGGTCCCCCTAGACAGGGCGCTTCCCCCTGCACCACTCCCAGGCGCGACTAAGGCCCCCAGAGGCCGGCGTCGAGGAGCAACGCCGAGATAGAACAGAACTTGCCGTCGCAGATCGGCCCTACTGATATCGGGAGGGGAAAAAACACACAGTCACAATGAATCGTCGACCCCCCAGAAAATATAGGAAAATAGGAGAAGTGGGGGGGGGAAGGCAAGAACCCAGAAAATGTGAGAGGGTATGGGGAATCCTGTTATTTGTGTCTATTTATTCGTGTGTCCCATGGCCCCCTTCATCATAGTGCGGCCTCCGCGGTGGCCGCCTCTCGGCGGCGGCCGCCGGGCCACCGGGGCTGGGCCGTCGATGCACGTTTCGGAGGCCAGGGAGGTTTTTTTTTCCGGGTCGCACGGTCCTCCTCGAGATCAAAGGCCAGTGTTAAGTCGGGCATGTCCCTCTACCAAGAACAGGCAGAACATTGGTCTGGGGACGATGTTCTGACTTTTTTTTTTTTTTTTTTTTTTTTTTTTTTTTCTCATAGCACATTCTGGAATTTTGTTCCCTTTTCCATCCGAAATCCGCCTGCAGGAGGACCTGCTCGACTTGACGCAAGTTTTTCGTGTGGGTCGACGCGCGAAGAGCGCGGCCCACGGTGTCCGATTGTTTTTTGCGTTGCAGTCGCCCACCGTCGGCGCGAACATTGGCACTTCTGGGGTCCCGGGGCGCCGCCACGTCGCGGGAGGAGCCTGCGCTTGCTCTCTCGAGGGGGCATGTCTCTCGAGCCTCGGGCGGCCCTTCGGGACGATGCGGGCGCCCCCAGAGTGTTTTTGGCGAGGCGCAGCTGCTGGAGAGCGTCCCGAGGCTGAAAGTCCGCTGGGAACCAGCGAGGACGGCCGAAAACGCTGGAAGCCATCTGACGATCTGATTTTTTCCCATGTGCGGTCCCCAGAAGTACCGACCCTTTCCCTGGGGCCCGTCTTTCATCCCAGATTGTTTTTCGACGGTCCCAGGGCTTTTTGAGTCAGAAAATTGGGGGAATATTCCGTTTGGATTATTTCCAATGCAGTCGAGCATCCGATTAAGAACCCTCTTGCCGGAAAGCTGGGCCAGCGTTTCTGAACCATTTTGCCGGATGCTGGCCCACGTTCGCCCCTCCTTGTGTTCAGAGACTGTCGGCACTCTGGCCCAGATGTCGAGAATTATATCGTTGTCTTGATCGTGCGTTGGAGGTCTGGGTGCGGGTGTGGGCCGGCGGCGCGCGAAGGGGCGAGGCGAGAAGGAGAAGGCCTTCTCAGAAGGCGGCGGGACTTCTCAGAAGCCTTGTCGAGCGTGTCCCTCTACAGGAGGAATAATCAATCATATTTAAAAATAGCCAGGGGACGATGTTTTAGAAATAACTATGTTTGACTACGTTTATTGTTGTTTGTTTGACATTCTTTAGATTTCTCCTCCAAGAGCTGCCTGCAGGAGGACATGCCCGACCCAGCAGAAATCCTCCGGCCTTCTGGGGAGTTCTCTTTTTGTGCCTCGGGGGCAGGCTCAGAGCGCTGCTCGGAAGGCCGGAGGCCCGCCCACCTCTCACTGCCCCCTCGTTTCCCCCCCCCCCCCCCTCCACCTCCTCCTCCTCCTCCTCCTCCTCCTCCTCCTCCTCCTCCCCTACGACGCCTCCTCTAATCACGACTCCTCCCCCCACGACTCCTCCCCTCTCTTCCGTGCGGAGGTGGGCAGGCGCTGGCTTTTGTCTCACTCGCCCGGGTTGCGACGAGGCCAGGACGAGGATAAAGTCGGGTGAGGATACAGTGGGGGGACCCATGCCACGAAACGCCCTGCTGGCCTCAAGGGTGCCCTGGGTTTCTGGGGTCTCAATGGTTTTGCGGTGGAGAGCGCGACGCTCCCGCGCCAAAAATCAATGGACGTCCTGGGGTCTCAGGGTTGGGTTTCTTGTGGAAGGTTTCTTGTGGACTGGCCTTCACTGTGGTTAGGTCGGCAACCTCTGAGATCTGGCGGCTCTGGAGGATGTCTCGAGCGCCGCGGCCTTGTCATCGGCATCGCCCCAACACACCAAGACTGTGTGTGGTTCGCCCGCCGTGGGCGACGCGCACGGCGCGAAATCTTGTAGTATGTGTGCCGTGGCGGGCGTGGTCTGGTCACACCGCTCGGGAAACGACACACTACAAGGTGGGCATACTTTCTGTCTGGGTCGGACGCGCGCCTCCAAGGAGGGCATATAGTACCAGCATGTCCTCAAGCGCGTCCCATCTCAGAGCGCTCGGGAACGCTCTGGGAGCGCTCGGGAACGCTCTGGCACGGCTCGCCGCCGACCCCTGCCGGGATCCCGCTGCGGGTGAGCTCGATCGGCCTTTGCACCGGACCGCCCACAACGGATGCCCCCCCGCCGCCGGCAGCTCCCGATAGCTGCCGACAGGCGGGGCATGCGGGGGGCACCCGTTTTGCGGTTTGCGGCAGCGCGGTGCACCAGCGGATCGTATTCATGCCCCCCCCTCCAGGTCCCCCCCCCTTTATCCCAGACCCCCGACGTCGTGATTTTCTCATAACACGATCCCCAGAGGTCCAAACCCCTTCCCTGGGACCAGTTTTTCATCCTGCGTCGTTTCTTGACGGCCCCGAGGGCCTGTAAGGGCCCCCAGAGGCCGAAAATAGCGAGAAACCTGCCGTCGTGATTTTCTCACTGCGCGAGGGGGCCTGGGCCCCCTCTGGTGGATCCCGACCCTGGCCCTGCGCAGCAGCGAGAGGCCGCAGCGCCCTCCGAGCACGGCGCGCCCGCCGAGCTGCCTGCCGAGGGGGCGGCGCGCCCTGGCGCCCCCGGCCGCGCCTGGCGCGGCGCCGCGCGCGCGGGCGCCGCCGCGGGCGGGGTGCGGGGCCAGGTCTGCTGATCGGGGGGGGAGGGGGAGGATTCTGCCAGGAGGATTCGGCCACCCAGAGACCCCCTCGAGTCATGAACAAATCACGACGGGAGGTTCTCCCTATGTTCGGCCTCTGGGGGGCCTCACCGGGCCTCGGGGCCGTCCACAAACGACTCAGGATGAGAAGCCGGTGCTAATTAGGGAGCGGGTCCGGACCTCCGAGGTTCGCGCCATGGAAAAATCGCGACGTCGGGGGCCTGGGTACGGTAGGTTTGCGTCGTGTCGACCAGCGGCGACCCCAGCGCGGGCGTTCAAGGTTGAACGCCGCCGGCGAGCCAGAATCGATCGATGTTGAACGATCGGACGTTGCGGCAGCGGCCGATCGTTCAAGGTTGAACGATCCCCGCGGTGTCAGAAACCAATGCCGGGGTCGACACGACGCGAACCTGCCGTATCCTGATCAGCCCAACAGCCCGCTTGAGTGCAGGGCCGACGACGAGCCGCGGCTGCGGGCTCCACCACCGCGTGCCGCCCCGCCCGCGGCGGCGGCGTCGGCGCCCGCGCGCCGACGCGGTACACACCGGCCCCAGCCCTTGAGCCGGGCGGCGAGCGGAGGATGGGGCCCGGGGGCCCCGAGCGGGGGGGGGGGGACCCAGCAAGGGTCGGGGGAGCGTAAGACCCGGGTTTGCCAGGACTCTGGTTCGCCATCGTTTTTTGACGACCGCGCCTCGGATTTTGACAAGGAGGAGTTTCGTGGGATGTCTGCAGCGGGAGGCCTCGTCAAAATGCAGGCTCTGCCTCGTCATTTTTTTGACGACCTCGTCGGGGATTTCCGAGTCCCCCGTACCCGGGTCTTACGTCTCCCCGAAAGGGGGGGAGCCCAGGTCGCCAACCCCCGATCGCCCCCCCCTGGGGGGGGGACACGCCCCAGGCCCCAAAAGGGAGCCCCACCTCCGCCGGTGGTTGGGCCGGTCGCCCGCGAGTTCTCGGGTTGGTCGCCCAGGATTTTCGTCCGGTGGCCGCCGCCGGTTTTGCTATCCCGACCTCCAGCCCGCAGTCGACCACTTTGGGGTCCCAGACCGTCCCGGTGTGCTCACCGGGGAGGGGGAGGATGGGGGAGGAGGAGGAGGACAAGCTAGGTGCGCTCGCGTCATATCTGACATCCTACCCCTCCCTCCCATCCCCTAACCATGGCGTAGGTCCCCTCTCTACTCGCACAGTCGGATGTCGAGCAGGGCAATGATCCCGAAAGGGTACGCGATGCATTGTAGAGCACGGCATGGCATTAGAAGAGCACCGCAAAGCGTAGTATGTCAAATTATGTCACAGCATGGCGTGACGTGGCGTAGTGAAGAATTGCATCACAAAGCTTTGCAACGCAAAGCGTGGCATCGCACAGCGGCCCCGAACATAACAGTGCATAGCATGGCGTTGAAGATCAAACCGTAGCATGGCATAGCACGACGTGGCACTTTAAGCACTGTATATCACAGCTTCAGCTGAAGGCATGGCATCGCGCAGCGGTTCGCAACCTAGCATTGCATTGCATGCCGTGGCATGGCACGTGAAATGACGCCAGCGCTGCAGCGGGAGCACGATTCGGAACGAGCGGAAACGCGGAAATGAGGCCAGCGCTGCAGCGGGAGCACGATTCGGAACGAGCGGAAGCATGGAAATGAGGCCAGCGCTGCAGCGGGAGCACGATTCGGAACGAGCGGGGCCCGAAAATGAGGCCGGCGCCTCAGCGAGAGCAACATTTTGAAACAAATGCAGGCGAAAACCAAACTCCAGGGAATCCTGTGCGTAAAAAAACAGTACGCGGGGGGGGGGGGGCGAACACTCCCAACCCGTCATCAGTGGAAGGAGGAGAGTAGTATTCATATTGAGTATTTGTGGAGGAGGAAGAGGAGGAGGAGGCGGAGGCGGAGAAGGAGGAGGTGGATGAGGAGGAGGAGGAGGGAGGACGAGGAGGAGGAGGAGGAGGAGGAGGAGGACGAGGAGGAGGAGGAGGAGCGAGGACGAGGAGGGGGGGGGGGAGGGGGAGGGGGGGCACGTCATGGGAGCCTGACAGACGCTCTTGATTCCGTCTTTAGCGTCGATTAGCGTCGATTAGCGTCTGGGTGTCGATGAGGAATCGCCGATTGAGCGTCGGTTAGCGACGATCTAGCGTCGATTTAGCGTCGATTCGACCAGCGTCGGATCGCAAGAGCGAGCAAGATGGTGTGGGAGGACTGCATGATTTGCCGCAAAACTGTTTATCGGAGGAGGGATCAGTGCTGTCGGAGCCTTGAGACGGGGGTTGACGCAAACGGGGGTCAGCCATAGCGCCAAATCTTGCAGGATCCTGCAGGGCCATGGGTGCGTGGGCCCAGGCTTGCATGCGGGATCCTGCAGGATCTTGCGGGGTCCTGCAAGGCCTGACTGGCCCTGGTTTGGATTGACCCAGGTCAGCGCCTTTGCCTCGTTTTCGCCTTTTTGGGGCCTCGGGGGAGGCCCTCGTCGCCACCGCCGGATTCGCTTCGGAATCCTGGTCAGAACGCGCCCCAGTAGAGGCCTGGGGAATAGCGGCATCGATACATTTAGGTTTCCCCAGTCTAGGCCTCCTAGAAGGGGTCCGAGCAGATGGGGTCGAAGGGTCACTCCGCACTGTCGATGCATCGGCGATGCGGCTCGATACGGAGCCCGATTTTCTCCACCCCGACGGCGCCGATGCATGGCCGACGTCGCCAGTGTATCGCCGATACATCGGCGATGCATCGGCGATGCGGTGCGACCCTCCGACCCTATCCACTCGGATCCCAGCATAGCCCAGGCCGTTTCGGTGAACAGTTTTGTTTTGTTAACCCGTTCGGTGAGCTGTTCTTTCTTGCTGTTTTCGTGATCAAGAGGTAGTCGATTGAAAACGCTTTTCAAACATACGGACCTGCCTTTTCCAGGGCCCACGAAGGCCGGGCCCATCCCAGGCCCAGAATCAGGCCGGCCTATTTTTTGGCGTTGCCTCGCCAGTGGATCGGCGATAGGCCCCCGGGAGCGAGTCCGTACGTTGCTTGGTCGGGGGTGGACAGAACCCCCAACAGTGACACGTGGATTAGTGGATTGTCCGTTTTCGGTTCTCGAGAGGGCGCCGTGGCCGTTATTTTCCAGGCTTGCGTCCGCCAGGTTTGGGCCTCAGGCCGTTTTCACTAAACCACGTTTTACTAAAGGGGGGTCTGTCCATCCCCGACTTGGGGTGGGCTGGCGGGCCCCTATCTGCGATCAGTGGACGATTGTGGAGCCATGCGTCCCCTCCTGAGCCGGGTCCTCGGAAGACTAGATGTGTGCATATCCACCGCCCGTGCTTGAATCACCGCAGGCGTTGCTAAGTGGATGAGAGGTATCAGCGGATGCGAAAGTGGGGTATATTTGGCCCAGCCTAGTTTGCAAGTGGGCTAAATGTGCCCTAAGTGGATCCATTTGGTTCGCCAACTGGCTAAGTTGGCCAAGCCCACTCAGCCCGGATCTTAACCCCCCTAAACCATGAATGTCAGACCCACTTATAACTGTGCTAGGCCATCCATAATCCATCTCAGCATCCATTTGTACCCCCCCAGTCCTCTTAGCGGCCACAGCGGTGAGTCAAGAGTGGGCCCTGGAAACGACAGGACAGTTTTTGTTACTTGTTCCGTTTTACCGTTTTCTTGCCGGTTCTGGCATCGTTTTTTTCTGCGTTTCCGTTTTTCCCGTATTAAACAAGTTTTCGGGGGTGTCTTTCATATATCGAAAGGCCTTCTGCCCGTCCCGCCACCGTGCATTGGTTGTGGATATGACGCATCTTGGATGTTCGTTGGGATCTCGTGGGAGGCTTTTCGGGGGCCTCTTGGAGGCAGTTTGGGCGCGTCTTGGGGGCCGTTTCGGGGCCTCTTTGGGCCTCTTGGGGGCCTCTTGGGGCTTCTTGGGGGCTTCTTGGGGGTCTCTTGGGGCCTTCTGGGCGCCTCTTCGACCTCCTGGGGGCCTCTTGGGGCGGAAGGCTCGGATTTTCAGTTCGTGTTCCCTCTTTTGGGGCCTTTTCGGGGCCGTCTTGGGGCCCTCTTGGGCCGTTTTGCGCGCCTCTTGGAGTGTCTTGGGGCCCTCTTGAGCTGTTTTGGGGCCCTCTTGGAGGCCTCTTGGGCCGTCTTGGGGCGGTCTTTGGAGCCTCTAGGGCCGTCTGGGAGCGTCGGGAGGCCAAAAAGGCGAGAACACCAACATTCTTCAAACACCGACGGGACATCGATGATTTTGGCCTCTTGGGGCCCTCCTGGGAGGCCTCGTGGAGGCCTCTTTGGGCGTCTTGGCAGTCTTTGGGACCGTCTGGGGGCCATCTG
>CAUYUJ010020008.1:66471-78971 GCA_963575745.1 Prorocentrum cordatum
CATGCTCTATGCATATAGGAATCTCGACATATTGCCCCGCGCGATACTGCAGAGACGCGGCTACCGCGGCCGCAGTGGAACGAGTCTTTATCGGTACTCCAGCTCACTATCAGCTTGATGTCGAAATTTTCGCGGAGGTTGACATTGACGCGGCCGCCGACTCCGACTCCAGGCTCAGTGACCACGCGCCGACCGTTCTTCACCTTCGCGACCGCGCTCGGCATGATCAACGTACCAATGTTCCTGAACATGTCTTTCGTGGCCCACCCTGCGGAGACATCTCGGGGCAAATTCTTGATGCGGCTCAGCTTGATCGGTTTCCAGTCGTGTACTAATGGCGATGCGTGAAAGACTCCATCATGGCGGAGTCTGCTCGTCAGGTCCGTGACGAACTACAGCGACTTCCGTTCTCGGCCAAAGACTCCCGTGCCGAGGGGGGACGTATCATCACCCTGAGAGCTATAGCCAGATGCGTCTGGCGCAACGACATCTTCGCGGCCCAGAAGCTGAAGGCCACCACCGCCGAAGGCGCGCGCTTCCTCCACGTGGCCAACGGCGCCGTTGAGCTCGGCGACAGGCAGGAGTTCGCCCTCATCGTGCACGCCGCCAACTACGAGTTCGGACAGATGGAGGCCAAGCTTGCTGAACGCAGGGCGTCCAAAGGGGAGGGGGCGGTGATCGAGGATGAGAGACGAGCGGCAAGGATGCGCGAGAAGCGCGCTACCCTCTGGGCCCCCAAGGCTCACCGTCTCGTTCTCGCAGGGGTCAGGCCCGAAAGCCTGCGAGAGCCCCCGGCTGTGGCCAGGGGTGAGGAGCAGACTGCGTCCGCACTAACCTCCCATTGGAAACCCATCTTCGGCGCCAGGGCAGTTCAGGGGGAGGCCCTTCAGGAGTGCCTCGACAAAGTTGCCCCTCAGCAAGACATCTTGTCTCTTTGGCTTTCAGCCGAACCCGAACTAGGGCGCGCCCTAAACTTGCCCGACGGTCAGCCCCTGGCCCCGATCAACTTTCATGCGCGGCACGGAAGGCTCGACCCGAACAACTTACTGTCCTGCGTAAACTTATGACGTATCTGTATGGCGGCCATGCGGTGCCCTTGGAGCATAATGATAGCCTCTTCGTTTTTTTCCCCAAGAAGGTTCGGAACCCGAAGATGCCCGGGGCTGCGTGCGGTCACCGGGGAAGGTTCGTCCGGTTAGCCTCAGGAATACGGACGCTGAGATCAGGGCCTCTGCCACCAAATTTTAGAGCCGTCAGGTTTCCCAAGAGCGCGCCCATGAGGCTCAACAAGGTGTCATCCCAGGACGTAATTTCCTGTCCAACATCATCTCGTTGGACGCCGAGGCCCGCAAGGCCAGCATCACCCCCGAAGCTGAGGAGGACCTCCCGATCTTCGCTGTCTACGATGTGGAGGCGGCTTTCCCGTCCCTTGGCCGCCAGTGGGTGTTCGAGATTCTCAGATTGGGCCCCCGCCAGGTTTCCGGAACTTTTTTCCACGCGTTTTTTTTGTTTCTCCCCCCAGAGGCGTTGCTAATGTTCAAAATAGAATCGCTTTCCTGTTTCATACTGCTCGGGGATCCTGCAGGGGCGCCCTTTGCCTGGCTCTCTGTGGGCGCTTGCAATGTGCCCCGCCCTCCGATGCCCGAGCGCAGCCGCGCAGCTCCCGCAGGCGGGGCACCGAGAGGGTTCTCCCGGGGGTTGTGCTGACGACGTCGGAATGGTGTTGTCTCGCCTTCGTGATCTGGTTAGTGTATCCCGTGTTTTCCTGGGCGCGGCGCGTTTTGCCGTCCTTGGGCTCCATGGTGCCAGATGTGTCCTGGTCCCGCTGTGGACCGAGTGCGCGGGGGCTGTCCAGGTCAGGGTCCGAAGCGAGCTGCGTAAGTGGATCCCGCGTTGGGTCAATTTTAAGATCGCGGGCCAGACAGTCTACCTAGGGGTCGCCATGGGCCCGGCAGCTACACTTAGCATGATCTGGGCCACCGCGGCAGCGAAGTGGTGGTCGAGGACGATTGCTCTGCCATGTTCTAGGGCTGGTCCGACTGTTCTTTCGATTCTGCACATCGCCGCCGCACTCTCGACCCTCTCGTATCTCGCCCAACTGTTTTCCACCGCTGCTATGATTCGCAAGCTCGAATAGCAGGCCTTGAATAAACTGCTCAGGATGCCGCCGAACAGCCTCAGTCTTGCTGATCTGAATGCCCTGTTATCTGTGCTCGTCATTGCCCCGTCCGCTGTCTCGTTGCCCGGGTGGGCTAGCAGCTGGCGCACCTCATGCCTGGCAGCGTGCCCTGTGCAGCTAGAAAGAATATGCTCAGGGCGATGCTACGATAGTTCGCTTCATCGCAGGGGGATGCTCAGCGCCCTGCTGGGGGCGCCTTTTTCGCTCGCGCAACTCGTGGAGCGGGCGAGGCTTCCGCCCCCCCCTCTTCCCTGATAAGCACGGGTGGCGCACAGCGCTTCGCGCGGCGCGTGAGCGCGCCAAGCTAGCCCTGCAGGGAGCTCGCCGCCCGCGCCCACGGCGCATCTTTGCGCGCGCGCTTCGAGCAGCTGCTTTTCCTGATTCTTTCCTTAGAACGCTGGGCAAAAGGCTTCTCGCGTGGCAGGTCCCGGTTCCTGGGGGGCGGCGGTCAGTGGGTGGGCGGTGGGGTCTCTGTCGGACCTGCATCGCCGGTCTCAAGCCTGCTTGGCAATGAAGTGTTATCAAGGACCTCTGCGGAGCGTGGGCGACCGCGCACAGACTGCACATGGCCACCCCCCGCTCACGAGTTGCATCTGGGGCTGCGCAGAGCCCGACGAGATTGCACACGACCTGCGTTGCTCGAGAATGTACCACCATCCAGCAATGCACCCTGCCTGGAGAAGGCGCCATTTTCCAGGCTCACCGATTGTTCTGTTGGGACTTGGGGGCGGCGTCTGACTACGGGCGGGCGGGATCGGAACTCTCACGAGAAGAATGCCTTAAGGCTGTTGCTTGGGCTTTCCATATGTATCACAGGGCGATAAGCTTTGCGCAGAAGACTCCTATGTCTTTGGGGCGCGCATGCGATATTCGAGGTGCAGCAGAGCTGGCACTCGAGCGGTGAGATTCTTTCATCGACATTGTGTTCTGTCTTTTTCTGTATTCCATGGGTGGCGGACTGGCCAGTTTGCGGGACTTGTGATGGGGGGGGGATTGATCGAAGCTCCAGTTGGGGCGGCATGTTGCGGTCGATGATTCTCCCGCTCTGCCCTGTGCCTCACGGCTCTCTCGAAGTGGACGGGGCTGTCGCTCAGTGACAAGCTCTCTCCCTCCTCTTTCTTTTTTGCCCTCGCTTGCGAGGCGGATCTTTCACGTTCGGTCTGCTTCGAGCACCATCTTTTTGTGGGCCCTGCTGGTGGCGGAAGTGGCAAGGGGTTGCGACGCCCTTCGAGAGGCCGAAAATGAACCCAAGCGCCACCCAGCTGGGGCCCACTCTCCCTCCGTCGATGCTTTCGCGTCGATCGAGGTCGAGGCCGGTGGTCGGACGGACCTTCTTGGGTACGTCGTCTCCTCCTCCTCCTCCTCCTCCTCCTCCTCCTCCTCCTCCTCCTCCGCCTCGCGCCTGAGGCCGCTGGCCTTCCCGTGCCTCGGGCGCGGGGGTTGGGCGCGGCGGCTCGACCGTCACTCTTTCGCTTCGCTCTTATTTTTATTCCTTCGCTAACCGACGCTCAATCGGCGATTCCTCATCGACGCCCAGACGCTAATCGACGCTCAATCGGCGTTAAAGACGGAATCGAGAGGGTATGTCAGGCTCCCATGATTTGCCCCCCCCTCCTCCTCGTCCTTCTCCTCCTCCTCCTCCTTCTCCCCCTCCCCCTCCCCCCCCTCCTCCTCCTCCTCCTCCTCCTCCTCCTCCTCGTCCTCGTCGTCCTCCTCCTCCTCCTCCTCCTTCCTTTCCTCCTCATCCAGCCTTTGTCCGTGTGAGTAACTTTTCCCCGTCGCGCCCCCAGGCGTGTCCGCAGGTGAGACCAGGCGTTTCGCCCGAGGCCCCCTGGACATTCGTGATCCTGGAGTTGGAAATTTGCAACGGCTTCAAGGATAAAGGGTCGCCCGTTTTCAAAATGGAGCCTTCGTTTTCGCTTTAGCGTCGCGCGCATTCATTTATAAGTTTGCCACCGTTCCAACGACGGAGGTCTGGTCGCTTTCAAGCATTTAGCTCTCGCGTTAGGGCCGCGCGCATTCTTTTTCAATTTCTTGCAGCCGTCTCAAGGATGGAGACCGTTTCCTGTTCAAATTGTGGCTCTCGTTTTAGCGCCGCACATTTTCGTTTCATATGTTTGCTGCAACTTGAAGGACTTGTAGGGTTGAAATATAAGGAACTATGTTCTGGCACGGCTAAGGGTTGCCAGGACGCTGCAGTCGTGTGTATTCGCGGTGTTGAAGTCCCAGGAATGGTGCTGTGGCGTGGTTCTGGATTGTCAGGACGCAACAGTCACGTCGATTCGCGGCGCTGACGTCCCAGGAATGGTGTTTTCACACGGTCTGGGATTGGGATGCTCAAATAGTTAACGAAATTGATGGGTGCCCACGTCCCATCAATTTTATACTGTACGGCTGTTCTATTGTTTTTCCTGGTCCTGGCGAGGCATCTCCCCTTCTTGAAGTCTGGGGGATTGCAATTCTTTATTTCTTTGAGTTCTTCAGAAGGTTGTCTTTCAGTCGGCCTCTTCTTGCAATGGACATGCATTCTTGTTGGGACCCATGCGCAGGGAACTTTGAGGGACACTTTATTGCGGCATCGTTGATGCGTTTTGGGTTTACACTGGTCCTCCTTCTCCTCCTCCTCCTCCTCGTTCCTGGGGTCGGATCGAAGTTCGAGGTTTTCTTGTATTTTCGTTGGTTCTCGGCGCTTTTCCAGCCTCGGGATGCGTTCCAGTAGGTGCGCCTCGCCAAGAGCGTTCTGGGGATGCCCAGATCGTCCCGAATGGCCTCCAGAGACCCAAGTTCTGACCCGAAAGCCTCGGGTCAGAGGGAAGGTCGGGTGTTGCTAGGAATACCCCCGACCCAAGGTGCCCCCAGCATTCCCGATGAGGTTCGCACGGCCTCCAGAGCACCCCTCACGAGGCCCACAGGGCCCTAGGGGCTGCAAAATTGAGCGAAAAGCTGGGTTCACCATGGGCCAGGGGTACTTGTAGCAATCCCCGAAGAGGGAGGATCAGGAAAGGTGGGGGTGTGAAATCTGTTGCGGCTCTCCTCGGTACGCTCGCGCTTCCGGCGCCAGGGCACCATCTTTGTGAGCCGATTCGCCAACCTTTCCCCTTCTTGCCTTTCCCCCCCTCGGAAACTGGAGCATACATGCTACCAGTGGCGGGCTGTTTTGCAATCCCAGGAATTTTTGAGGGTCGGGGACGACGTCGGGGTGGTGTGGTGTATAGTTTTTGATCCGTTCTCTGGAAAAACAGCGGGAACTATATACACAACAGGGTGCCCTATACACCAGGATCCGCTTTCCTGTGCAGATTTCAGTGCAGGGCCAGCAGAATTCGTCGGTGTGTAGAGTTCGGTTCCCTGCCTCACTCTGTGCAGAGGGGGCCTTCCAGCTGGACGGGCCGACAGGCTGGCCCTCGGCAGGCGGCGAGGCAGTCGCACGGATTACCGGCCTGGCTGGCTGAAGGGTCGGAGTGCCGGGCTCCAGGCGGCAGGCGGGCCCCAAGGGGGGCGGCCAGGACCCCGCCTGGTGCCGAGGCGCTTGGCGCCCTGCCCTCCTCCGCTTCTCGAGGGCCGTGCCGCGGCCGCGGTGCTCGCGGGCCTGCGCCCGCCCGGCCCGGTCCTGCGCCCGCTCTCCTCGCGGGGTGCCTCGCCGAAACGGGGTTCCGCGTGGATTCAACGCGGATTCGACGCGGATTCAACGCGGGGCCGAAGAACTCGACGTGGACTCGACGTGGATTCGACGCGGATAGGGCCGCGACGGAACAGACACGGTCCCCCGAGGATGCAACGCAACGTCTGCCCCCGAGGGTGGACAGCTGCCGGCCTGAAGCACATCCGCACGTACCCATGATGGGCATCGCTCGGAGAGGAAAAAGCGCCATGAACATGAACTCTTGGCGCTCCTCGCGGACTCCTTGAATCTGCGCTGGCCCCCCCCCCCCCCCTGGCGGCACCTCCGGCGCCACCCCTGGCGCGCTCCGCGCGCCGGGGAGGGGGGTCCAGCGCAGATCCAAGAAATCCGCGCGGAGCGCCAAGAGTTTATGTTTATGGCGTGTTTTCTTTATCTACTGAAACACATCCGTATGTGCCCATGATGTAGGCGGTGGGGGCGTTCGTGAAGGAACGTGCCCAGGAGGCTTCAGACCCTGGAGGGTTCCTTATCTGATGAGGGCGGCGGTGGTATCCATGGCCAATCCACGATTGGCTTTCCACCGGCTTCCAGACCCTGGATTCCTTATCGAAGGCTTCTTTACCCAACACCATCACCGTGCGTAGCCATTTTGGCTCAAGTCTGCTCGGGCGACCGCGGCGCGGGCGGCCGAGAGATGGTGGCGGGGGGCTGCCCGCCGGAGAGGCGGCCCGTGCGCGTGGAGGAAGAGGCCCGGCTCGGTGCCACAGCAACGCGGCGCGAGGCGCGTCGCAGGCGGCTGATGGCTTATGAAGCTGGTCTACGCCGAATTTTTGGGGACAGGGGCGGAGCCAGGCTCGGTTCGCGGAGGGGTCGCGAGGCGGCACCCCGCCCAGCCCTGAGAGCGGCGGCGGCGGGAAGGAGAGTATGTGGCAGCTCCCGTCTTCGCCGCAACGTGGCGTGGCATGCTGCTCAGCCGCCCCCTGCGGGTTTGCACGGGCCTCGAGGGCGGGCCTCGCGCTGGCGGCAGCGGGGCCACGTCTGGCGGCCTTTGGCGGGAGCGCGTCTGGACCCGTGTGCGAGGCGCTGGAGGTGCAGAGTCAAGGAGCAGGCGGTGACGCGAGCGGAGTGTTGCAGCCCACCGAGGTGGTGTGGCAGCCGCTCGCGGCGCGCCCTTTCCAGCAGCTGCAGCCCCATGCCCGGTGTCTGGTCCGTTCGCGACGAGGTGGCCGAAGGCCGCGCGTTGGCATTCGGGCAGGGCCTGGAAGCTGGATGGCGGCTGGCGGCTTCCGCTCGCGAAGGCAGCGATTGGGTCTTGTCGAATGCGGAGGGCGTGGTCTTTGCAGACCCTCCTGCCCCCCTTCCTGGGCCTGGCCTGGACAAGTGCATCAGCCACCGCGTGCAGGACGATTGCGACCTCATGGGCGTCGAGGTCGTCGGGGTCGCCCGCGGCGCGGAGGGCGTTTGCTTCGGCGAGGCGGGCGACTCGTCTGTCGATGACTCGTCGGAGCTGCGCGCGAAGGTGGAGTGCGAGCAGGGAGTGGACAGGGGCGTCAGTCAGCCACCGCGTGCAGGACGATTGCGACCTCATGGGCGTCGAGGTCGTCGGGGTTGTCCGCGACGCGGAGGGCGTTGGCTTCGGCGAGGCAGGCGATTCGTCAGTCGAGGACTCGTCGGAGTTGCACGCGAGGGGTGCGAGCAGGAAGATGCCGAGGGCGAGTTGGCGAGCGGCTCCTTTGGCCCGCAGTGGGAGGCCGAGGCGGACGCCGAGCTCAGCGGCCTCGTGTTCGGCATCCTGGAGGGACTCGACCGCTCCATGGTCCACTACGTCGACCCCTGCTACGAGCTGCTCAGCGGGGCGGTATCCGCTCGCCTGGAGGTCATGGGCGTTGCGCGGTCGCCCTGGACTGATTGCGGGGTGCAGGCCTGCGTGTGTGGTTACGTGGATGGGGAATTGGGTGCGCAGTTTCGACCCCGGAGGTGGCAGAGCGACGGCCGCCCGCAAGCGGCCTGAGGCGGCTCCTCCTGCTGGCCCGCCCGCGGCCCCGCTGGCGCCAGATGGCGAGGCGGCGGCCGGGGCCGTGCGCCGAGTGGCCCGCGGGCTGCAGCTGGAACGCGCTCAGCCGCGAGGCGACGCCGAGCCGCAGCCCGAGGCCCAGGAGCTGAGCGGGGCGGGGGCTATGGTGGCTGCCGAGCCGAGCGCGCGGCCGTGGGCGGTCCGCGGGCAGTAGCTCATTGAGGGCCAGGTGCTCAGCAAGTCCTCCGAGCCCTTCCTCGTGTGCGCGGCGTGCTACATGTGCGCCAGGGAACTGAGGATGGCCTGGCCGGGCTTGCGCGACCCCTGCCATGGCGCGGAGCATCGGGCCAAGAAGGGCTCGCGTGCCAAGGCGAGGAACGACCTCGACAAGAGGGTTCTTTCTGGCACGGAGGAGGCGATCGGGGACCTCCAGCCGCCTTCGGCGGCCGCGCGGGAGCGCTGGGCCGAGAAGCTCGGCGTGGGCGCGGGCGCGGACCTGGGGGCTGGATCAAGCGGCCCTGGCCTGCCGCGGCGCGCGGGCGCTGGTGCGGAGCCTGGGCCAGTCGCGGTGGCGGCGCCGAGCTCGAGCCAGGCCAGCGGCTCGGGGCTCATCGCCCCTCCGCTCGCGAGCGTGGCCAGGGCCCGCGGCTTCGCGAGCGCGGAGGCTGCGCGGGCGCGAGGGCGAGAGGCCCGCGCCGAGCGGGGCGGCGCGCGGGGGCGGGGGGCCCCAGGAGGACGAGCCAGAGCTTTGAGTGGCTTGCTCCTGGGCCCCGCCTGCGCTTGCAAGCCGAATTGATTGCAAGGGCCCGCCGTGGTCCGTGAAGAGTTAAAAAATGCCATCACCGTAGCACCTTGCCTCGGCACGTCCCCGCGGCCGTCGTCGCCTTGGGCTTGCCGACCTCAGGGGCAGGATCTGCTCGAGGCTGGTCAGATAGGGCCGGGGCACTGGGCTAATCGGCGGCGAGCGAGGGGGGGAATGTGAGAAGGAAGAGGCCTTTTCAGAAGGCGGCGGGACTTCTCAGAAGCCCTCGGGCCTTCTGAGGAGCTTTCTTTGTGTCTCCGGGGAAGGATTAAGTAGGAAGCTTCTCGGAAGGCCGGGTGACTTCGGAGCCTTCTGAGAAGGCCCGCCCCTTCTCACTTCCCCCCTCGCTCGCCGCCGGGGAAAGCAACGACTCCCAAGCATCGCCCGCTCCCCGCGCCCGATCGGGGCCTTGGGTCGCGTCCTCCCCCGGAGAGCCGGGGGCCCCCCCATCGGGGCCTTGTCGCGCATCGTCGACGTGAGGCCATCGCTTCTTCTGGCGCAGCTCCTTGGAGGCTCATGTCAGCATCGGCCCTGGTCTACCCGAGGTGGAGAACTGGCATTCTGGCATCACCCCGTCTTAATTCGGCTTGATCATGGGATTGGTCCGGCCCAATCCGGCTTGGTGGCCCCATCTTCGTGCTTCGTAGCCCTTCGTGGTTCTTACCATGGCCTCCCAGAAGTTGCCTCCTGACGTTCCCCGCCCTCGACCCCTTTGTGGTTCCTGCAAACAGCCCCATGCACTGCCTCGCTGCATCGCGCCAGGGGAGACGTCATTGCGTTCTGCAAGCATTTCCCGCCGACGTTGCCTCCAATCAGCGAGCAACAACTAACGAAACCACCCCACCTACGGCCCTCCATGTTGCACTAATGCCCATCGGGGGCCCTAGCGTATACCATGCAGAAGCCCAAGCCAGAGTTCATGGTATACGCTAAGCCCCGTGGGTCCGTAGGGATGGTGGTGTCGTTGGTTTTTTGGGCCACCCAAATTATCAGCGCGCTCCCGCGAGGCCCCACGCGCGCGAATCCCAGGCGATGATTTCTCTCGGGAGGTCCTCAGGGGCCTGCTGGCCGTCGTCGGGGGGTCCTTTTGGGGCGGAGGCCTCGAGATGTGAGTTCGCAGTCGCTCCCCAGGCCCCTCTTGGGGCCCTCTCGGGGCCGTCTTGGGTGGTCCTGGGTGCCTCCTGGGCCATCTTGGGGCCCTCTTGGGCCGTCGTGGGGCTCTTTGGGGGACCCCTTGGGCCGTTTTGGAATCCCCCGCGCTCGCGAGCCCCAGACGACAGTCTTGCAGCCCAGCCCCGGCGTTCTTGCCTTCATCCGAGGGCGCGGGCTGGTTGGTGCCTCGCCGGGTGCCGCCCGGCAGGGCGTCCAACAAACCTGCTCGGGCGGCAGAGGCCCTCCTCTTCCCCGCCGTCCCCCGCCTGAGAGAGGCCGACGAGGACGAGGACAGCCCCTGCCGCCCTCTCCCCCTGCCCTGGGGGCGACGGCGAGGCATCCCCCCCTACCGGGGGCCAGCCCCCCTCCCCGGTCTCGGGGCTCGAGAGGCGGGGGCCCGTGCACACGGGGGTCAGTCCGAGCGCCGGCTCGTTGCAGGATCCTGCAGCGCCAGGGGTGCCTGGACCCGGGCTGGGGCGCAGGATCCTGCAGGACCCTGCAAATTCCTGAAGGCTCCTGCAGGGTCCTGACTGACCCGCGTTGGTTTGCGCTGACCCGGGTGAGTGCGTCCTGGAGGTGCAGGAGGCGCTCCACGCGGCCGCCGGCGACGCGGAGCGCGCGGCGCTGGCACTGGAGCTGCAGGGCCATGTCTGGGAGGTGCTCCTCCCTCCTCCTCCCTCCTCCTCCTCCTCCTCCTCCTCCTCCTTCTCCACACCAGTCGAGGCGTCGTGCTTATCCAAGCCTGGCACTGCGGTAAAATGAAGGCTCTCAGAGTCATCCATCGCATGTGCCCTGCTAGCAAAGCATGTTCAAAATGGCTGACGGTGAAGGGCAATCGGAGGGCCCCTGATCGCATCATCCCATCTTGCTTGCACGGTGGTCTGCGCCATGGTCGGCGTGAAGACGCCATACTCGTCCAGCACATCAGCAGTTGGAGACTCACAAAACATGACAAAAGTCACGCCACAGTTTTTTATGGCCAGACCAACGCGTTTGATTGCCTGCGCCTTTGACACGTTCGATGAGACCGATCGGCTGCTTTTATCCCGGCATCATCAGCCGTTTGGTTGTCAAATGAATCACGAGAGGTATGTTACCCTTGATGCGGCTGACGGTCCGTGTCATTTCAAGATTGGGGAGGGTGTCCTCCAGGGTCACCAGAGCGCCCCTCTCAAATACATCTGAACTTCGTTTCGCACTGTGCTGTACTCTTGGTTAGTTTTCTCCAGCAGCTCCCAGCAGGAACTAGTCTTGAGTGCACGGATCCGTTCACTGGCACGGCCGTGGATCTGTCGACCACAGTTGTTGTAGATGGCATCGCTCGTAAGCTGGTTGCGCCTACTGTGGACGGCCTGCTTTCGCGGATCCAGCCAGCGAGCGCCAAACTTGATGAGCTTCTTGGTGCTGTCGGCGGCGCTCAGAACTTGGCGAAGCAGCAGATTGTAGTCCGTTTCGTGGGTCGCGGAGCAGCTGGTCGTCATCGTGCTTTCTTCTACGGAGACGTTCCAGTGGCCGGTAGAGTGAGCACAAATGCCACTTATTTGGGGGTTCAATTCACTGGCAACCTCAACACAGCCAAACACCGTCGCCTAAAAACAATCTGAGGCGTGGGTGGTACTCCATGGGGTTGTTCTGGCACGCTGACGGGGTCTCCCGTCGAATACGTTTATTGGTCTTTCAGGCCCGTGTCCAATCTGCAGCCCTCCGTGGACTGGAAGCGTACGTGTTGCTGCCCGTCGATTACGAGACCATTGATTCTCTTCTCCTCCATTGGGGCAGACAGATCTTGCGAGGAGATGCGGTCCCCCAAAAAGATGCCTCAGGCGGAGGGAGCCACCAAGCACATCCGCAAGACGGCCAAAGATGTCTGGACTGAGCTGAAGATGGTCCCGGGGAGACCGCGTCTGGGCCCTGCGGCTCGTCTACGGACGCGGGCCCGGGTGAAGGACGTGGGGGCCCTCAGCTGCGTGGGCGGGCGTTCGGCAAGCGAGCGAGCGGGGGGTGGGCGAAAAAAAGAAACTGGAACTGCGAGTGCGTCGCCTTAAATGGCTTCAGTCGATTGTGCGGCAGCCTGTTCGGAGCGTCCAGGTCCGGGCGCCGCTCTGCGGCACGGTGCCCCCCGCCGCGCACCCCACCCTCGACGGCAGAGCACTCTCTCGTGATCCTGACGGCACCTTTCACGGCAATGCCCTGGGCACTCCAGGCAGAGCGTAATTCAGGAGGGGAAGAAGCACACAGACACAACTAATCGCCGACTCGCAGGAAAATATGGGAAAATATGGGAAGTGGGGGGAAGGCAAAAATCAAGAAAATATGGGAAAATATGGGGAGTCCTGTTATTCGTGTGTATTTATTTGTGTGTCCCAGGGCCCCTTCAGTAACATCTTGAGCGTTGATAAGTTCGACGATGGTGCGAGCCTGCTGGGGCAGATGGGCGGGGAGGTGTTCCGCACTTTGGACGAGCAGTTGGTGCAGGGTTTCTGTCGGTTGGACTTTTCAACTTTGCGATCCAAGTATTGGGCGGTTCAAGTTGCACCGATGGGCGTCTCCTCCTCCTCCTCCTCCTCCTCCCCTCCTCCTCCTGACCTCGATCCTGAAGGGGATCCGCATGACCAAGTATGGCTGTGCATGGAGATGACGGACGGGGGGCAAATATGCGGATTGGAATTTGCAGATAGAGCGGGTTGGTGGGCGCATATGCGGCTTGCACGTGGCGGAACGCACGGGCGCC
>CAUYUJ010020008.1:83971-96830 GCA_963575745.1 Prorocentrum cordatum
GCGTCTTGGCGACCCTGAATCGTACCAGAACGCCGTTCCTAACACCGCGAATCAACGTAACTGTTGCCCCCTGACAATCCTGAATCATTTCTACACACCAATTCTGGTGCGCTAATCGCGAGAATCCGTGAAACTCTTGCACATGTTAAAAATGAGTGTGCGCGGTGCTAATGGGAGAGCCACATTTTGAAAGCCACCCGCCCTCAATCGGTGAAGCTCTTGCAAGTTTTGGAAACTAATGTGTGCGGCGCGAAAGCGAGAGCCACACTTTGGACAGTAATCGCCCTCAACCCGGGACAATTTTACATTTGTTTCAACGAATGTGCGCGGCGCTAAGGCGAGAGCATTTTGAAAACCACCCGCCCTCAATCCGTGAAGATCGCGCGAATGTTTAAAACGAATGTGCGCGGCGCTAAGGCGAGAGCCCTTTTTTGAAAACCACCCGCCCTCAATATTTGAACGTCTCGCGATTTGTAAAACGAATGTGCTCGGCGCTCTGGCAGGAACCACATTTTGATAACCACCCGTTCTCAGTCGGTGAAGCTGTTACCATTGTTTAGCTTCAGGCTCATACATGGTGAGGAAGTTTCAGGCGAAACGCCCAGCCCGCCCTTCCGACTGGCCTCGGGGTGCGACAGGGATGAGTTATTCATCAGGAGAAGGAATGGAGCAGGAGGAGGAGGAGGAGGAGGAGGAGGAGGAGGAGGAGGAGGAGGAGGAGGAGGAGGAGGAGGAGGAGCGCGCAGAGCTCCGCGGGCCGCGTCTGAGAGGACAGGCGCGACGCGGGAAAGAGCGCAGCCAGCGCACGCGGACATAAGCGGAAAGGCAGGCAGCGGCCAGTCATGGAGGTTGCCGCGGCCAGAGGCCAGCGGCAGCGGTTTCCCCGCCGCGAGTGGCGCGGCGTGGGAAGCGTGCGGCAAGGGGGCCACAGGAGGGCGGCAAGGGCCAATGCAGGACGGACACCAAGCGGGTTTCCTTCCCGCAAAGCACCCAGCGCCGCGGCAGCCAGGCAGCCGGAGCCGCTCAGGCGCCAGCGGAAGCCAGGCACCACGAGCCAGTCCCTAGACTGCAGACACCGCCAGCGGTGTGCAGCCCAGCTTCCGCGGAGTGGGCGGCTCGCGATAGGGAGAAGCGGGCAGGAAACCCAGAGGGGTTCCTCCTCGCAGCGGAGGCGGGAGGAGGAGGAGGAGGAGGGAGGAGGAGAGGAGGAGGGAGGAGGAGGAAGGAGAAACGGAGGTGGAGGAGAGGAGGAGGAGGAGAGGAGGAGGATGAGGACGAGCAGGAGGAGGAGGAGGAGGAGGAGGAGGAGGAGGACGAGGAGGAGGAGGAGGAGGAGGAGAAGGAGGAAGAGGAGGAGGAGGAGGAGGAGGAGGAGGAGGACCCGCCGTTTGCTCAGCTGGCCCTCCTCTGGAGGTCGAGGGCCTGCGCGAGGCACTGCTCGAGGACGCTTCGCGCCTCCCAAAGTGGGGCCAGAGCGGCCTGGGCCGGAGGATCGCGGCGCCTCGCCGACGCCACGACCCAGACCCCCTCGCGCTGTGAGAAAATTACGCTTGGAGGTCTTTCGCTATCTTCGGCTCCCTGGGGGCCCTTTTCTCGGAGGTGGACAGACCTCCTACCCTGACACGTCGATTAAGGAATTGGCCGTTTTCGGTTCGCGAGAGGGCGTCGCGGCCGCCATTTTTGCGGGTCCAGGTCCGCCAGTTTCTGTTCCAGGCCGTTTTCACTAACGGGAGGTTTGCTAAAGAGAGGTTTGTCCACCGCCGATTACCTGGCATCGGGATCGTCAGAAAACGACTCGGGATGTAAAACCGGTCCCGGGGAATGGGTCCAGACCCGCTGGGGGTCGCGTCATGAAGAAATCATGCTGTCGGGGGTCTGGGGCTGCTGCTCGCTTTGCGGGCCGAGCTTTTCCACGCCAACGGCGCCGGTGCTTCGCCGATGCATCGGCGATGCGGCGCGATCCTCCGACCCCACCTGGTCGGACCCCGTTGGGGCGACGTGATAAAAACGGGGTCGCTTGTGCCGACATTCGCGCGCGCAAGCTGCCCTCGGAAGGTCGCGCGTAGGCGCCCTCGTCTCAAACGTGGCGTGCCACGCCGGCTTACCCGTGTAAGCCACCGCGGAAGGCCGCCATGCCATTTCGCGCAAGGCCTGTTTCATTCATGTTCGGGCGGCGAAATCCACTGCTCCCCTGGCCAGGCCCATCCTGTACCCATAAGCTGCGTATAGGCCCTCCTGGCCAAGCCAGGAGGGCGCGGCGTATACACAGCTGCTGGGTTCAGGATGGGCCTGGCCAGGGAGCAGCGGATGTGTATAAATTTCGCTGCCCCAGATTCTGTGGGGTCCTCCGAGGACGTGCGGGGCATGAGCGTCCACCCCTACGGGAACTACGCCGTGCAGAGCCTCCTCGAACACGGCTCCCCCGCGCACCAGCGGCGCGCCCTGCAGGCTGGTGGCCCAGTCTAATGTCTGGTCACGCGCAGGGGGGGGTCGCATCATTAAACAAATGGCGTCGGCGAGTCCAGCAGCTTGGACAGACTGTTTCAGATCCTGGCGCTGCAGCTTTTTGTCTCAAAGGGTGCCTTTCGCCCGGTTTCTCGGGCCCCAGGGCCCTCACAGATCGGGCGGGCTGGAATCGTGGCGCCGAGAGATGGGGCCCAGGGCTCTGGTCGTGATTGTTGGCGAGATTGCCCTTTTTCGCAACGTCGGATCTCAGGGAAGGTGCGCTTCTCGGGCCCTGAAGGCCCTCCCTGGGGCCCTGAAGGCCCTCCCTGGGGCCCTACAGGGCCCCTCCCGGGGCCCTGACGGGCCCCTTCTCTGGAGCCCTCGCTGCCCACGCCCCGCATGTGCCGCCCCCCCACGGCGCGAAGCCCAAGTCCCGACCCTTTCCCTGGGGCCGGCGCTTCGTCCTAAGTCGTGCCTTCACGGCCTGGGGCTCTGGCCGCGATTTCTGGCGATGCAGCGCCATGCTCTGCAACGCTGGACCTCAGGCTACCGCCCTGCGGCTCTGGGCTCGTGGTCCGGGGTGCCCTGGAGCTGACCCTCCTCGCCGCAGCGCCCGGACTTACGAGGGACCGAGGTGCACTTCTCGGGACGGTCCTGGACGCCGGTCAGGTGCCGCGCTGGCCGAAGGGGCCCAGGGGCACACACAAATGAATAGACCTGTCGTTCGTCGGCGGCGGGGCAAAGGCGATCCGCAACAGCGTGGGGCTGCTCGGGGGCACTGGTAGGCAGATTGTCGGGCGCGCAGGAGAGCGAGGAGGAGAAGCGGGAGCGGCCGCGCGGGGGGGAGAAGTGGGGATAGACGAGCGCGTTCCACGACTCGCAAAGTGATTACTCGCAAATGGCCTGGATCCGCCGCGGGGGATCTACGAAAAAATACATCGAAGCAGGCATGTGTTTTTTTCGGGCATTTGCGAGTAGGCACTTTGCGAATAGTGGAACGCGCTCGGCGAGGGGAGGCGCTCAGACCGAGCGCACAGAAAGTCTGCTGAGAAAGCTCTGAACGACGGGGCGGGGCTCGCTGCGCCACAGATCCGAGCGACGAGGAGTCCATGAACGACGACGGGGCAAAGTATTTTGCCAAACTGGCGCGCGGAGAGGGGCGGGGGGGGGAACATGGGGGGGCCGAGAAGGAGCGGGGAGAGGGGGGGGGGCAAGCAAGCAGAAACTGATCAAATATAGATGGCCCCCGATCGGCGGTGGAAGAGTTCCACGGTGAGCGGGCCGGAGCGGCCAGCCAGGGCAGCGAGGACAGCTCGGGGCTGGGGCCAGGGCGCACCCGCGGGCGACAAACGAATTGACACAAATCCAAGGATTCCCAATATTTCCCATGTTTTCTGGATCACGTTTTCCCGTTAACTTCCCCTATTTTCCTGGGAATTGCCGATTCTTTGTCTGTCCAAGCTGCTGGACTTGCCGACGCCAGCACTCGCTCTGGGAATCATCGAGCAGGGCCTGTGTGGGGACGACTCTGAGCTGATGACGATGATGGGCTGATGACGATGACGATGACGATGGCGATGACGATGACGACGACGATGATGATGCTGATGATGATGCTGATGATAATGAGGATGATGAGGATGATGATGAGGATGATGATGATGCTGATGATGATGATGAAGATGGTAGTGGTGGTGGTGGTGGTGATGATGATGACGACGACGACCATGATGATGATGCTGCTGCTGATGATGATGATGATGCTGATTGTGACGACGACGACCACGACAACGACGATTATGATGGCGATGCTGATGCTGCTGTTGATGTGGATGCTGCTGGCGATGATGCTGATGCTGATGACGATAACCACGATGCTGAGTATGCTGATGATGACGATGATGATTATGACGACGACGATGATGATGCTGATGATGACGATGCTACTGATGACGATGACTATGATGATGCTGATGCTGATGATGATGATGATGATGATGATGATGATGATGATGATGATGATGTTGTTGTTGTTGTTGTTGTTGTTGGTGATGATGATGATGATGATGGTGGTGGTGATGGTGATGAGGATGAGGATGAGGATGATAATGAGGATGATGATGCTGCTGCTGATGCTGCTGCTGATGATGATGATGCTGCTGCTGCTGATGATGATGATGAGGATGAGGATGAGGACGATGATGATGATGATGATGATGATGATGATGATGATGATGATGATGATGATGATGCAGACGAAGATGATGATGATGATGATGAGCTGATGATGAATGATGATGATGATGATGATTGAGTGATGATGATATTGATGATGAGATGATGATGATGATGCTTAATGCTGATGGGCGATGCTGATGCTGCTGAAGATATGCTGCTGCGATGACGATGAGGATGATGATGAGAAGTAGGAGGAGAGGAGGAGGAGAGGGAGGAGAGAGGAGGAAGAGCAGAAGAGGAGGGGAGGAGAGAGAGGAGGAAGGAAAGGAGGAGAGAGAGAGAGTGAGTGGATGAAGTAGTAGGAGAGCAGGAGGAGGAGGCAGGAGAGAGGAGGAGGAGGATTAGAAGATGGGGAGGAGGAGGAGGGGGGGAGGAGAGGAGGAGGAGGAGGAGGAGGAGAGGGAGGAGGTGGAGGAGGAGGGTGAGGATGACGATGCTGACGATGATCCTGACGAGGGCCTGTGCGGGGACGTCGCCGAGCTGGGCGCCTCGCCGTGCGGCGCCGCCGTGCTCGCCGCGGGCCTCGCCCACGGCCCGCCCGAGGGCCGCCTGCCGCTGGCCCGCGCCCTCGTGGGGGCTCCGGGCCTCCTCGAGCGCATGGCGGGCCCTCGGAGGAGCAGCAAAAGCAGAGCACAGTGCAGCGCCCCTCCTCCTCCATCTCCTCCTCCTCCTGCTCCTCCTTTTTCTCCTGCTCCTCCTTTTTCTCCTCCGCCTCCTCCTCCTCCTGCTCCTGGGTTTGGGTTTCCTGGCGCCCTCCTCTTTCTCCTCCTCCTGCTGCTCCTGCTCCTGCTCCTCCTTTTCGTCCTCCTCCTCGTCCTCCACTTCCTCCCCCTCTCCAACTTATGGTGGTGGTGGTGGTGGTGGAAAACAGGCCCATCACCCCAGACCCCCTCGCGTTGCGAGCAAACATCGCGACGGGAGGTCTTTCGCGCGCTCTTCGGCTCCCGGGGGGCGCCCTCACTGGGCCTCGGGGCCGGCCAAACACGGCTTAGGATGAGAAGCCGGTCCCCGGGGAATGGTCCGCACCTGTGGGGCTCGCGTCATGAACAAATTACTGGTTTGCCGATCGGCGCGGGCTCTCGTACCCCCCTCCCCCCCCCATGGAGTAGATCCTGGCTGTTTTTGGCGCCTGTCTCGAGCAGGTGGAGTCTCCCCCATGGGACGCACTGTTGCAAACAGTCGCGTTAAGCAGAGGCCCCGAGCCTGACCAGACCCCCACCCCTCCTCCCGCCCCCCTTCCGCCCAATGTCGAAATGCCGCAAAACGTACGCAATTGCGGAGAAGATCCTGGAGATCCGGGCGTTGCATTTTTTTCAGCCTGGCGTCTTGTGGGCCCTGGGACCCTTCCAGCTCGTGCGCATGGCGGGCACTCAGAGGAGCAAACAGCACAAAAACACATAATGTCCCAGTCATGCTTGCGTCTTGAATAAATCAGGACGGGAGGTTTTTGCCTGTTTTGGGCCTCTGGCGCCCTTACCGGACCGTGGGACCGCCAAAAAACGAATCAGGATGAAACACTGGCCACGGGGAAAGTGTCGGGGCTTCAAGGACCCTGAGATCTGGGCTTTGCAATCTTTTCGGGCCGGGCGGTTTCGCTCAGTTTCGGACCCCAGGACCTATTCATATTGATCCGTCTGAACAAATGGCGCAGAAAGATGGGGTGTAGGGCTCCAGTCGTGATTTTCCGCGATGCTGTTTTTTTTCCGCAACGTCGGATCTCAGGGGAGCGAGGGGGCGTGAGCGGGGTTGGGTCGCGGGATGGGTCGCAGGGTAGGTCGCGGGTGGGTCGCGGGGTGGGTCGCGGGTGGATCGCGGGTCGGGTCGCTGGGCACTCGGAGAAAATAACGTAGCACCCCGCAATTGCGGATAAGAGTGTGGAGGCGGGCGCGGGCGACGCGGGCGTCGAGCCGGCGGACCTCGTGGCCCTCACCTTCCCTGTCGATGGCGCCCTCCTCCTCCTCCTCCTCCTCCTCCTCCTGAGGCACGGTGCGCTCCTCCTCCTCCTCCTCCTGCTGCTCCTCCTCCTCTTCCTCGTCCGTGTCCTCGTCCTCATCGTCGTCGTCGTCGTCGTCCGCCTCCGCCTCCTCCACCTCCTCCTCCTCTTCCTCCTTTTCCTCCTCCTCCTCCTCCTCCTCCTCCTCCTCCCCTTCTCCTCCTCCTTCTCCTCCTCCACCTCCACCTGGAAGGAATTCAAGAACAGCCCGCCCGGCGCCGAAAATTTAGATATGTACACTGACCGCGTTTGGGTCGCAGGTTCTCCACTGGAACAATGGCAAGAACCCGCCGCCGGCGGCCGAAGTTTTGAATGTGTTCAGTTACGTAGTTTGGGTCTCGGGTCGGACGCGGGTTATCCCCTCCACCTTGTAAGGAATTCAAAAGCAGCCCGCGCAGGCGCCAAATGATTTGATTGTTGTTCACTGAACGCGGTTTGGGTCTGCGGGGGGTCGCAGCGGTCGCAGGTTCTCCCCTGGAACGAATGCAGTCCATTGCAAAGAGTCCGCCGCGGCGCGGCAATTTTGGTGGGTCGCGGGTGGTTTCTCGGGTGTGGGTCGCGGGTGGGTGGTGCGGTTGGTCGCGGTTGTCGGGGGTTGTACGGCGGGGCGCGGTGTTTGGTGGTAGCGGTGTGGGTCGCAGGTTCCCACCTGGATAACGAAATGCAAAGAACAGCCCGCCGCAGGCGCCGAACATTTAGATATGTACACTGAACGCGGTTTGGGTCGCAGGTTCTCCACCTGGAACGAATGGAAAAGAAACCCGCCGCAGGCGCCGAAGTTTTGATGTGTTCAGTGAACGTAGTTTGGGTCGCGGGTCGGACGCGGGTTCTCCACCTCCACCTGGAAGGAATTCAAAAGCAGCCCGCCGCAGGCGCCAAAAAATTTGATTTGTACACTGAACGCGGTTTGGGTCGCGGGTGGGTCGCAGGTTCTCCACCTGGAACGGATGCAAAGGAAGTCCGCCGCAGGCGCCGAAAATTTTGGGTGGGTCGCGGGGTGGGTCGCGGGTGGGTCGCGGGTGGGTCGCGGTGGGTCGCGGGTTGGTCGCCGGCGCGGTTTGGGTCGCGGGTGGGTCGCAGGTTCTCCACCTGGAACGAATGCAAAAGAAGCCCGCCGCAGGCGCCGAAAATTTTGGGTGGGTCGCGGGGTGGGTCGCGGGTCGGACGCGGGTGGGTCGCGGTGGGTCGCGGTTGGGTCGCGGGGTGGGTCGCGGGGTGGGTCGTGGGTGGGTTGCCGGTGGGTCGCGGGTGGGTCGCCGGGGGGGTCTCGGGTTGGGTCGCGGGCGGGTCGCGGGGTGGGTCGCGGCTGGGTCGCGGGTGGGTCGCGGGTGGGTCGCGGGGTGGGTCGCGGGTGGGTCGCGGGGTGGGTCGCGGGTGGGTCGCGGGTGGGTCGCGGGGTGGGTCTCGGGGCGGGTCGCGGGTGGGACGACGACAACAACAAACAACAAACAACAAACAGCATACAACAAACAACAAGCAACAAACAACATACAACAAACAACAAGCAACAAACAACAAACAACAAGAATCCGCATCGCGGAATTCCACTTCAGCCACGCACCCAGGGACAGTGAATGACTGTTCGGTTCAGCCCCCTCACTCTGACAAACATAATGGTCATGCGTTTTCGGAGCTCCGCGCGGATTTCTTGGATCGGCGCCAGACCCCCCTGGCGCATGGTGGATATTCGGAGGAAGGAAAACCAGCATAATTACGCAGGACGAAAGATTTTCTTCTTGATGTGAAAAAGGCGATGAGGAGTTCATAAGATAATATCGGCGCCGCCAGACAGACGGCGTCTGGACGAGCTGCGCGCAGGCAGCAACCACGAGGAGAGAGATGCATTCATGTTGAGTGGGGCCCGCTCGCGCGGAACGCGCGGAAAGCTTGTGGGAGTGCGCGAGACAGCGCAGGACCCATCCTGGGAAGTTGATGACAGAACCCCCTCCCCCGTGAAGTCTTAACGCGGGCGGATTCCGGGGTCCGCGGATCCGATTTCTCCCGGTTCTCAGTTTTAATTTAATCGGAGGTTGGCGGGTGAGACCGACGTGAAACGGAGACCCCCCCTTACCAGGAAATCGATTTCGGTTTCGGGTTCGTGTCGTGCGTGCCGTGCGTGCGTGCGGGCGAGGCGAAGCTGCGTGGGCGGGCGAGAGGAAATCCTCCTGTGGCTGGGCCGCGGCAGGACCAAATGTTGCTCCTCCGGCGGCCGGTGCCGCGCGGTGTCCCGCCAGTGTCCCTCTGGTGTCCCGAAATCCTCCTGTGGCTGGGCCGCGGCCGGACCAAATGTTGCTCCTCTGGCGGCCGGTGCCGCTCAGTGTCCCGCCGGTGTCCCGCTGGTGTCCCGAAATCCTCCTGTGGCTGGGCCGCGGCCGGACTAACTGTTTCTCATCCGGCGGCTGGTGGCGCGCGGTGTCCCGCCGGTGTCCCGTGGTTTTCCCGTGGTGTCCCGTTGAGTGAGATCAATCGTGAGATCGATAGTGAGATCGATACTGAGATCGATGTGGTGCCCCCCGAGGTGTCCCTTGGTGTCCCGTGGTGTCCCGTTGAGTGAGATCGATAGTGAGATCGATAGTGAGATCGACAGGTGTCCCGTGGTGGCCCGTGGTGTCCCGTTGAGTGAGATCGATAGTGAGATCGATAGTGAGATCGATGTGGTGTCCCGAGGTGTCCCGTGGTGTCCTATGGTGTCCCGCTGAGTGAGATCGATAGTGCGATCGATAGTGAGACCGATCGTGAGATCGAGAGATGTCCCACGTAGTCCCGTGGTGTCCCGTGGTGGCCCGTGGTGTCCCGTGGTGTCCCGTTGAGTGAGATCGATGGTGAGATCGATAGTGAGACCGATAGTGAGATCGAGAGGTGTCCCGCGTAGTCCCGTGGTGTCCCGTGGTGTCCCGTGGTGTCCCGTGGTGTCCCGTTGAGTGAGATCAATAGTGAGATCGATAGTGAGATCGACAAGTGTTCCGTGGTGTCCCGTGGTGTCCCGTTGTGTCCCGTGGAGTGAGATTGATAGTGAGATCGATTGAGTCAGATGGTGGTTCCCCCCCTCTCCCCATCCCCACAACCTCCTTATCACCCGAAGGGTGGTCGTATAGGTATTATCAACTTTACACGTGGTAGAAATCGGATCCACCGAAACAGAAGCCCAAACCAACATCGGACCCGCGCGAACTTCATTGCATCCGACGGCGGTTATCTCGTACGCGTCTGCTCAAGACTTTAAACCGTCGTTCTGGGCCCAAGTGGGAAGCACTTTCGTCCTGGGGATGTAATGATCATAGGTGTCCTGAACTCCACTCCGTGCGGGTTTCTGGGATCGGCGTCAGACCCCCCTGGCGCGCTCCGCGCTCCAGGGAGAGGGTCTCAGCGCCGATCCAAGAAATCTGGTCGGAGCTCGGAACGTTTTCCTTGCGTATGCAGAGGGACACGTACGGATACCGCTGCCGTTCACTCGTTTTCGCCTTTTGGGGCCTCCTGGGGGTCGAGGGGTTTCTCCGGGAAAAGGGTTACTTCTCCGGGTGAACTACCGAATCCTTATAGATTCCTGGGGATCCTTCGGAAAGGGTCAGTTCTCCGGGCGAGACCTCATCGAGGGTCCTCACACTTCTGTCAAATTGACTCTCGCAAATTGCAGTGGGCTGCCCTAAAGGCGCCACAGAGATTTCCCATCAGTCTGGCTTCTTTTGCCCAGAGAAGTAGCTCTTCTTGGTAATATCACTAAACTACATGTGGCGACCAAGTCGGTAGCAGCTCGTAGTTAGGAGTTAGTCGATAGAACGGAGTTGTTTGTATTTAGTGATGAATAGTGGTTCGAACATAATCAACAGTCTGTTGTTAGTAGCTAGTCGTATGTAGTACGTAATACGTAGCTCGTAGTTAGTAGGTTGTAGGTCGTACTTAGTAGCTAGTGGTTTGTTGTCAGTACTTAGTAGTGGTAGTAGTAGTAGTAGTAGTAGTAGTAGTAGTAGTAGTAGTAAGAGTAGCAGTAGTAGTAATAGTATTACTAGTAGTAGTAGCAGTAGTAGTAGTAGTAGTAGTAGTAGTAACAGTAGTAGTTGTAGCAGTAGTAGTAGTAGTAGTAGTAAAAGTAGTTGGTACTTACTAGTTAATACTTGATAGTAGCAGTAATCGTAGTAGTATTACTCGTGGTGGTAGTAGCTGTAGTAGTAGTAGTAGTAGTAGTAGTAGTAGTAGTAGCAGTTGTCGAGGTCGTACAGTATATGTAGTAGTAGTCGTAGTAGTACTAGTATAAAGTATAGCAGTAGTAGTAGTAGATGCGTAGTAGTAGTACGTCGGTAAGGCGTAGTAGTAGTAGTAGTCGCGTAGTCGTTTATAGTAGGTCGTTTAGTGTAGTAGTTAGACAGGAGTAGTCTAGTAGTAGTAGAAAGCATTATAATGACCGATGAGTAGTCGTGTCGATTCGTACTTTGGTTGCTAAGCGGTGTGTGCCGCTGTGTAGTAATAGTAATTAGTATTATTAGTGTATGTAGTACGTAGTAGTACAGTTAGTCGTCGTAGTATAGTACGCAGTAAGTTGAGTATAGTACTAGTAGTATTTTAATAGTCGATAGTAGTAGTAGTAATTCTATGTATAAGGACTATTATGGTGTTATAGTGGTAGTATTAGTAGACGTACACGTCGTAGTATAACTAATAGTAGTGTCGTATTGTAGTAGTCGTAGTGTCGTTGTAGTAGGTGGTACGTTGGTAGTGAAGTGTAGTAGTAGTGGTAGTGTAGTAAGTATAATTGTAGTAGTAGTAGTAGAGTTCGGAGTAGTGAGTAATCACGCATATGGGGATCGTAGTAGTAGTAGTGATGGTACGATGTGTTCTATAGTAGTAATTAGTTAAGTAGTAGTAGTAGTTCTATTATAGTATAGTGTAGTATAGTAGTAGAGTATTTTTGTTGTAGAGTAGTAGTAGTCAAGTGTTAGTAGTAGTAGTAGTTAGTCGTCGTAGTAGTAGTAGTAGTAGTAGTAGTAGTAGTAGTAGTAGTAGTAGTAGTAGTAGTAGTAGTAGTAGTAGTAGTAGTAGTAGTGCTTATAGTGGTAGTGGCAGTAGCAGTACCAGTAGTAATAGCAGTCGCAGTTGTAGTAGTAGTAGTAGTCGTAGTAGTAGTAGTAGTAGTAGTAGTCGTAGTCGTAGTCGTAGTCGTAGTAGTAGTAGTAGTAGTAGCAGCAGCAGTAGTAGTAGTAGTAGTAGTAGTAGTAGTAGTAGTAATCGTAGTAGTAGTGGCCTTATGAATAATACTAGTAGTAGGTATGGTAGTAGTAGTAGTAGTAGTAGTAGTAGTAGTAGTAATAGTAGTAGTCGCAGGAATAGTAGTAGTAGTAGTAGTAGTAGTAGTAGTAGTAGTAGTCGTAGTAGTAGTAGTAGTAGTAGTAGTAGTAGTAGTAGTAGTAGTAGTTGTAGTAGCAGCAGCAGTAGTAGTAGTAGTGGTCTTCGTAGCAGTGGAAGATGTAGTCGTAGCAGTCGCAGCATAGTAGTTGCAGTAGCAGTAGTAGCAGTAGTAGTAGTAGTAGTTGTAGTAGCAGCAGGAGTAGTAGTCATCTCATAGTGGGAGTCGTAGTCATGTCCGGTAGTGGTAACCAGTTAGAATCTAGTTGCTGGCAGCTAGTCGTTCGTAGGCAGTAGCGAACAATTGGCTGCTTATTGCCAGTCGCTGCTCATCGTAGTTAACCGTTGGTACGTAGTAGTTGGTAGTGCTAGTAGCAGTTGTAGTAGCAGCGGTAGCAGTGGTAGTATGAGTAGAAGTCGAATTATCATGCATGGTAGTAGTTGTAGTAGTCGTAGTAGTAGTAGTAGTAGTAGTAGTAGTAGTCGTAGTAGTGGTAGTAGTAGTAGCAGAAGTAGTAGTAGTAGTAGTAGTAGTAGTAGTAGTAGTAGTCGTCAAAATGGAAGTAGTCGTAGTAGTAGTAGCCGTGCTAGAACTATTAGTAGTAGGTAGTAGCAGTAGCAGTAGCAGTAGCAGTAGTAGTAGACGTAGCAGTAATAGTAGTACTCGTAGTACTCGTAGTAGTAGTTGTAGTAGTAGTAGTAGTAGTAGTAATTGTGACGGTGGTAGTAGTAGTAGTCGGAGTGGTAGTAGTAGTAGTAGTTGCAGCAGTAGTAGCATTCGTAGTTTTAATTGCATCCGTCGTCGTAGTAGCCGTCGTAGTGGTAGTAGTAGTAGTAGTAGTAGTA
>CAUYUJ010020008.1:96930-121930 GCA_963575745.1 Prorocentrum cordatum
GTAGTAGTAGTCGTAGAAGTAGGAGTAGTGGTAGTCGTCGTAGTCGTGGTCGTAGTCGCAGTAGTAGTAGTATAGTAGTATAGTAGTAGTAGTAGTAGTAGTAGTAGTAGTAGTAGTAGTAGTAGTAGTAGTAGTAGTAGTAGTAGTAGTAGTAGTAGTAGTAGTAGTAGTAGTAGTAGTAGTAGTAGTAGTAGTAGTAGTAGTAGTAGTAGTAGTAGTAGTAGTAGTAGTAGTAGGAGCAGTCGTAGTAGTAGTGGAAGTAGTAGTAGTAGTAGTAGTAGTAGTAGCAGTCGTAGTAGTAGTAGTCGTAGTAGTCGTAGTAGTCGTAGTAGTCGTAGAAGTCGTAGTAGTCGTAGTAGTCGTCGTCGTCGTAGTAGTAGTAGTAGTAGTAGTAGCAGTAGTAGTAGTAGTCGTAGTAGTCGTCGTATTAGTATTTGTAGTCGTGTTTGGTGTTTGGTGTTTGGTGTTTGGTGTGAAGTGTCTTGGGTCTGGTGTCTGGTGTCTGGTGTTTGGTGTTCGGTGTGTTGTGTTTGGTGTTTGGTGTGTGGTGTTTGGTGTTGTGGTGTGTGGTGTTTGATGTTTAGTGTTTGCTGTTTGGTGTTGGGTGTTGAGTGTTGGGTGTTTGGTGTTGAGTGTTTGGTGTTCGGTGTTTGGTGCTTGGTGTTTGGTGTTTGATGTTTAGTGTTTGGTGTTTGTGGGTTGGGGATTGGTGGTTGGTATGTGGTGTTTGGTGTTTGGTGTTGGTGTTTGGTGTTTGGTGTTGGGTGTTTGGTGTTCGGGGGTTGATGTTTGGTGTTGGGGGTTGGTGTTTGCTGTTTGGGGGCTGGTGTTTGTCGTTTGGTTTGTGGTGTTTGGGGAAGGCGGGAAAACCTGTGAGGGTCCCACCCAGAGAAGTAACCGACCCGGTATTTGCCTCATTGCACTCGGAGAAATAACCCTGTTCCCGGAGAAGTAGCCCTTTTCCCGGAGAAGAACTTGTTCTCCTCCTGGGGGGCCCTCGTCGCCACGGCTGGATTCGCCTTGCAGTTCTAGTCAGAACGCACCCAAGGAGAGGTCTGGGGAGTAACAGTACCAGTACCTTTTGCATGAGCTGGCATGTTGCACTCATACCTATGCGACCCGCAGATTTCTTGGGGTGTACTTCTAGGGGGGCTATGGGTGTGTGTGTTGTTTGATGAGATCCCAGCTCGAACGGGAGTCTCCCTCGGGGTCCGACAACTCGCTCCAATACCTATAGCGCCTTCATCGCCTTGCCCTTCCCCATTGCTCCCCCCAGTAGGTTTGAGTGTGTGTTGTTCTTTCACCACCTTCGGTTTCCCCAGGATCGCGGCACGGCCACCTGGCGGTCATCGGCGGCGAACCCAGATGGGAAGTGAGCGGGGGCAGGACTTCTCAGAAGGCGGCTGGGCTTCTCAGAAGCCTTCTGAGAAGCCGTCTCTGTATTCGGAGAAGGCTTAAACGACTTTCCGGAGAGCGCGAGGGCTTCTGAGAAGCCCCGCCGCCTCCCGAGAAGGCTTGCCCCCTCTCGCTTTTCCCCAGGGCTCGCCGCCAAGGGCTTGCCCTGCCCCATTTCCTTCCCTTGCAGGTTTGAGTGTGTGTGTGTGTGTGTGTGTGTGTGTGTGTGCTGTTCTTTTCCAGGCCTCCTAGGTGGGGTCGGAATAGATGTGGTCGGAGGATCGGTCCGCATCGCCGATGCATCGGCGATGCGGCTCGATGCGGAGCCCGAGTGTCGACATGCCGATGGCGCCGATGCATCGCCGACGTCGCCGATGCATCGGCAATGCGGCGCGATCATCCGACCCCATCTACTCGGACCCCATCCAGGAGGCCTCCATCTCTCGCCACGCCCGGCCTCCCCAGGCACGCGGCACGGCCACCTGGCGGTCCAGCGGGCGGCCCAGGCGCTGCGAGGCACCCCGCTCGAGGCGCGCGTGCACGCCCGCCTCTCCGCGGACCTCGGGGCCCTGGCCGCGGGGCGCTACGGGCGGGCCCTCGCCGCGAGCCTCGGCCTGCTGCCCCACGCCTAGCCCGCGGCAGCTGGACGCGCCACGGGCGCGCCCCACAGGACGGGCCAGCGGCGGCGGCGGGGCGCCGCGCCGCCGAGGTGCTCGGAGGCCCAGCGTCGGGCAGCTGGGCGCGCAGGGGCGCCCAAGGCGGCGGCGGTGGCGGGGCGCCGCCTCCTCCTCCTCCTCCTCCTCCTCCTCCTCCTCCTCCTCCTCCTCCTCCGCCGCCTCCGCCTCCTCCTCCTCCTCCTCCTCCTCCTCCTCCTCCTCCTCCTCCTCCTCCTCCTCCTCCCCCTCCTCCCCTCCTCCTTCCTCCTCCTCCTCCTCCTCCTCCTCCCCGCCGCCTCCTCGCTCCTCCTCCGCCGTCGCCGTCGCCTCCGCCTCCTCCTCGTCCTCCTCCTCCTCCTCCTCATCTCCGCGCCCTCCGCCTCCTCCTCCTCCTCCGCGCTCCTCTCCTCCCTCCCTCCTCCTCCGCCGCCCCTCCGCCTCCTCCTCCTCCTCCTCCTCCTCCTCCTCCTCCTCGTCCTCCTCCTCCTCCTCCTCCCCCCTCCTCCTCCTCCGCCGCTCCGCCTCCTCCTCCGCCGCCTCCTCCCGCCGTCGCCTCCGCCTCCTCCGCCTCCTCCTCCGCCGCCTCGCTCCTCCTCCTCCTCATCCTCCGCCTCCCTCCTCCTCTCCTCCTCCTCGCCTCCTCCTCCTCCTCCTTTCTCTCCTCCTCCTCCTCGTGCTGCTGCTCCTCCTCCTCCTCCTCCTCCTCCTCCTCCTCCTCCTCCTCCTCCTCCGCCTCCCCCTCCCCCTCGCCCTCCCCCTCCCCCTCCCTCCCCTCCTCCGCCTCCTCCTCCTCCAGTGCAACGAGTGCTTGAAGAGCTCTCGTTCTTCTTCAAAGCCTCCACCAGGGAGGTGTGCCCGCAGTCTTAAAGTAGATCCACAGAGACTGCGTGATCTTGGGCACCGGTGCATCGTTGCGGACTGCAGCGATGGAAGTTGCATCTGCTTCTGCCAGCTGTGTTTTTTCTACACCTCTGGAGGTCAGTTGCGTATCTTGGGGGACCCTTGTCAGGCCAGACCCTGTTCCCGTGCGCCCGCGCAGGTAGAAGAAGGACCCGCAGACAAGAGTTGGTCGTCTCTCAACGCTCGCAGAACAGGATTGTGGCCCAAACTCAGCAAAGGACTCCGCCAGAAGAGGCAAGGGGTCGCCGTTGACTTGGACGGCATCGGAGTCCTTTTAACTCCCGATGCATGCTGCCCGCTCTGACGGGTCTTTGGGAGTGGACGTCAAAGCAAATCTTGACCCTGGGCCTCGGAGTGGCCTCTGATTCAGGAGCGAAAGGAGGACGTACACGCACATGAATCCACGCTGGTTTCGAGCGTCCGCGATGCGCGAATGTTCGCACCACGCGGCCGGTCTCGCGGGTCGATGGGGCCGTGCTCGTGTGCACAGCTGGGCGCGTACGTCCTTTGTGGGCTCCCTACAGTGCCGTTTTTAATACATGCTCCGCGTGCGGATCATGTATAAAAAAATGCAGGGATTTAGTATTAAAAAGCAGCGATGAGTTCATGCATAACTTTATTCATACATTCATAATGTATTACAGTTCCTATAGTTTTAAACAAATCCTATGCATCAAAAACTGCCCTGTACCACGCGGCCGGTCTCGCGGGTCGAGGGGCCGTGCTCGTGTGCACAGCTGGGCGCGTGCGTCCTCTCTGAGCCCCCTGCTGGTTGTGCGGCCTCTCGGGGGCGGGGGGCGCGAGAGGGCCGGGCCCGGGCACAGCGGCCGTCGCTGTCGCACCGCGTGCAGCGAAGGATCGGCGAGCTGCGCACCGGAGGCCACGCCCGCGAAAGGGCCAGCCTCTCGTGCGGCCGGCAGGAGGGGGAGGAGGCGCCACGAGTGCCCCTGGCCCAGGGTGCCCCCAGGATTTCCAGGAAGGCCCCCGCGGCCTCCGGCGCCCCCCGTCACGGGGCCCAGAGGGCCCCAGGGGGGGCCCCCAGAATGGAGCGAACAGCTGGGGGCACCTTGGGCCAGGGGCACCTTTAGCAACCCCCGACAGGGGAGGAGGCGCATGCCCAGACGTGTCTGCGGCCTGAGAAAGTCGGGCCTCGAGGTTCCTGGCCGTCCTGGGCCTCTGGGGGCCCCTGCCGGGCCACGGGGCCGTGAGGAAACGACGGAGGACGAGAAGCCGGCCCCGGGGCAGTGGTCGGGACTTGGGCTTCGCGCAATGGGGGGGCGACAGATCGGGGGGGGGGCAGCCAGGGCTGCAGAAAAGGAACCCTTCATGGCCCCTAAAGGAGCCCTTTAGGGCCCCAGAGAGGGCCTTTAGGGTCTGAGAAGTGCACCTTCCCTGAGATCCGACGTAGCGAACAAATGCAACATCGCAAAAAATCACCGGAGCCCTGGACCCAATCTTTCTGCGTCATTTTTCGAGCCAGGGCGATCTGGAGGGTTTCCTCCCCCCATTCATACCGCCACCCCATGCAGCGACCCCCGAGGAACTCCCGGGGAGCCCGTACAGTGGAGGCCCATGCTAAGAAACACCCTGCTTTCCTCCAGGGTGCTGTGGGTTTCTTGGGTTTCGATGGTTTTGCTGTGGAGAGCGTGACGTTCCCACGCCAACAGTCAATGGACGTCCTGGTGTCTCAGGGTTGGGTTTCTTGTGGAAGGTTTCTTGTGGACTGACCTCCACTTTACTGGCGATGCGGCGATGCGGCGCGATCCTCCGATCCCATCTACTCCGACCCCATCTCGGAGGCCTCTAGGACCTCTTCCCCTGACCTACCAGGAGTGCAACAAGTAGCACCAGGACCTCGATATCTCCCTGAACTCCCGTCGAGGCTTCTCAGGCGGCCCAGGTAGGTCTAGACAGGCCTGGAGGGCTATGGTCAACATTAGCCAGTGTTGAGCTCCTGTCGAGGTTCTAGGCGGCCGAAGATAGGAGGAGGAGGAGGACGAGGACGAGGAGGAGGAGGAGGAGGAGGAGGAGGAGGATTAGGAGGAGGAGGTCTCCACAGGTCTGGAGGGCTGCTGTTACGACTCGCACTCTGGAATGTCAGCGGTCCGCCTCCCACCGAGGCGCGGCGGCGGCGGGCGCGGCGCCGCGCCCTACACATGCGAGGGCGCGGCTCTGTCTGGGGGAGGCTGCAGCGCAGCCCGGCCAGGGGCGGCGTGGTGACCGCGCGCCGCGCGGCGAGCCGGTGGGGCTCCGGGGCCACCGCGCGGTTCGGGTATGGCCAGGACCCCAGGTAAGGAGACCTGGTTAGTGGTAGGGCCCTGGAGCCCCTGAATTGGCCAGAATCACTAAACCAGGTTTGCCGCAGCTGGTGTTTTCTCGGGTGACGGCAGTTCCGGTTAGTGGAACGGGGCGGGGGGGCGCCCCCCAGTACACATCGGTAAACCAGGTCCCACTAAACCCGGTTCTGCCAACGCCCGCGCGGTTTTGGGGGCTCGGGGTCGTTCCCAGACCCCGTCGGGTCATGAGAAAACCACCAGGGCAGGCTCTTCGCTGCTTTCGGCCCCCTGGGGACCCCCACCGGGCCTCGGGACCGCCAACAAAATGATTCAAAATGAACACTGGTCCCGGGGAGTGGGTCCAGACCTCCCTGACCTTCCAGAGTGCTGAAATTGAGCCCTCCAGACCTATAGATTTATCTGGACTGCCTAATACCTCGATGGGAATTAAGATGTCGAGGTCCTGGTGCTATTTTGTAGCCCTCCTGGAAAGTCAGGGCCCTGGGGGCCGCTCCATGGAGACATCACGACGCAGGGGGTCTGGGCCCTCTGGAACCGAGATCCCGGCGCTGCAATTTTTGTCACACCGGGCCCTCCCGCTCCAGTGCGGGCCCCGGGGCCCTCGCAGATCGAGCCGGCTCGAAGAAGTGACGCAGAAGGATGGAGTCCAGGGCTCCGTCTCCGGTCTCGTTTTGTTCTTTTGTTTTTGAGTTGCCAGGTTTTCGCAGCGTCGGATCTCAGGGGAGGGTGTCTCGGGCGACTGGGGCCTCCGAGGTCCACGGACCGTGGGGTGGCGGACCGCGCGATGAGGTCGTGGGGGATTCCGAGGTCACCGCGCAGTCCGTCACCGCACGATTCTGAGGCCCCGAAGTTGCCGGCCTCCCGTTTCCGGCGGGGCGTGGACAGCTGTATCTGTGCTTGTAGCCCTTGCCATGCTGCAGCATCTGCTCCTCTTGCTATCGGCCCGCTCCGTCGCCTGCGGCTACGAATTCGCTGCTCGAGCGCACTCGTTGCTTTTTTTGGGCTGCTCGATTTTTGGCGTCCGGCTCTTGCATACAGAATACGGTGCTGAATGTTTTTGGTTGCAGAGCCTTCGCTGTCGCAGTTACGCGTTCCCTCTGCTGGGGGATGTTTCGTCGCTGCGCGCACGGTTCCAGCGTCACCTGCCTGTGCCCTGAGCGGCCCTCGCGGAGCACACAGGTCTCTGACGTGACCCTTCTCGTCACCCCTTTGTGGCTGGCGACGGCGTCCCGTGGGCCACAAGACGCGTAGCGGACCATCCGAAGAGCCTGCCCATGCCGTTCTTCACGCTGGCATCTCTTGTCGGTCGTGGAGCCGGCGGAATGGTGATGCGTGCTATGTAACCCTGATGCGCGTGCGCGCCGAGCTCGCGGTGCACTCGCGTGCGCCAGCGGCGCTGCTGCGCCGCACCCAGGGCACATGTGTTGTACAGTCTGCCCGATAACGGCGCGAGGCACCTCGCACATGTGTCCAACAGTCCGCTGTAACTCGCGCTCTTGCCGCGCTCGCCGCGGCGCGCGGGGCAAGTTCGGATGGGATCCTGGCCCAGACCCCCGACGTCGTATTCTTTCTCAGCGTGGCCTCGCGGAGGTATCGACGCTTTCCCCTGGCCCTGTTCTCTATCCCAGGCGCTCTTTGCACGGTCCTGGGCCCCTGGTGCCTGGCGAGGGCCCCTGGAGGCCGACACTGGCCAAGAGCCATCGGTGCCTTTTGTTTTTCTCTTCGCGACGGGGTGGGGTGGGGGGGGTCGTGGCGACCCCTGGCCTGGGGCCAGCAGCCGGCCCTCGGACCCGCGCTCTGGCGCTTCTTTCTCTTGTGGGCTTTGCTGCGGGGCGGTCTGGGCCTCCCGGGAGGGGGTCGGAGCAGATGGGGCCGGGGCGGCTCGCGCCGCACTGCCGATGCGGCTCGGTGTGGAGGCCGTGGCTCCCCACGCCGACGTCGCCGATGCACCGCCGACGTCGGCGGTGCATCGCCGGTGCATCGCGCCGATGCATCGCCGATGCATCGGCGGTGCATCGGCGATGCGGCGCGAGCCTTCGGCCTCCTCTGCTCGGACCCCATCCAGGAGGCTTCTGCAGTGGAGGCCAGTCCACGAGGAACCTTCTGCAAGAAACCCAACCCCGAGGCCCTGGGACGTTCATCGACTTCTGGCGCGGGAACGCCACGCTCTCCACAGCAAAACCATCGAAGCCCAGGAAACCCAGGGCAGTCTGGAGGCGAGCAGGGTGTTTCTTGGCATTGGCCCTCACTGTACAGTGCCGTTTTTTATACATGCTCCGCGTGCGGATCATGTATTTACAATGCAGGGAGTTAGTATTAAAAACAACGATGAGTTCATGCATACATTCATTCATAAACTAATCATGTATTAAGATTCAGATGTTTTAAAATAAATCCTATGTATGAAAGAATAAACTGCCCTGTAGGAGGAGAGCCCAGCGTGGCTACGACGGCGCCCCCAGCAGGCCCAGAGAGGAGCCCGAAGGCCTTGATGTCCTCGGCGCGCCCCTTTGGCCGCGAAGACCGCGTCTAGAACTGGGCGGGGCCAGGGCGGCGAGCGGGGCCAGAGCGACGATGCAGTGGGGGCCCATGCCAAGAAGCACCTCCATCTCCTCCTCCTCCTCCTCCTCCTCCTCCTCCTCCTCCTCCTAGATGGGGTCCGAGTACAGTGGGAACCCATGCCAAGAAGCACCCTGCTTGCCTCCAGGGTGCCCTGGTTTTCTTGGGTTTCGATGGCTCTGCTGCGGAGAGCGTGGCGTTCCCACGCCACAGACCAACGGACGGCGGGGTTGGGCTCCTCGGGGGAGGCTTCTCGTGGACTGGCCTCCGTCGTAAACCGCTCCAGAGCGCTCCAGAACGCTCTCCGAGCGCTCTGGACGGCTTCGACGCGGCCGCGGCGCCCGACCCGTCCCCCGAGGAGCCGATGCTGGAGGTCCTGGATCCCTCCTCCGAGGAGATTTTCTGCCGGCCCCGTTGGAATGCAAGAGGCGACCCCCCCCCCCCGGGCGCAGCTCGCCCCTGCAGGGGGGTCTGGCGCGGCCGCGCGCGGCGAGGTGTCGGTGAGAGCCCGGCAGGACGAGGAGGCCGCGCTGGTGGAGGCAAGCCGCCGCCGCAGCCCCCCGGCCGCGGGGGGGCGGCAGGCGCGGGTCCAGACAGCGGGCGCCTCGAAGAGATCGAGTCGGCATCTTTTTTTTTTTTTTTTTTTTTTTTTTTTTTTTTTTTTTTTTTTTTTTTTTTTTTTTTTTTTTTTTTTTTTTTAAAAAAAATATATATATAATATACATATATATATTTATTATTATTTTATTATTATTATTATTATTATTATTTTAATATTATATTATATAATTATTTTATTGGTTTGTTGTAGTTGCTCCTTTGTTTTTAGTTGCTTTTCTTTGTTGTTCCGCGTCGTGCGGGCTCTGGAGGCCCTCGCTGGACGGAGAAGCCCTGGGGCAGAGGTCGGGACTTCTGGGGGCAACGTGCCGCATACGACATACGACTCGTGCAGCGGATCTCGCGGTCCTGCTTGTCCTTTCTCGGGAGTTACGCCTCAGGGATCCACCGGCCTGGCGAGGAATGCAAGCCCAAACATAACCTGACATGCATGCCGTACGATGGTATGCCGTATTTGAGTGCACTACTATATGCTGTGCTGCTATGCTGGGATGCTGTGCTGCGTGATGTAGCCGGGTCCTTGGCTTTCGCTCTAGGCGTCCTCACGTTGCTCGTCATCTTCATGGAATTTCGAGGAGCCTCCAGGAGCTGCCTGGAGCGCCCTGCTTCCTCTTCCTCCTCGTCCATGTCCTCCTCTTTGTCCTCGTCGTGCTGCTCCTCCTCCACCTCGTCCATCGCCTCCTCCTTTCTTCCTCCTCCTCCTCCTCCTCGTCCTACTCCCCATCTTCTGCTTCGGACTCCCCTACCTCCCTCTTATTATCGTGGCTCTACTCCTGGGGGCAGGTATATACAAGTTGTTTATGTGGGTTCACATGGTACATAAAGTTTGTTATGGGGTTCGGACGTTTGTGCTAGCACCCGTGTGTATATAATTTAAGCGCATCCTTGGCGGTTGACGACCCCACACAACGCCTTTGATCACGAACCAGAGCAGATATAAGCATGTTAGTCAGCGTGGACCCCAACTAGTGTGTTCTGGTACCTTATCTGCTGTGCATCATCTGTTGTGCAATTTAAATTGTGCCATCAATCTCGTGCAGTTTGTGTGAAGCAATCTATGTGGTGCAGTCTAGGTGGTGGAATCTATGACGTGCAATCTATGTTGTGCAATTGACCACCCTGCACCGCGCTTGACCACTCCACTGCTCGCGCAAACATCTCACCCACCCACCCGCAAGTTGGTTCGCAAAATCTCTTAAGACCGTGACGGTGGGTACCAAATGGCACTTGCCAACGACAGCGACGCCGACGACGACAGCGACAACGACGACAACGACGCCGCCGACAACGACTACGGCGACACCGACGACGTCTCCAACGACTTCGACGACGCCGATAACGACGACGACGACGACACCGACGACGACGACGCCGACGCCGACGACGACGACGACGCCGACAGACGACGACAACGACGACGCCGACGACGACGACGACGAAATAGGAGGGACGACGACGAGACGCTGACGACGGACGACGACGACGACGAGGGAGGAGGAGGAAGGACGACCACGGCGACAACGACGACGGAAACGACCACGACGCCAAAGAGGACGACGACGACGAACACGAGGAAAGACAGAGGACGACGTGGGCGACGACGACGACGACAACGACGCGGGAGGAGGGAGGACGGCGACGACGACGACGACGCAAGAGCGCGCGCGCACGGTTTTGTTGAAAATCCGTGTTGCGAAACCTTGGGTTTTTGTAGGTTTTTTGGACGCGCGATTTTGAAATCCTTCCGAAACCTATGGGTTTTGAAGGTTTTCGGCGTACGCGCGCGACCACGCGCGCGTCTGCACTTCGTCCCAATTTTTTGCAGAGGATTCTCGCGACGGCACACGCGCAAGGGCGTTCGACAGATTTCGACATGCGCGCGCGAAGCCCGTTTGGTAGCATTTTGTGAAAATCTTGAAAAACCTATGGTTTTCTGAAGATTTCGCACGGTCTCGCGCGGAAGCTTTTCTAGCAAATTAGTGTTGCGGCGCCCAGTGTTTTTGTATGTTTTTTGGAAACTCGATTGCGAAATCCTTCCGGCACCGAAGGTTTTTGAAGGATTTCGGCATGCGCGCGCGACGGCACGCGCGTGTGCACTTCGCTTCTTTTTTTGCAAGGGATTCGGGGAAAGTGCTATGTTAGAACAAAAAATGTCATCTCATAGTGTTTTTTACAAGGGACCCTCAGGGGGGGAAACCGGCCTGCTTGGAATGGTATGATTTCATTTTTAGGATGGACGAGTGTGCAGAATATATACATATATATATGTATATATATATATATATATATGATAATATATATATGTGTGAAATTATACTATCCCAGGGGGAAGCGTTAAGTCAAGGGGGGTATTCTCTTTTTAGAAAGGAGAATATAAGCGGTGTATGTGGTGCAAACTATGTGGTGCGCAATCTGTGTGGTGCTATCTACCTGGTGTCATCTATGTGGTGTAGTCTATGTGGTGCAATGTATGTGGTGCCATCTATGCGGTGTAATTGATCTTGACAAACGAGTTGACACATCCCGCGCTCTTGCAAACATCCCACCCACCCACCCACAACTTGGTTTGCAAAACCGACGACGACGATGACGACGCCGACGACGACGACAACGATGACACCGACGACGACGTGTCAACGACGCCGACGACAACGACGACGACGACGACGACGACGACGACGACGACGGCGGCGACGACGACGCCGACGTCGGCGACGACGAAGGCGACGACGACGCCGACGCCGACGACGACGAAGACGACGACGACGTCGCCAACGAAGACGACGACGAGGGAGGAGGGAGGACGACGACGGCGACAACGACGACAACGATGACAACGACGAGGGAGGAGGGAGGACGGCGACAACGACGAAGAAGGAGGAAGGACGGCGACGCCGACGACGACAACGACGAGGGAGGAGGGAAGACGACGACGACGAAAACGACTAGGACGACGACGACGACGACGGCGCTATAGGAGGGACGACGACGAGACGCTGACGACGGACGACGACGACGACGAGGGAGGAGGAGGAAGGACGACCACGGCGACAACGACGGCGGAAACGACCACGACGCCAAAGAGGACGACGACGACGAACACGAGGAAAGACAGAGGATGACGTAGGCGACGACGACGACGACGACGCGGGAGGAGGGAGGACGGCGACGACGACGACGACGACGCAAGAGCGCGCGCGCACGCTTTTGTTGAAAATCCGTGTTGCGAAACCTTGGGTTTTTGTAGGTTTTTTGGACGCGCGATTTTGAAATCCTTCCGAAACCGATGGGTTTTGAAGGTTTTCGGCATACGCGCGCGACGACGCGCGCGTCTGCACTTCGTCCCAGTTTTTGCAAAGGATTCTCGCGACGGCACACGCGCAAGGGCGTTCGACAGATTTCGACATGCGCGCGCGCGAAGCCCGTTTGGTAGCATTTTGTGAAAATCTTGAAAAACCTATGGTTTTCTGAAGATTTCGCACGATCTCGCGCGGAAGCTTTTCTAGCAAATTAGTGTTGCGACGCCCAGTGTTTTTGTATGCTTTTTTTTGGTGGGGGAAACTCGATTGCGAAATCCTTCCGGCACCGAAGGTTTTTGAATGATTTTGGCATGCGCGCGCGACGACGCGCGCGTGTGCACTTCGTCCCTTTTTTTGCAAGGGATTCATGAACAACTGGTATGTTAGAACAAAACATGTCACCGCATAGTGATTTTTACAAGGGAACCTCAGGGGGGGATACCGGTTGGCATTTGACTTTGTGATTTCATTTTTAGGATGGACATGAGGTCGGAGCCATATATGATTTACATATCCGAAAGGGGAGCCGATAACACCGGGGGGGGGGGTAGATCCTATTCTGTTTTTAGCAAGGAGAATCAACGTGGCGCAACCTATGTGGTGTGATCAATGTTTTTCAAACCTGCGGTGCAATCTTAATGTGGCAGCCTAAGTGGTGCGACTTAGGTTGTGCAATCTATGTGGTGCAATATTTGTTGTGCAGTCTATGCAGTGAAACTTTTGCGGGGCAATCTATGTGGGACAGTTTATGTGGCGCAGTGTATGTGGTGCAATTCACTTTGACCGTCTTGAAGCTGTCCTCTCTACTGCTCGTGCAAACATCCCACCATCCCACCCGCAACTTGGTCGCAAGACTTCTTAAGACAAGACCGTGACGGTAGGTACCACATGGCACTTGGCCACGACACCGACGCCGACGACGACAGCGACGCCGACGACGACGACGACGACACCGACGACGACGACACCGCCGACGTCGACGTCGACGAAGACGACGACGCCGACGCCGACGACGACGACGACGACGACGAAGACGACGACGACGTCGCCAACGGTGACGACGACGAGGGAGGAGAAAAAACCACGACGGCGACAATGACGACAACGACGATGGAGGGGGGAAGACGGCGACGACGCGAACGACGAAGAAGGAGGAAGGACGACGACGCCGACGACGACAACGACGAGGGAAGAGGGAGGACGACGACGACGACGACGACGACGGTGACGAAATAGGAGGGACAACGACGAGACGCCGACGAAGACGACGAGGGAGGAAGGACGACCACGGCGACAGCGACGACGGAAGCGACTAGGACGACGCCAAGACGACGACGACGACGACCACGAGAAAAGACAGAGGACGACGTAGGCGACGACGACGACGACGCGGGAGGAGGGAGGACGGCGACGACGACGACGACGACGACGCAAGAGCGCGCGCGCACGGTTTTGTTGAAAATCCGTGTTGCGAAACCTTGGTTTTTGTATGTTTTTTGGGCACGATTTCGAAATCCTTCCGAAACCGTTGGGTTTTGAAGGTTTTCGGCATACGCGCGCGACGACGCGCGCGTCTGCACTTCGTCCCAGTTTTTGCAAAGGATTCTCGCGACGGCACACGCGCAAGGGCGTTCGACAGATTTCGACATGCGCGCGCGCGAAGCCCGTTTGGTAGCATTTTGTGAAAATCTTGAAAAACCTATGGTTTTCTGAAGATTTCGCAAGAGCTCGCGCGGAAGCTTTTTAAGAAAATCAGTGTTGCGAAACCATGTGTTTTTGTATGTTTTTTTGGAAACTCGATTGCGAAATCCTTCCGGCACCGAACGTTTTTGAATGATTTTGGCATGCGCGCGCGACGACGCGCGCGTGTGCACTTCGTCCTTTTTTTGCAAGGGATTCGCGAACAAGTGTTATGTTAGAACAACAAATGTCACCGCATGGTGTCTTTTACAAGGGAACCTCCGGGGGGGAAACCAGCCTAGCTGGGATGGTATGGTTTCATATTTAGGATGGACGAGTGTGCAGAAAATCTATGAAATCATACTATCCCAGGGGGAACCGATAAGTCGGGGGGGGGGGGCAGAGTTTATTTTTTAAGAAAGGAGAATTGATATTGAAGAACTTGGAGTTGTCAACTCCACAGCGCAGCCAGCGGAGTTCTGTCCATCTACGGCAGCGGTGGTGCGTTCGTCGCGCAGCCGAGGAGCAGGTCCAATATTTTTTCCTGAGGGTTCAAATTTTCCTGTGGGTTCAGAACTTTTCCGGAGGGTTCAAACATTTGTTATAGTTCCCGAGGCGTGATCGATGTGAGGGTTGTGCCACATTGGTTGGTTCGTCGGTTGGTCGGTCGGCCGGTCGGATGGTTGGTTGGTTGGTCGGTTGGTTGGCTGGTGGGTTGGCTGATGGATTGGCTGGTTGGCTGGTTGGTTGGTTGGTTGCTCTGTTGGTCGGTTGGTCGGTTGGTTGGTTGGTTGGTTGGTTGCATGGTCGGTTGCTCGGTTGGTTGCATGATTGGTTGGGCGATTGGTTGGTTGGTTGGTTGGCTGGCTGGCTGGTGGGGTGGTTGGTTGGCCGGTGGGCCAGTTGGCTGGTTGGCCGAAGGGCCGGTTGGTTGGTTGGTAAAATTGGTTGGTTGCCCAGTTGGTTAGGTGGTTGGTTGGTTGGTTGGTCGGTCGTTTGGTTTGTTGGTTCGTCGGTCGGGCGGTCGGTTGGTTGGCTGGTTGGTTGACTGGTCGGCCAGGTTGCCCGCTTGCTCAGGTGGTTCGTCGGTGCTCGATGTGTCGGACGACTTAACGGGTTGGAGAGTTGAGGCGATGCTGGGTCGGAGGGTTGAACATGCTCAATGCAATGCAATGCAATGCAACGCAACGCATCGCAGCGCAATGCAATACAATGCGAAGCAGTGCATTGCAGGGCACTGTAACGCAATGCGCGCCCCGTCGTGTGTCAGCGCTGTGGGGGCCCAAGAAACAAATACATCCTGGCGAAGGACCCAACCATACGTAGTTGTGAGTAACGCGTTGTGGGTGCCGCTTCCGGTGGGCCACGCAACGCGTGATGGGGCGTGCCGTAATGGATGGGAGGGGCGCGTGCGGGCGGTCCCTCACTGAGGCCTTCGGTGGAGCTCCCTGTGGGGCCACGACGCGCTGTAATGGGTTGTGGAGACGCGCGCGGGCGGTGCCAATGGGGCCTTCGTCGGTGGAGCCCCCATATGGGGCCGCGAAACGCTGTACTGCGTGGGGGTGCCTCCTCCTTCCCCTTCCCCTTCCCCCCTCCTCCCCCTCCCCCTTGCCCCTCCCCCTCCTCCCCTGGCTCCCCCTTCCCCTCCTCCCCCTCCTCCCCCCTCCCCTCCCCCCTCCTCCCCCTTCCTCCTCCCTCCCCCCTCCTCCCCTTCCCCCTCCCCCCTCCTCCCTCCTCCCCCTCCTTCCCCTTGCCCCTCCCCCCTCTCCCCGCCCCTTCCCCTCCTCAGCCCCCCTCCCCCCCGAGCAGGTGGCCGCCGCCAGCCGCCTCGCGTGGGAGCTGCGCGTCTGCTCGGGCGAGGCTCCGCAGGGGGGCGCCCGCCGCCCGCTCTCGCCGCGCGTCGACCCTGTCCGCCTGCCTACTTCCATGTCTGCCTCCTCCTCCTCTTCCTCCCCTCCTCCTCCCCGCCTCCTCCTCCTCCTCCTCCTCCTCCTCGTCCTCATCCTCCTCCTCCTCCTCCTCCTCCGCCTCCTCCTCCTCCTCCTCCTCCTCCTCCTCCTCCTCCTCCCCCTCCTCCTCTCCTCCTCCTCCTCCTCCTCCTCTTCCGCTCCTCCTCCGCCTCCTCCCCCTCCTCCCTCCTCCTCCTCCTCCTCCTCCTCCTCCTCCTCCTCCTCCTCTCCTCCTCCTCCTCCTCCTCCTCCTCCTCCTCCTTCTCCTCCTCCTCCTCCGCCTCCGCCTCCTGCTTCTCCTCCTCCTCCTCCTCCTCCTCCTCCTCCTCCTCCTCTCCTCCCTCCTCCCTCCTCCCTCCTCCTCCCTCTCCCTCCTCCTCCCTCCCTCCTCCCTCCTCCCTCCTCCCTCCTCCCTCCCTCCCTCGCTCCTCCCTCCTCCCTCCTCCTTCCGTCTGGCGTGTAGGCCTCCCAGATGGGGCTCAAGCAGATGGGGTCGGAGGACTGCGCCGCATCGCCGATGCATCGCCGATGCATCGCCGATGCGTACGCGACTTTGGCGATTTCGGCGATGCATCGGCGATGCCTCGGGGCGTCGGCTGGGCGAAGAGCGAGGGAACAAAATGGCGTAATCACAAACATTCGAAGCTCCGCGCGGACTTCTGCGGTCGGCGCTGGGTCCTCAGGGCGGCACCTCCAGCGCCGCCCCTGGCGCGCTGGCGCGCGGGGGGGCCTGCGCCGATCCATGAAGTCAGCGCAGACTTTCGAAAGCTTGTGTCAATGCAAGTGTCTGTCCTTCGAGAAAAAGCGCCAGGATCACGGCCAAGATGTTGCTGGCTCGGTAGGGGGCCACATGCGAACCCTACCCCTGCCCCCCACGATTTCCGAGGGCGAGGGTGGGGTTCACTTCGCTCGGGAGCTCCCGAGCGGAGTGACCCCCCCCCCTCGGAGATCGTGGGGAGCAGGGGCAGGGTTCGCACGTGGCCTTCTAAGCTGGCCGACGCCGATCCTGGCCGTGGTCGGTGCCGGCCGTCGCCGATGCGCGAGGGTGAGCGCGCATCGGCGGGGGGGAGGGGGTCCGGGCCAGGTGTCAAGAAGTCGTGGATGCGGCTGCCTCTGGCAGGCGGGCCCTCGATCGGGCGCCGGAGGGTGCCAACTCTACGCTCGAGTCGGGCGTGTCCCTCTACAGGGGGAATTTGCAAGAACAGTCCAAAGATAGTCTGGGGACGATTTTGTTAGTATTTTTGATCGTTTTTGAATGTATGTTCTGACCATGTTTACTCCTTCCTCCAAAATCCGCCTGTAGGAGGACATGCCCGACCTAACTCTACGCCTGCACCGGTGCTGGCCGGGCCGATCTTGGGCCCAGGATGCGCCAGGTTAGGGTCGGTGCCTATGCTTACAGTCGACCGGCATAGTAAGGATGGGCAACCTTCCCACAAGGGCACCCTTGCATCCTTGCCTCCTCGGCCCATCCTTGGCCACTTTCGTTGGCCGCGCCCCGCTCGAAAAGCTTCGAAGTGGGCTTCCAAGCCCCTTGCATCTTTATCGCGCATCCTTATGATACGGGCCGACTGTGCTTCCTTGGCTGCCCTGAGACGCCTGTTTTTTTGCAGTGCACGCACCGTTTTTTGAAGCGTTCGTGTCAACACGCTACGTGTTGGCTCAGCGTTTTGGGCCCCACGTTTTGGCGAGCGTACCGCGTCAGACCTACACGTGCTCAGGCTGCGTGTCGAGCTCCGTCTCACGACGCAACGTGTTGCGTGGTGCCCATAGGGGCAGCTAAGCGTATTCCTTCCTCCCCTGCGGGCCCGTGACCAGGGAGCCGACCCTGCCGAGATCGAGGGCGCCGCGGTGTCCTGCCTCTGGGTCGCGCCCCGTCGCCCCCCACCCCCTTCCCCAGCTGCCCCCGGGGGAGTCCCGGTGACCTCTCGGGTGCCCTCCTTGTCGGGGAAACGCAGGACTCGAGCACGACGCCGGGCCCCGGGCTCGCCTGCACTCTTCGACGCGAGCCCGCCCTGGATTTTGGTGGTCCAGCCTCCCGGCGCTTGCCCGAGCGCGCGTGCGGACTGCCCCTGCCGCGCTGCGGCGCAGAACAGTTTTTCGGGGGGCGTCTGCAGCAGGAGCTCGCGTCAAATACCGGACGGGGCCTCGTCATTCTCAGGATGGCCCCGTCCGACCAGCTCGCGTCCCCCGGACCCGCGTCTTGCGCCTCCCCGACCTGGCAGTCGGTCCCGGCCGAAGCGGCGCGCCGGCTGCCATGGCTCTCCTCTCGGGCACTGGCGGCCCCAGTTGGGCCGCCAGGGGCAAATGTGGGGGCTTCACGGACCGCTTCGCGTCAAGTCGGGCCTATCCTTTTACATAAATAGTCTGGGCGCGATTTTTCGATAATTTGCTCGAATATGTTTGAAGATTCTTTGGCTACTTTTCATTTTTCCTCACAAATCCGCCTGTAGGAGGACATGCCCGACCCAAGCTCCGCGTCGTGAAGCCAAGCGCGACGGATGGTCTTGGGCCGGTTTTTCGGCCTTGGGGGGCCCTCGCTGGGCCCAGGGGCCGTCAAACAATTGTTCAGGATGAAGAAGCCGGTCCTGGGGAGTGGATCGAGGTATCTGGGGGTCCACGTTTTGAACACATCAAGGCGTCGGGCGTCTGGGGCTGGGGCCGCCAGGGGGCCAAGGCGGGGGCTTCGTCCGGAGGCATAACGCCCGCGAGGGGTTTGCCTTCGTCTGCGGGCGGTGGTGTTTCGGCCTTGGGGCTGCGGGGGTTGCTAAGTGCATAGGGTGTTGCTTGGTGGATGCCAAGATGTCTGGCCTAAGCTAGCTTATACATTGGTAACATGTATGTGCCCTGATTGGCATGGGTGGGTTCGATAAATCCGCAAAGTGGGCTCCGCCCACGTAGCCCGGCCCTTCACCCCCCAAAGCCATTCGTGGCTCTCATATTCTACTTAGCAGTTAGGATTGGCCAGGTATAGCACACCATAGCACGATAACCCTGCTATCCACTTAGCACCCCCCGCGGTGATCCATGGGAAGGCGAGCTCCGCCTTCTCCTGCCGCCCGTGGAGCGAGTGGCGCTGTGCGCCGTGTCGCTGTCCTGGCGGAAGTGCGCTGGCACCTTGTCCGCAGCATCGCCCGCGGGTTCGTCTGGGTGGAGCCCTCAAGATCGCCGAAGCGCTGCCGACCGTATTTTTCCAATCGCAATTCATGAGAGCCGTGTATGTCCTCGAACTCCGTGTTTAGAGAGAACCAGCGTGCGTTTTGTGTCTGGTAGTCGATGAGAAGACCTGATTTAGCGTCGAATGGCGTCGATTCAGCGTCAAGTGCCAGCAAGATAACACGGGAGGCTCCCGTGAATTGCCACAGGACGTTTGTTGTTTCCCCGTCGCGCTTGGGGTCTGGGCCCACTTGAATCACCGCGGTGGTTGCTAAGGGGATAAATAAGGGGCCATCAGTGGATGCCAAGTTGGCTCGTAGATGGCCTAACATAGCTTCAGTGTCGCGGCCTGCGTGCTCCGACCCTCCCCCTGGGCTGCGGCTCGGTGCCTGCCGTCGGGGGCCCTGCCGCCGACCTGTGGCCGCGACGTGCCGCCGATGTCGGGGCGACGCCCTCCTCCCCCTCCCCCTCCCCCTCCCCTCCCCTCCCCCTCCCCCTCCCCTTCCCCCTCCCCTCCTCCCTCCTCCTCCTCTCCTCCTCCTCCCCTCCCTCTCCTCCTCCTCCTCCTCCTTTTCCTCCTTTTCCTCCTCCTCCTCCTCCTTTTCCTCCCCCTCCTCCTCCTCCTCCTCCTCCTCCTCCTCCTCCTCCTCCTCCTCCTCCTCCTCCTCCTCCCCCTCCTCCCCCTTCGTTCCTGATGACGTGCTGCGTCGGTAGCTGGCGATGTGCTGCGACAGGGCTGGCGATGTGCTGCGACGGTGCTGCTGGGCTGGAGCCTCGGCCTGGGCGTGACAGCGCTGCATCTGACCGGCTGAGGGGGCGCAGGCGGCCCCCATGCTATAACAATTCGAGTCCTGGGGCAGTTCCAGGCCAGTGCTTGTACACAGATCAAGACCAGCGTTGCCATAATCTCGAAGCTCGGCGGCGAAACAGTTCCAAGCATCCAGAGCGCGCTTGAACTTGTTTGTGACCCCCCGAATCGCTTTGTCTGAACTTTTCCAAATGTTTCCAAACTTTTCCCACATTTGCCAAAACTTTTGAACTGCATCCGAACTGTCTTCATGTCTTTCATAGTTTCCACATTCTGTCCAAACATGTGAACTTGTTTTTCGGAATCTCAATGGTTTTTAACGCTTCTTTCGAACTCTTGATTTCCTTCCTTTCTGAGCTCGAACCTCTAACTTTCCCTCCGCCCGGATCCAAACCCGAGTGTCATTTGTCTTCCGAGGATGGCCGTCCATGCCCCCGCTCAGCCAGCCAGATGTGCAGCACCTGCCTTCACCCGTCCCGATTGGGGGTGTGGACCGGATTCGCTGATCTATGATCTCTTGTCACGCTGCTCGTGATGCGAACGGCACGCGCGCGAGCTACAGCCAACCCTCATAGTAAGGATGGGTAACCTTCCCACAAGGTCACCCTTGCATCCTTGCCTCCTCGGTCTATCCTTGGCCAGCTTCGTTGGCCGCGTTGTGCTCGAGAAGCCTCGAAATGTCCCTCCGAGGCCCTTGCATCCTTCTATCCCGCATCCTTATCATACGGGTTGACTGCAACAGACCAGGCGGCCTGGCCCGGAGGACGCACTCGAAGCGGATGGGCGTTGCCTATCTTGTCTTGAAATCCCCCCTTCCGTTGCTGGCGGCCGGCGCGAGTCGTGTCGTGTCGTGTCGTGTCGTGTCGTGTCTTGCCGTGCCGTGCCGTGTCGTGTCGTGTCGTGTCGTGTCGTGTCGTGTCGTGTCGTGACGGCGTGTTCGTGTCGTGCCGGCGCGAGTCGAGTCGTGTCCTGTCGTGTCGTGCTGTGACGGTGTGTTCGTGTCGTGCCGGCGCGAGTCGAGTCGTGTCCTGTCGTGTCGTGCCGTGTCGTGTCGTGTCGTGCCGTGCCGTGCCGCGTCGCGTCGTGTCGTGTCGTGGCGGTGTGTTCGTGGCGTGCTGGCGCGGCGGCGATTCCCTCGCGTGGGCGCTCTACGGCTGAACGCCGCCCGTGGCAGGGGGCCAGCCGATATCAGCACCCAGCAAGCCATCCCAACCCAACCCGAAGGCCCCACTATGCCCTCCATTCCCAATGGGGGGGGGCGTCCGGGAACACCGCAAAGCCACACGGAATCCGTGTCCTCCCCCCCACCCGAGATATGGGTCTTCGGGTTGTGTTGGCGTGGTCTTGTAGGCAGTCAAGGTCGAAAGATCTGCGCTATCGGGAAGCCGCTATCGGTCAAGGCCCCCCTCGCCCCGCCTCTTTGTTCCCCCTCACCCTCGGGGCGCCAGGAGGCCCATGTCGGCCACGCACAGAGGGGGGTATGAGGGAGGGGGGAAGCACCCCCTGCTCCTTCGAAGGCGTGGGCCCTGTCTGTACATGTTAGGCCCGCGCCCTCTAAGAAACAGCCTCCTTCCAAGAAGCCTTCCCCCCCCCCTACCCTCCCGTGCGCGCCGCCCATCTCCGTAAACATGAACTTTCGGAGCTCCGCCGCTGGCGGGGCCGAGCGCCGATCCAGGGAATCCGCGCGGAGCCTCGAGAGTTTATGCTCATGCAGCTTTTTGTTCCTCTGCGCGCCGCCACGGAGGAGGAGGAGGAGGAGGAGGAGGAGGAGGAGGAGGAGGAGGAGGAGGAGGAGGAGGAGGAGGGAGGGGAGGAGAGGAGGAGGAGGAGGAGGAGGAGGAGGAGGGAGGGTGAGGGGGTGGGGGGGGCGGGGGGGGAGGGGGAGGGGGGGAGGGGGAGGGAGGAGGAGGACGAGCGGTGGGACACGCAGCGGCTCCAGCATGGCTCCCTCGCGGCTCCCTCCCCTCCTATGGGGCCCTCTCCGGCCGTCCCCCTTCCGGCTCTTCGAGCGTGCGCCCCCCGGGGGGCCCCGCGGGCGCGGGGCGCGGAGGCGCGCGCCCCCCCTCTGCGCACCCCTTGCGGGCCCGCGGTGGCAGCTCCTACTCCTCCTCCTTCTCCTCCTCCTCCCTCCTCCTCCTCTCCTCCTCCTCCTCCTCCTCCTCCTCCCCCTCTCCCCTCCTCCTCCTCCTCTTCCTCCTCCTCTCCCCCCCTCCTGCCCTCCTCCTCCTCCCCCTCGTCGTCCTCCTCCTCCTCCTCCTCCTCCTCCCCTCGCTGCGGCCGGGCATCGAATCGGGCCCGGCCCTCTGCGGGAGGAGGCCTGGCCAAGAAGGGTCCCAAACGAGTCAGGGGACGATCTCTTGACTATTTTTTTTGAGCATGTTTGGTTTTTCCTGGGGTATTTTGCATTTTTCGCCCAAAGTCCGCCTGCAGGGGGACACGCCCGACCTAAGCCAAGTACCTTCCTGCAGTCCTCCATTCTCCGTTGCTTCTTGTCCCCCCCCTTTTTTCGCCGACCGCGCGATCCTCACCCCGAGCGGTTTTTTTGACGGCCCCCCCCCCCAGCGAGGTGGGCTACAGGCTGGAGTTCGTGCCCGCGTCCGGGTCGCCCGCACAGGCCAGCGGTATGACCGCCGCATTTGTTGTTTTAATTGTTGTTTTTGCTGCTGCTGCTGTTGTTGCTGCTGTTTTTGCTGCTGTTGTGGTAGTGGTTGTTGTTGCTGTTGTTGTTGCTGTTGCTGTTGCTGTTGCTGTTGCTGTTGTTGTTGTTGTTGTTGATGATGATGTTGTTGTTGTTGAACATTATTTATTCTAAAGAATAATTATTGTTGGGCCCCCTGGTGCGCGCCCCCCCTGCGCCGCCTAGGCCGCAGCTACATTTTCATCATTTTCGTGAGGAAGCCTCAGAAAAGAGGGTGTGTACAGGATCCGGTTGTTTTGTTGTAATCCGCTTTCCCTTGCAAAAAACAATAGAAAATGACATTTCTTGTTCTAATATAATCAAATTTCAAGAATCCCTTGCAAAAAATAAGGTAAAGTGGACATTCGCGCGCGCAAGACGAAATCCTTCCAAAACCTTAGTGTTCGCAGCGATTTTAACATAAAAACATCAAAAAACCAATGGTTTTTCAACAAAAAATTGTCAAAATTTCATCCCGCGCGCTCTTGCGGATTCGTAGGAAACCCAACACTTTTTAAACATTTCTGTCAAACGGGCTTTTGCGAGCAACTTTTTCGAACTTCTGCGACAACGGTTGCGCACCTGCCAGGGCCATCATCCCTGTCAAATAATACCATGCGGGACACATTCGTTTTTTCTTCGCGCGCGCACGCCGTCGTCGTCGGCCGCGGGGCCCTGAATAGTAGCCACGGTCGTCCGCATGCCACGAAGTGAAGTGTCCGAACGTCATAGGGCGGGAAGCTGGGTGTGGGTGGTGGCGAAGAGTCGTTTGGAAATTTGGTAGAGCTTGAACCGGCCCCCCCACAAAGTGGGGGTATTGCCCGCCTCCTATGAAAACCCTGGCACTGGTGAGAACGGAGTGTCCCCACGTGCTAGTAATTGTTGTTGTTGTTGTTGTTGTTGTTGTTGTTGTTGTTGTTGTTGTTGTTGTTGTTGTTGTTATTGCCGTCGTCGTCGTCGTCGTCGTCGTCGTCGTCGTCGTTGTTGTTGTTGTTGTTGTTGTAGTCATTGTAGTTGTTGTAGTTGTTGTTGTTGAATTCTCTATTCAGAAGAATAATTATTGTTGATCCCCCCACCGGTGCATACGTTTTTTTCTCAATCAAAGTGTTTCCCTCGACGCTCGCACCCTTTTTTTTGACAGGGGCAGTCTTGATGCTTAAACTGGGCCCCTGGCCCCCAGGTTACAACAACAACAACGGCTCCCGCCTGAGACTTCCTCCCAATTTAGACAGGACCCCCGCTCCCGCCTGATATTTCCTTGCATTTTATTCAGGAATCGTGCTCTCGCTTAGGATTTCCTTATAATTTATTCAGGAATCGCTCTCCCGGCGCTCTGAAGTCGCGCTCTCGCTGGAGGCTTGCTTGCAATTTACTGAAGAATGGCCTTGCGTTGGAATTTCTTGCAATTTGCCCAAGCGCCGCGCTCCCGACACCCAGGCACCCAGGAGTCGCGCCCGTTGTGGCCCCATGTGCATGCCCTTCGTGGCCCCGCTGTCGCCATTTGTGTCCCCCTCACTGTCCTACGTGGCCCAGTTGCTACCCTCAGTGGCCCCATAGTTGCCTTCTGTGGCCCCGCATTATCTGCACTTCGTGGCCCCCGCTCGTTCGCGCTCTTCGTGGCCCCATACGCATTCCCTTCGTGTCCCCGCTGTCGCCCTTCGTGGCCTACTTCGTGTCCTTCGTGGCCCTGCTGTCGTTCTCTCTCGCTCTCGCTTTTGCTCGTCGTCGCCGTCGTCTTCGTCGTTGTCGTCGTCGTCGCCGTCGTCTTCGACGTCGTCGTCGTCGTCGTCGTCGACGTCGTCGTCGTCGTCGTCGTCGTCGTCGTGGTCGGTCCCCTGTCCGTCCCTCTTGGGGTCGGGTCGACGGTCCGCGGCCGCCCCGCCGATCAGCGCTGCGTCTGGCCAGGCCGACGGTCCGCGGCCGCCCCGCCGCTTGCCGGGGCCCGGCCTGCAGGGAAGAAAGGCATACCCCCTAAAAGGGTTTCGATCGAAGACGAAGAGGGCGGGTATTGAGGGTTTCTGGGAAATATTCATTATTGGACACTCGAGCAGATAAGGGCGAACAGTCTTAAGATGATTGTTGTTGTTGTTGTTGTTGTTGTTGTTGTTGAGCTCTTTCATTTCTGAAAAACAATTATTGTTGATCTCCCCCACCGGTGCATACGGTTTTTCAATCAAAGTGTGCCGTTCGACGCTCACACCCGGTTTTTCGACAGGAGAAGTCTTGATGCTCAAAATGCGCCCCTGGCCCCCCGGTTACAACAATAACAGCTCCCGTTTGAGTCTTCCTCCCAATTTAGCCAGGACCCCCGCTCCCGCCCGATACTTCCTTGCATTTTATTCAGGAATCGCGCTCTCGCTTGGGATTTCAATATAATCTATTCAGGACTCGCTCTCCCAGCTTCCTGGAGTCGCGCTCTCGCTGGAGACTTGCTTGCAACTTACTGAAGAATAGCGCCCTTGCGTAGGAATTTCTTGTAATTTTCTCAAACGCCGGCCTCCCAACACCCAGGCACCCAGGAGTCGCGCCCGTTGTGGCCCCATGTGCATGCCCTTCGTGGCCCCGCTGTCGCCGTTTGTGGCCTCCTCACTGTCCTACGTGGCCCAGTTGCTACCCTCAGTGGCCCCATCGTTGCCTTCTGTGGCCCCGCATTATCTGCACTTCGTGGCCCCCGCTCGTTCGCGCTGTTCGTGGCCCCATACGCATTCCCTTCGTGTCCCCGCTGTCGCCCTTCGTGGCCTACTTCGTGTCCTTCGTGGCCCTGCTGTCGTTGTCTCGCTCTCGCTTTCGCTCGTCGTCGCCGTCGTCGTCGTCATCGCCGTCGCCGTCGACGTCGTTGTCGTCGTCGTCGTCGCCGTCGTCGTCGACGTCGTCGTCGTCGTCGTGGTCGGTCCCCTGTCCGTCCCTCCTTTGGGTCGGGTCGACGGTCCGCGGCCGCCCCGCCGATCAGCGCTGCGTCTGGCCAGGCCGACGGTCCGCGGCCGCCCCGCCGCTTGCCGGAGCCCG
>CAUYUJ010020008.1:131930-141930 GCA_963575745.1 Prorocentrum cordatum
CTGAAGAGGGCCTGAAGACGGCTCGAAGATGGGCCCACGAGAGGGAACGCGAACCGACCTTTCGAGCTTCCCGCCCCCAGAGGCCCCCAGGAGGCCCCAAGAGGCCCCTAAGTGGCTCCAAGAGGCTCCAAAGAGGCCCCAAAGATGCCTGAGAGAGGTCCGACAAGCTCCACAACGCCCCCGTGGAGGCTTCAAACCTGCTTCCAAAAGGCCCCTCGAGAGGCATCCCACGATATCATCCCAGCGAACATCCGAGAAGCCTCTAACCCACAACCCAGACACGGTGGCGGGATGGGCCCAGAACTGAGACCTCTGGTTCGCATGAGGCGCCGGGGGGGCTTTGAGGGCTCCAAGAGGGTTCACACGGGGCCCCGGACCCCCCCAGAAGATCCCAAGCTGGCCCAAGATGTTCCCAGGAGGCTCCAGAGATCCCTCCAAATGCCCGAACAGAGGCGCCCTCTCCCTCAAGTGGCACCCAGGAGGCCCCAAGAGACTCCCAGGAGGCCTCCACGACGCCCCAAGAAGCCCCCCAAAGGGCTCCAGAAAGACCCGAGAAGCTCCCGAGAAACACCCACCGAGCTCGCAGAAGGCCTCCTACACAGACCCTCAGAAGCCCGCCAGAAGCCCTTCGTCCTACATGCTCTGGAACAGCCATTCGGAACACGTGGCCTTGGCTGTACCCCCCGACTCGCCCACCCAATGTCGAGGCCCGAGGACGCCTCCATGACGCCTGCAAGACGCTCCGGAAACGCCTCTCCCGCACACGTGGACCAGGTGACAATGATGCTGATCGTCGGTGGTCCGTCGTCGTCGTCGTCGTCGTCGTCGTCGTCGTCGTCGGTCGTCGCTGGTACGCTACAGGCCAAACCCTTCCTTGAATTTCGCCGTATCCGCCCGAAAATCACGCATGGGTGAAAGGGAGGAACCCGGAAGACCACATGGAAAAGGTCTCATGAGAATAGACACCGTCTTCGGAATCGACTAGAACCTAAGCGCGCGCGAAGCGCGCGCGTGGTTCTAGTTCGATTTTGAGGTCTGGAACCAACATTGTTTGGGCCAAAATGGCTACGGGGGAAGAGGAGGAGGAGGCGGAGGAGGAGGAGGAAGAAGAAGAGGAGGAGGAGGAGCAGGAGGTAGATGGAGGAGGAGGAAGATGAGGAGGAGGAGGAGGAGGAGGAGGGAAGGAGGAGGAGGAGGATGATGATGAGGAGGAGGCGAAAGATGAGGGAGGAGGCGGCGGCGGTGCTCGACTGATCCACGTGTCTGCATGCGTGAAGCCCGAGAGAGAGCAGCGGCACAGCACAAGGACCACGAGTGCGCTATCTGTAGCGGTGCATGCGCACGGTGGGGGGGCTCCCAGTGTCGAGGTCACACACCCTAGCCCTGACAAAAAGGACGGCGGCCACGATCCACTCTGTTGAACCGCAGGCAAGCCAACAAAATCATGGAGTTAAAAGGCAGCAGTGTTATCCTGAAAAGCGCAACCACTAAAATTACAGGTTCCCTGGGCGACGACTCGCGGACTTGGTACTGTCGGCACTCTGGGACCCTTGAATGAGTCGGTGAATCGCTGCGTCTTAAGACGAGGAGGAGGTCAAGCGGGGACGACAAGACGAAGCCTCAGACGACGAGAAAGGGAAAGGAGGAGGCGGAGGGATGAGTAGTAGTAGTAGTAGTAGTAGTAGTAGTAGTAGCAGTAGCAGTAGCAGTAGCAGTACTAGTACTAGTACTAGAAGTAGTAGTAGTAGTAGTAGTAGTAGTAGTAGTAGTAGTAGTAGTAGTAGTATTAGTAGTAGTAGTAGTAGTAGTAGTAGTAGTAGTAGTAGTAGTAGTCGTAGTACTTGTAGTACTAGTAGTAGTAGTAGTAGTAGTAGTAGTAGTAGTAGTAGTAGTAGTAGTAGTATTAGTTAATCGTAGTAATAGTAGTAGTCGTAAGCAGCAGCATCAGCAGTAGTAGTAGTAGTAGTAGTAGTCGTAGTAGTAGTAGTAGTAGTAGTAGTAGTAGTAGTATTACTAGTATTACTAGTAGTAGTAGCAGTAGTAGTAGTAGTAGTAGTAGCAGTAGTAGTAGTAGTAGTAGTAGTAGTAGTAGTAGGAGGAGGAGGAGGAGGAGAAGGAGGAGGGAGGAGTAGGAGTAGGAGTAGGAATTGGCGTAGGATTAGTAGTAGGAGGAGGAGGAGAAGGAGGAGGAGTAGGTGGAGGAGGGAAGATGAGGAGGAGGAGGAGGAGGAGGAGTAGGAGGAGGAGGAGGAGGAGAAGGAGGAGGAGGACCAGTGTAAACCCTCAGCTCATCAACGCTGTTCGAATAACCCCCCCTCCTGGCTCCCATCTTCATAGGCCTCTACAAGGGTTTACTTCCACGGATGGCTTTCCGTTGGGAGAGAACCTTTTGAAGATCTTGAAATATGCCAGAACATTATTTTCGGGACTCCAATGCCGCGAATCAAGCTGACCGTTGCGTTTTGACGTACCTGAGTTGTGCCAGAATGCCGTTCCTGGGATTATACCACCGCGAGCCATTGTAACTGTTACGCGCTGACAGTCAGGAATCTTTCCTAAACGCCGTTTCTGGTACGATAACCCCTTGGAATCCGTGATTGGTTGTATAGTTTTTGAAACGAATCTGCGCGGCGCGTAGGCGAGGTCCATTTTCTATAAAAAAGAACCTGCCAGAAAGTTTGTAGTCTTACTAAGCTATATGATCATATCAAAATATAATCAGACTGTTTGGGCGATGACCCGAAATCATGCAGCCCTTTGTTGCTCAAGGAAAAGAGCAGCTCTCCTTCCCCCTCTCTCCGCGACGGGGGTAGGGGAGCGCGTGCGTGGTAGCTGAGCTCGCTTGAGGTTCGCGGGCCAGCTCCGCACCTGGCGAGCTCCAGGAGCCTCTCGAGGAGGCCCAGCGGCGGCGCGCCGCGGGTCCAGCGGCGGAAGGGCCGCGGAAACAGCTGCGAGACGATCCGCGCTGCTAGCAGACGGAATGCCCCTTGCTGGCCAGAGCTGCGGGAGGACCCGCGCCCTGGCAAGGAGGTCGTAAGCAGGGTTCGACTCCAGCCTTCGAGCAAGTTCAAGGCCAAGCCTGCGAGCAAGCTCAAGGCTAAGAAGGCGAGCGAGCGCGAGCAAACCGCTGCGGCGAGCGTGGACAACCGCGCGTGGGAGTGCGGCGCTACACGCGCACGCGCCGGCTTCTTCTCTAACAACCTTATGTAGCCCAACTAGGGGGCTATCCGGGAAAACGACGCTTCGGAGAGCTTGGAAACGACGCTCCGGGGAACTTGGACACGACGCTGGCGGAGCTCTGCGGAAGCGCTTCGCGCACCCTGGAGCCACGCGTATTGGTTGGGAAACGCTAGGAAGCCACGCTCCCGGACACGCTGGGAACTCAAGCAGATCTCTGCGGCGATTCTGGACCGGCGAGCGTGGGAGTGGGGCCCCCCCCACTCACCACCTTCCGGCTTCTTCTCTCAAGCCTTTCTGCTGCAAGCAGCTATCTGGGAAAACGACGCTTTGCGTAGCTCTGCCGAAGCGCTTCGCGCACCGTGGAACCACGCGTATTGGGAAACGCTAGGAAACCACGCTCCCGGACACGCTGGAGGATCAAGCAAGCTCCTGCGGCGATTCTGGACCGGCGAGCTCGGGAGTTGGGCCCTCACTGACCACTTCCCGGTTTCTTCTCTCAACCCCTTCTGCTGCAAGCAGCTATCCGGGAATCAACAAGGGCAAGGTCCTGTCGGATCGCCAGGCCAAGGATATCGAGCAGCTGAGAGTGACGGCTACGATGCGCGGACCCCTGATCAGGATCAACCTTCAGGACTTGACTGGCCCTGAGGCCGCGCAGCATTGGATCGAGACGTTCATGAGCGAGTGTCGAGATCGCCCCGATGGCTGTCAGCTGATCCACCCAGAGAGCTAGACGGATGGTCGCAGGAAGCACTGCGCCTGCCCACGGCGGGCCGCCCCGCGCACGGGCTGAGGGCCTGCGGGGAGCCCCGCGGGATGCCCGCGAAAGGCACGCGAAAGGCCCGCGGAAGAGACCGCGAAGCTGGTACCCTGCTCGCGCTTCCTGGCTGGAGGCCCAGCCGCTTCCCTGCGCCCAAGGAGAGGTGTTGGGAAGTGTGTAGTTTTACTAAGGTATATGACGGTCTCAAAATATACGAATATATTCAGACTGTTTCGGCGATGACCCGAAATCCTGCAGCCCTGTGTTGCTCAAGAAAAAGAGCAGCCCTCCTTCCCCCTCTCTCCGCGATGGGGGTAGGGGAGCGCGTGCATAACCGCCTTCAATCCGTGAAGCCCTGACGGTTTTTCGAACGAGAGTGCGCGGCGCAGAGGCGAGAGCCAGATTTTGAAAACGACCCGCCCTCAGTCCGTGAAGCCTTTGCAAATGTTTAAACGAGTGGGCGCAGCGCTAAGGCGAGAGCCAGATCTTGAAAACGATCCGCGCTCAATCCGTGAAGCCCTGGCACATTTGCGAAACTAATGTGCCCGGCGCTAAAGCGAAAACCACATTTTGAAAGCCACCCGCCTTCAACCCGTGAAACTTATGCGCATTTTGTGAAAATTGCCCTGGCGACGTACCCAACCCCTGCGCAAAAGCGGGGCGCAAATAGTTTAGGATACTTTATAAAAGGGGGCGATGACGGAGCGAGGGTTACATATGTCTGCAGACGGAATTCGGGAGACTCGCAGGACACTGGCTACAGGAAAAGGGCTTGATAAAGCTGATGAGTTACAATTCTTGAGCACTCCTAGCCACTTCGAAAACGGGGATCACAGCAGGCCTCGAAAGTGGCGACAGTTTCACAGATCGCAGCCCCGCAGGGATGGCGAGGTCTAATTTGAATCTGCGCGTCGCCCTCACTGTGCTGGGCCCCCCAGCAGGCCTCGAAAGTGGCGATAGTTTCACAGATCGCAGCCTCCAGGGGATGGCGAGGTCTCATTTGAATCTGCCCGTGGCGTCGCTGCGCTGGGCCCCCCAGCAGGCCTCGAAAGTGGCGACAGTTTCGCAGATCGCAGCCCCCAAAGGATGGCGAGGTCTCGTTTGAATATGCCCGTGGCGTAACTGTGCAGGGCCCCCCAGCAGGCCTCGAAAATGGTGACAGTTTCACAGATCGCAGCCCCTCCAGGGATGGCGAGGTCTCATTTGAATCTGCCCGTGGCGTCACTGTGCTGGGCTCCCCAGCAGGCCTCGAAGATGGCGACAGTTTCACAGATCGCAGCCCCCTCAGGGATGGCGAGGTCTCATTTGAATCTGCCCGTGGCCCTCACTGCGCTGGGCCCCCCAGCAGGCCTCGAAAATGGCGACAGTTTCACAGATCGCACCCCCCCCAGGGATGGCGAGGTCTCGATTCTATCTGCCCGTGGCCTCACTGTGCTGGGCCCCCCAGCAGGCCTCGAAAATATCGACAGTTTCACATATCGCAGCCCCCTCAGGGATGGCGAGGTCTCATTTGAATCTGCCCGTGGCCGTCACTGTGCTGGGCCCCCCCAGCAGGCATCGAGAATGGCGGCAGTTTCGCAGATCGCAGCCCCCCAGGGATGGCGAGGTCTAGTTTGAATCTGCGCGTCGCCCTCACTGTGCTGGGCCCCCCAGCAGGCATCGAACATGGCGACAATTTCACAGATCGCAGCCCCCCAGGGATGGCGAGGTCTCATTTGAATCTGCGCGTCGCCCTCACTGTGCTGGGCCCCCCAGCAGGCCTCGAAAATGCGACAGTTTCACAGATCGCAGCCCCCCAGGGATGGCGAGGTCTAATTTGAATCTGCGCGTCGCCCTCACTGTGCTGGGCCCCCCAGCAGGCTTCGAAAATGGCGACACTTTCACAGATCGCAGCCCCCCCATGGATGGCGAGGTCTAATTTGAATCTGCGCGTCGCCCTCACTGTGCTGGCCCCCCCCCAGCAGGCCGCGAACATGTCGACAGTTTCACAGATCGCACCCCCCCAGCTATGGCGAGGTCTAATATGAATCTGCGTGTGGCCCTCACTGTGCTGGGCCCCCCAGCAGGCTTCGAAAATGGCGACAGTTTCACAGATCGCAGCCCCTCAGGGATGGCGAGGTCTCTTTTGAATCTGCGCGTCGCCCTCACTGTGCTGAGCCCCCCAGCAGGCTGCGAACATGGCGACAGTTTCACAGATCGCAGCCCCCCCAGGGATGGCGAGGTCTCATTCGAATCTGCGCGTCGCCCTCACTGTGCTGGGCCCCCCAGCAGGCATCGAAAATGGCGACAGTTTCACAGATCGCAGCCCCCCAGGGATGGCGAGGTCTAATTTGAATCTGCGCGTCGCCCTCACTGTGCTGGGCCCCCCAGCAGGCCTCGACAATGGCGACAGTTTCACAGATCGCAGCCCCCCGCAGGCAAGACAGGACGAGGCAGGGAGGGAGGAGGAGGAGGAAGGAAGGAGTGGAGACCACACTGCTCTATTCAAAACGAATACCCAACCAAGGAGGGTTGGGAAAAAGGAATGTGCGCGGCGCTAAGGCGAACACCACTTTTTTGAAGACCGCCCGCCCTCCATTTGTAAAATTGCTACTTATATTGAAGCTTCAGGGACGTAAAGTGTGAAGACTTCTCAGGCCAAACGCCCAGCCCGCCCTTCCGACTGGCTTCGGGGTGCGACACGGAGGAGTTATGTATAAGGGAAAATCATGGAGGAGGAGGAGGAGAAGGGGGAGGTGGAGGAAGAGGAGGAGCAGGAGGAGGAGGAAAAGGATGATGATGATGATGATGATGATGATGATGATGATGATGATGATGGTGGTGGTGGTGATGATGATGATGATGATGATGGTGGTGATGATGATGATGATGGCGGTGATCATGACGACGATGATGATGACGATGGTGGTGGTGATGGTGGTGGTGGTGATTATGACGACGAGGATGATGATGATCATGGTGATGATGATGATGACGATGGGGACGACGATGATGATGCTGATGATGCTGATGATGGTGTTTTTTTGGTGGTGGTGGTGACAATGATGGTGACGATGATGAGAATGATGATGACTATGACGATGAGGAGACGATGGTGATGATAGTGGTGGTGACGGTGGCGGTGGTCGATGATGATGCTGATGATGATGATGATGCTGATGATGATGATGATGATGATGATGATGATGATCATGATGATGATGATGATTTTGACGACGACGATTGTGAGGATGATGATGATGATCGGCGATGATTTACGATGATGTTGATCATGATCATGTCAATGACGATGATGGTGGTGGTGGCGGTAGATGATGATGCTGATGCTGATGATGATGATGATGATGATGATGATGATGATGGCCATGCCGATGACGATGTTGATGATGATGATGCTGCTCATGATGATTATGATGATGATGATGATGCTGATGATGATGGTGACAATCTGATGATGATGATGATGATGATGATGATGATGATGATGATGATGATGATGATGATGATGATGATGATGATGATGATGATGATGATGATGATGATGATGATGATGATATGATGATGGCGATGATAATTTAATGATGATGCTGATAGTGATGCTGATGCTGCTGCTGCTGCTGCAGATGATGATGATGATGATGATGATGATGATGATGATGATGATGATGATGATGATGATGATGATGATGATTTTGACGACGACGATTGTGAGGATGGTAGTGGTGGTGATGATGATGGCTGGTGCTGGTGGTAGTGAGGAGGAGGAGGAGGAGGAGGAGGAGGAGGAGGAGGAGGAGGAGGAGGAGACACAATAGTAATGATCTCATTTTGATTCCGAGGAGGGAGGGGGTATGGTAGGAGGAGGACGGAAGAACGAGGAAGGAGTATGGGAGGAGGAGGAGGAGGAGGAGGAAGAGGAGGAGGAGGAGGAGGAGGAGGAGGAGGAGGAGGAGGAGGAGGAGGAGGAGGAGGAAGGGAACGGGGGGGTCGCCATTCCTCCTGCAACCGAATCCCGGGCGCGGTGCAGGCCGGCTTGCTGCGGTGCGTCTTCTCCAACGGCGCGGCCTGGTTCGGGGCCCGCCTCTGCCTGTGCCGGGCCGCGAGCGTGGCGTGAGGCGCCCCGAGGAGGGGTCGGAACGATCGAGATGGGTACGGTAGGTTCACGCGGCGTTTGTGCGCCGCTGGAGACGCTGGCAAAGGCGTTCAAGGCTGGATTCTGTGACGCGGAAGCACCGAGGGACGCGTCAACGCCGTTGACGCGACGGAATTCAACCTTGAACGATCGGGGCTGCGATCGATTCAAAGTTGAACGATCGACGCGGTGTCCAAAACCTTTGTGCGCACCGACGCCGCGCGAAACTACCGTACGGCGATGGAAAGAATTGGGGCGAAGACCGCTAGCAGTTCTTGCGCATCTTGATCAGGGCTCGCTGTCGGTGTCGCCGCGGACGTTGTCCCTCTGAAGCAAAGCTTGGCGATCCTCTCAGCATCCTCTCAAGAGCCTCCCAAGAGTCTCTCCAGAGCCTTGCAGGATTTTTTCATTCAGACCCTCTCAGGAGTCTCTCAAGAGCTTCTCAAGAGACTCTCAGGACCCTCTCAGGTGCCCCTCAGGACCCTCTCAGGACTCTTTCAGGAGCCTGTCAGGAGCTTCTCAGGAACCCTCCCAGTGGCTTCCCAAGAGACTCTCGGCACCCTCTCAGGAACTTTGGAACCCTCTCAAGACCTTCCTAGCACCCTCACAGCATCCTGCTAATCATGAGGGTGCTTTGCTGGGATCGTTCAAGCTCAACGTTTTTTCCTCGGCGGAATGTGACGTGGGGAACATAAACAGGGGAAATAAAGCACCGAGCAACTTTTCAGCACCTTGAGGACGTAGGGTGGCAGTTTATGGGCCCTTTGATTTAGGGCCGCTTTCCCGCACCCCTTCATCCGCCCGGCTCTCCTCGATGGCGGCTTTCGGGGGCTCGTGTCGGGCCACAGTCAGGAAGACAGTTATCGGGTTGGGAGGATGGGGTTGGGAGAAATGATCAGGTCATCCCTGTTGTCGCGTATGTCATATGTGTAAGGTGTTGATTACACAGTCGGACCCTGTGTCTTCCCAACCCCTTCCTCCCGACACGATCATTGTCTGCCTCGCAAAACTGCAATCACAAGTGGACCTGGGACGAGACGCTGTGCGCGGGAGAAAGAGGTCACGTCTGGAGCCTCTAGGGCCCGCGGAGTGAGCGGGTCACATCGTCGGACGGCAGGGATCGGGGGGGTCCGGAGCAGGAGGAGGAGGAGGGCGATGATGATTATGATGGTGGTGGTGATGATGAGGAGGATGAGGATGATGATGAGCATGCTGATGTTGTTGATGATGCTGGTGCTGCTGATGATGGTAATGGTGATGGTGGTGGTGGTGGAGGATGATGTGGATGATGATGATAATGATAATGATGATGATGATGATGATGATGATGGTGATGATGACGATGGTGATGATGATGATGATGATGATGATGATGATCATGATGATGATGATGATGATGGTGGTGGTGGTGGTGATGGTGATGATGAATGTTATGGTGGTGATGATGATGACGGTTGTCGCGATGGTGAGGATGATACGATGATAGTGGTGGTGAGGATGATGTTTGTGATGATGATGATGATGATGATGATGATGATGGTGGTGGTGGTGGTGGCGGTGGTGGTTATGATGCTGCTGATAATGATGCTGATGATGGTGATGCTGCTGATGATGCTGATGCCGATGAGGAGGAGGATGAGGAGGGGGATATTTCTGATGGTGATTGTAGTGATGATGCTGCTGATGATGATGGCTGTGATGGTGGTGAGGAGGATGATATGATGATGATGGTGATGATGGTGATGATGATGATGATGATGAGAATGGTGGTGGTGGTTATGATGATGCTGCTGATGATGATGCTGATGATAATGATGCTGATGATGGTGATGCTGGTGAAGACGCTGTCGACGATGAGGAGGAGGTTGAGGAGGAGGATAATTCTGATGGTGAGTATAGCGATGATGCTTCTGCTGATGATGATGACG
>CAUYUJ010020008.1:144430-159430 GCA_963575745.1 Prorocentrum cordatum
ATGATCATGATGACGAGGGTTCTGCTGTTGCTGCTGATTATGATGATGGTGGCGACGATGCTGCTTCTGATGCTGTTGGTGATGCTTGTACTCTGCTGGTGATGTTTATACTGATGATGCTGGTGGTGGTGGTGGTGATGATGCTGATGTTGATGTTGCTGCTGATGATGATGACGAGGATGATGATGCTGCTGCTGATGATGATGACTATGACGATGACTATGACGATTCTGATGCTGCTGATGATGATGGTGGTGGTGATGCTGATGATGGTGGTGATGATGAGGATGATGATAATTACGATAATGATGCTAATGATGATGACGATTATGCTGCTGATGCTGATGAGATGATGATGATGATGATGATGATGATGATGATGATGATGATGATGATGATGATGATGATGATGACGATGTCGATGATGATGCTGCTGATTATGCCGATGATGATGTTGCTGATGATGGTGACGCTGATGATGCTGATGATGATGCCGATGCTGCTGATGATGATGCTGATGGTGATGCTGATGATGATGAGTATGATGTTGGTGATGATGATGATGACGATGCTGATACTAATGACGATAATAACGATGATAACGATGATGATGATTACGATGAGGATGAGGAGGATGAAGATGATGATGCGGAGGATGATGATGATGATGATGAGGATGAGGATGAGGATGATGACGATTACTATGACGAGTCTGATGCTGCTGATCATGATGGTGGTGGTGATGCTGATGATGGTGATGATGACGATGACGATGAGGATGACGATGATGCTGATTACGATGATGCTGCTGTTGATGATTATGATGCTGCTGATGCTGATGCTGATGCTGATGCTGATGCTGATGCTGATGACGATGATGAGGATGATGATGAAGTTGATGATGCTGATTACGATGATGGTACTGATGGTGATGTTGATGCTGATGATGATGATGATGATGATGATGATGATGACGATGCTACTTCTGATGCGGATGAGATGCTTGGGATGATGATGATGATGATGATGATGATGATGATGATGCTGATGATGGTGATGATGATACTGCTACTGATGATGATGATGATAACGATATCGATGATGATGCTCCTGAGTATGCCGATGCTGATGCTGCTGATGATGGTGATGCTGATGATGATTCTGCTTATGATGATGATGATGATGATGATGCCGATTATGCCGATGATGCCGAGGCTGCTGATGCTGCTGCTGATGATGATGATGATGATTATGTTGGTGGTGATGATGATGATGATGATGATGATGCTGATGCTGCTGATGATGATGATGATGATGATGATGATGATGATGATGATGATGATCACGATGAGAAGGAGGATGAGGATGAGGATGAGGATGAGGATGAGGATGATGATGAGGATGGTCATGATGACGGTGAAGAAGGATGATGAGGAGGAAGAATTGGTTGAGGAGGAGGAGGAGGAGGAGGAGTTCGAGGGGGAGGAGGAGGTGGGGGAGTTGAAGGAGGAGGAGGAGGAGAAGGAGGAGGAGAAGGAGGAGGAGGAGGAGAAGGAATGCCGTAACATGTGTCACCTTTCGTCGCGTTCACTACTGAGGAGCACTCAAGGAGCTCATTCTGACTGTCTTGGGACTTTCTTTGGCTCCTGCGGGGGAGTCTTGTGGGTTCGTTTGGGCTTCTTGGGGGCCCACTTTGGCCGTCTTGGGGCCCTCGTAGCCATCTTGGGGCTCTCTTAGGGCCGTCTTGGGAACCTCTTGGCCGTATGGCGGGTGCCTTGGGGCCGTCGTGGGATCATTTTGGCGATGTCTTGAGCCGCTGAAGGGCCTTCTGAGGCTGTCTTGGGTCTGCCCAGAGGCTCCTTTGGCCGTCTCGGGGCCGTTTGGAGGCGTCTTGAGCCATGGGTTCTCTTGTCTCTTGGGCCGTCTTGGAATCCTCTAGGGCCCCCCAGGGCCCGCTTCGGGATCCTGGAGGCTTCTTGGGCTGTTTTGGGATCACGGAAGCCAGAAAAGGCGAGAATGTGAACATCTCCGTAAACCCCAGGAAAGTATATGATTTTAATTTCTTCGGGCCTTGTTGGAAGACCTCTTGTGGCCCTCTTGGGGCCTTCTTGGGCCGCCTTGAGGCCGCCTTGAGGCCATCTTGGGCCGCCTTGGGGTCAGCTTGGGCCGTCTTAGAGGTGTCTTGGGCCGTCTTGATAGCATTGGTTTTTAGTTGCCCATCTGGGCCGTTTTGCAAGCTCGGGAGTGCGGACCCACCTTTTTCAAAAAGGGATCGTGGCCTCGGGGGCCTGGATCCATTGTTCCCAACCATCCTGTGGTGTCGGGTCCTCGTTCAGAAGAGACACTGCCCCGCTTCCTCCTCCTCCTCCTCCTCCTCCTCCGTCGCCTCTACAGTTACACAGTATGAATACAACTCTCCTCGCTCCCCTGACTGTCCGGAGAGTCTCCCGTCCTCTCTTCTTTTTCTACACCGGATTTCATGGCTTGTTTTTTCCGATGTGGTTTTTTTCAATCCAGTCGTTTCTGGTTCTTCTGAAACGGTGCTCCCGCTGCAGCGCCGCCCTCATTTTCGCGCTTCGGTCATTCAAAGTCGTGCTCCCGCTTCAGCGCTGGCCCCGTTGCCGCGCGGCTCTGGACGGCACTTGGCATTCGAAAGCGCCCACATCGGGCATTCACGGTTGCGGAGGATATGGAGCCAGCATTCCGGACAGGCCTTGTCCTCTCGTAGACGGGCAGCTTGCCCTCCAAGTCATCCAGTGCCATGCCACGGCATGCAATGCGATGCTGTGTTGTGCACCGTTGTGCGATGCCATGCTTTGCGTTGCCATGCTGTGTGATGCAATGCTTCACTACGCAATGCCACGCCATGCCATGACATGCTAAGCTCTGCCGTGCTCTTCTACGCCATGTGTTTCCATCCATCGCGTACCCTATTGGGATCCTTGCCCTGCTCTGCATACGACTGCGCGAATAGATAGGATATCTACGCCATGGTAGGGATGGGAGGGAGGGGTAGGACGTCAGACGTGACGCTAGCGCACCTAGCTTGTCCTCCTCCCCCTCCTCCTCCCTCATCCCATCCCTGCCTCTGCCCTCCGCATGTCCATGTCGGCACCCACAGGGATCTCCACCGAATGCCCAAGCGGCTGTGTTCGCATGGCACCGCCGCACCCGTCTCGGCACACCCTTCACGTTTCGTGGTTCTATTTGGGGGATACACCGAAGGCTTCAGTGGCTGCGTTCGCATGGCGCCGCCGCACCCGTGTCGGCACACCGCTCACACGTTTCGTGGCACCATGGGGAGCTCCAGCGAAGGCTTCAGTTGCTGCGTTCGCATGGCACCGCCGCGCTCTTTTCGGCACACCGCTCACACGTTTCGTGACCCCATAGGGTGCTCCACCGAAGTCCCAAGTGGCTGCGTTCGCATGGCGCCGCCGCACCCGTGTCGACACACCCCTCACACGTTTCGTGGCCCCACTAGGGAGGGTGCTCCACCGAAGGCCCCAGTGGTTGCGTTCGCTCGGCACCGCCGCACCCATTTCGCCACACCGCTCACACGTTTCGTGGCCCCCTAGGGGACTCCACCGAGGGCCCCTGTGGCTGCGTTCGCATGGCGCCGCTGCACCCATTTCAGCACACCCCTCACACGCTTCGTGGCCCCACTAGGGAGCTACACCGAATGCTCCAGTGGCTGCGTTCGCATGGCGCCGCCGCACCCGTGTCGGCACACGGCTCACACGTTTCCTGGCCGCCCCAATAGGGAGCTCCACCGAGGGCCCCAGTGGCTGCGCTCGCTCGGCACCGCCGCACCCGTTTCGGCACACCCCTCGCACGATTCGTACCCACGACGCGGTACTCACAGCTGCATGTGCTTGGGTCCTTCGCCAGGCAGTTTTTAAGGAGGGATCGTGGCCTCGGGAGGGGGAGCGGTGCATGCGCCTGGACACTACCGGGAGGGGGGGTCCCTTACAAGCATACGGAAACCCTACCAGACAGCCTTTGGCATTCTACCTCGCCTCAACGTGCCAGGGGGGTACGGTGGCGGCTTCCGACGAGGCGATGCGGCCAGATGCTTGCATCGGCGGCCCTGTTGCGCATCCTGGCGAGCGAGTGAGGCCGAACCGATCCGATCTCGACCCCGTGCCGACGCAGCTGGATCCGGCGCATATTCCGATCTGACCTGCTTGGATCCCCAGACCCCCCACGTCGTGATTTGTTCAGAACTTTGGAGGAGGAGGAGGAGCCCCCCAGAAGTCTGGACCCTTTCCCCGGGACCGGTCTTCCGTCCCGACTTCTTCGTGACGGTCATGGGGGGCCTGGCGAGGGCCGTGAGGGCCCCTAGATTCTTTCTCGACGCGAGGGGGTGTCGGTCCAGCGCCCGATGTCCCGACTCGATGCTTATCGATCTTTCGGGACGATCGGAATGAGTACGGAACGGTGGGGTACGATGCCCAACAGCAGTTCCTGTCCATTTTGCACAGGACTCGCTGTCCGCGCCGCCGCGGACGTGTTTCGTTGAAGACAAAAAGCCGCCTGCCCAACAGTGGCCACTGTCGGTTTTGGACAACGTTTGCTGTTGGGCATCGTACCTATTTTTCCGTATTCATTTCGGGCGTCCAAAATCTTACAGTAGATAAGCGGCGCCTTCGGTGTCCTGCCCCGCCGCCTCTGCTCCGCGTCGCCCCTGGCTCGCGCCCAGGCACCGGCCTTCTGCCGCTGGCGATCCTGTTGGACGGGACTGCCCGGCCTGGAAGTGGCGGCGTTCCTCTGGCGTCGTGTGGTCCTCCACGGGAGCATCAGAGGGTTCAGCCACGCGCAGAGGGGGGTAGGGGGAGGGGGGAAGGCTTCTTAGAAGCACCCCCGCTTCTTAGAAAGTGCGGGCCTTCTCTGTAGATGTAAAGGCCTGTGCCTTCTAAGAAGCGGGCCTCCTTCTAAGAAGCCTCCCCCCCCTACTCCTCTCTATGCGCCGCCAGAGGTCTTGAAAATTCATTCTTGCGGTTTTGCTATCTCTTCTGGTTGGCGTCGGATTTGGTCGATATGTTGGACGAAGCCAGAACGACACCTGGACGACGTTTGGGCGACATTTGGTCGAAGCCTGGACGAGATCTGGACGAGATCTGGTCGAATTCCGGTCGAAGGCACGTTTCCGGTAGGGCCGCGGAGGTCCGCAGAGGCTCCCATGGAGGCTCACCCAGCTGGCGACGCTCGGAGGCCACATGCGAACCCTACCCCACCACCCCACGGTTTCTGAGGGAGGAGGTGGGGTCCACTTCGCTCGGGACCTCCCGACCGAAGGGAACCCCACCCTCCCACCCTTCGAAGCCGTGGGGTGGGGGGGGAGGGCTCGCATGTGGCCTCCTCAGGCGCACCTTTGGCACTGCTGGACGGGGCTGCCCGGCCCCCGCGTGCCGAGGTAGGGGGCCCGCTGACCACGACCACGATGCCGCGGGGTCTTGCCGACGCCGGGCTCAGTCGTGGCCCATGCTGGCCGTCGCCGCCTCGCTGGGATGATCTGCGAATCGACGGTGACCACAATGGACGGCGACCAAGATCTGGCCCGCCCTGGCCAGGACATCGAGGCGAATCCGGCCGTGGCGATGAGAGAAGGGCGCGAGCATCGGCACATTATCCTCCCACCCTCTGATCCTAGACCCCCGGCGCCACGATTTTTTTGTTCCACAGAGCCCCACCAGAAGTCTCGACCCACTCCACGGGACCGGCTTCTCATCCTGAGTCGTTTTCTGACGGCCTCTAGGGCTTGCGAGGGTCCCTAGAGGCCGAGAAGTGCCAAATACTCAGAGTTTCTTAATAAGCGACGGGGGGCGCCACCCCCGCCGACAGCCCCACATCGACCCCCGCCCGTCGCGGGCAGCCACCGCGCGCCGAAGGCGCTCCGACCCCCGTCGCGGCGCGACGACGAGGCGAGGTTGACCCCCGTCGGAGGGGTGCCCCCCCCCCCCCACGCTTATCAAGAAGCCCAGAGTGGCGTCGTGATCTTTTCGCGACGCGAGGGGGTCTGTCCAGACTTGGTCATGGTCATCCTCTCTCCTCTTCCCTCCAGAGCACGGTCGGGAACTTCTGGACGGCACGTCGCTCTGCCGGTTCTGGCCCACCACGTTTTGGAGCGACGCTCGTAGCAGAACAGCAACGCCACAACCAGAAGCTTTTGGCGCGGCGTTTCTTCTTCTTCTTCTTCTTCTTCTTCTTCTTCTGGGCACGCAGTCCACGCCGCGGCAACAGAGCGTCCGCGTCCCGAGCCTCTCCCGGCCTCCCGCCCCGCGGAGCGGAGCGGCACGCCTGTCCGCTCGCAAGGGGCAATAGCGTGCCGCGCCGGGGCCGCCGCCGCGCATCACGCGGCGCCGAGCGGTGCCCGGCCGCAGCGGCGCACCTCGTCCGAGGCGGGAATTTCTGCATGGCCACCGCCTGGAGGATCAATTTTTGGGGGGCTCGCAGGCGGTGGATGTGGACATCTTCGGGCCCCCGGGTGCCAAAATGCCGCAGCACCCCGCAATGGCGGATAAAAGAGCGAGGGGGCGGGCGCGGGCGACGCGGGCGTCGAGCCGGCGGACCTCGTGGCCCTCACCTTCCCTTTCGATGGCGCCCTCCTCCTGCTCCCTCTCCTCCTCCTCCTCCTCCTCCTCCTCCTCCTCCTCCTCCTCTTTCTCGTCCGCGTCCTCGTCCTCATCGTCGTCGTCATCGTCGTCCGCCTCCTCCGTTCTTGGCTTGTTCAGTGAACGTAGTTTGGGTCGCGGGTGGGTCGCGGGCTCTCCACCTCCACCTGGAAGGAATTCAAAAAAAGCCCGCCGCAGGCGCCATAAATTTTGATTTGTACACTGAACGCGGTTTGGGTCGCAGGTTCTCCACCTGGAACGAATACAAAAGAAACCCGCCGCAGGCGCCGAAGTTTTGGCTTGTTCAGTGAACGTAGTTTGGGTCGCGGGTGGGTCGCGGGCTCTCCACCTCCACCTGGAAACAATTCAAAAAAGCCCGCCGCAGGCGCCAAACATTTTGATTCGTACACTGAACGCGGTTTGGGTCGCGGGTGGGTTGCAGGTTCTCCACCTGGAACGAATGCAAAAGAAGCCCGCCGCAGGCGCCGAACAATTTTGGGTGGGTCGCGGGGTGGGTCGCGGGTGGGTCGCGGGGGGTCGCGGGTGGTTCGCGGGTGGGTCGCGGGTGGGTCGCGGGTGGGTGGGTGAGTCGCCGGTGGGTCGCGGGCGGGTCGCCGGGGGGGTCTCGGGGTGGGTCGCGGGCGGGTCGCGGGGTGGGTCGCGGGTGGGTCGAGGGTGGGTCGCGGGTGGGTCGCGGGGTGGGTGGCGGGTGGGTCGCGGGTCGGGTCGTGGGTGGGTCGCGGGGTGGGTCGCGGGTGGGTCGCGGGTGGGTCGCGGGGTGGGTCGCGGGTGGGTCGCGGGTGGGTCGCGGGGCGGGTCGCGGGTGGGACGACGACAACAACAAACAACAAACAACAATAATAACAACAACACACATACTTTAAAACATGTTCGCCCTTATCTGCTCGAGTGTCCAATAACGCGTATTTCCCAAACCCTCGATACCCGCCCTCTTCGTCTTCGATTGAACCCCTTTTGGGGGGTATATTTTTCTTCCCTGCAGGCCGGGCCCTGGCAAGCGGCGGGGCAGCCGCGGACCGTCGGCCTGGCCCGCGGCAGCGCTGATCGGTTGGGCGGCCGCGGACCGTCGACCCGACCCCAAGAGGGACGGACACGGGACCGACCACGACGACGACGACGATGACGACGACGTCGACGACGACGGCGGCGACGACGACGACGGCGACGACGACGACGAGCGAAAGCGAGAGCGAGAGAAAACGACAGCAGGGCCACAAGGACACGAAGTAGGCCACGAAGGGCGACAGCGGGGACACGAAGGGAATGCGTATGGGGTCTCGAAGAGCGCGAACGAGCGGGGGCCACGAAGGGCATACGTATACTGGGCCGCGGAAGGCAAGGACGGGGCCTCTGAAGGCAAGGACGGGGCCACGAAGGGCAGCGAGGGGGCCACGAAGGGCGACAGCGGGGCCACGAAGGGCAGGAAGGGGACCACGAAGGGCGACAACGGGGCCACGAAGGGCATGCGCATGGGGCCAGGACGGGCGCGAACGATCGGGGGCCACGAAGGGCAGATCATGCGGGGCCAGAAAAGGCAACGACGGGGCCACTGACTGTAGCAATTGGGCCACGTAGGACAGTGAGGGGGCCACGAACGGCGACGGAGGGGCCACGAAGGGCACGCACATGGGACCACAACGGGCGCGAACGAACGGGGGGCACGAAGGGCATACGTATACTAGGCCGCGGAGGGCAAGGACGGGGCCACTGAGGGCAGCAACGGGGCCACGAAGGGCAGCGAGGGGGCCACGAAGGGCATGCATATGGGGCCACCACGGGCGTGAACGAGCGGGGGCCACGAAGGGCATACATATATTGGGCCACGAAGAGCAGCGAGGGGGCCACGAAGGGCAGCGAGGGGGCCGCGAAGGGCTGCAACGGGGCCGCGAAGGGCTGCGACGGCGCCGTGAAGGGCAGCGAGGGGGCCACGAAGGGCTACAACGGGGCCGCGAAACAAAGCGAGGGGGCCACGAAGGGCTGCAACGGGGCCACGAAGGACAGCGAGGAGGCCACGAGGGGCTGCAACGGGGCCGCGAAGGGCAGCACGGGGACCACGAAGGGCTGCAACGGGGCCACGAAACAAAGCGAGGGGGCCACGAAGGGCTGCAACGGGGCCACGATGGGCAGCGAGATCCCGATTCTTAAGTAATCTGCGAGGGAGTCCTGAACGTGAACGCAACTCCTGGGTGCCTGGGTGTCGGGAGCGCGGCGCTTGAGAAAATTAGAAGAATTTCCAACGCAAGGACGTATTCTTCAGTGAATTGCAAGCAAGTCTCCAGCGAGAGCGCGACTCCAGAGCGCCGGGAGCGCGATTCTGGAATAAATTGTAAGGAGGTCCCAAGCGAGAGTGCGATTCCTGAGTGAAATGCAAGGAAGTCTCGGGCGGGAGCGGGGGTCCTGGCTAAATTGTGAGGAAGTCTGAGGCGGGAGCCGTTGTTGTTGTTGTTGTTGTTGTTGTTGTTGTTGTTGTAACCCGGGGGCCAACGACACAGTTTGACGTTCAAGATTTTCCATCATAAAAAACAGGGTGCGAGCCCCGGGAAGGGCACGTCAATCGAGAAAAAAACAATGTGCACCGGACGAGAGGATCATCAATATTTATTATTCAGCAGTGAGAGTTCAACAACAACAGCAACAACAACAATATTTTAAACTTGTTCGCTCTTATCTGCTCGCGTGTCATTCAATATGCATATCCCAAACCCTGGATACCCGCCCTCTTCGTCTTCGATCGTATCCCCTTATGGGAGGTATATTCATTCCCTGCCACGCGTGGTTGGTGAAGCCCTTGAAAACGAAGGTTAGCTGATAACGGGGGAGAGAAAAGGACGAAAGGATCGGAGGAAGAGAGGGGGGGCAAGAGTGAGGGAGGATGATGATTTACGCTGTGAATGGCGATTCAGCTTGCGCCATGGCTTGCGCCAGCCACTCCAACACAGGTTAACAATACGTTTCGCCATGGGTCGCGCCATAAACAGCGCCACGCACCACCCCCTTGAAAAAGCATATCGTGGATACCCCCACGGGGGGACGCACAGCTGCGAACTGGCGTCAGAGACAAATTTCGTGGAACCCTGAAAAGAAGCGGGATGTTGGAAAAATGGGGCGGAAGGTTAGTGAGAACTGCAACCGTGTCGAGAGGAGCACGGGGATGTGAAATGGATTGGGATGGAGTGGACAAGAGTAGGCTCCCAGGAGGAGGAGCGGCAAGGAATGGAGAAGAGGAGGAGGGGCTGGGAATACTTTGGGGAGAAATGCGGAATGCGAGCGGGAAGGGGTGGAGATTGTTGGGGTGGGATGGGGTTGCCAGGGGAGGAGTGGGCGGAATGCGAAGAACTGAGGAATAGCGCAATGGAGTACGAACGAAATGAAAATTATGATCAAGGGGAAGAGTAGAGAAGACTGGGAGAGAACGTTGAAAAGGGGGGGCAGGTGGATACGAGCGGAAACGGGTGCGGAAACAAGGCGTGGGGGGATTGGGAGGCACCCGAAAGCCTCCTATGACCTCTACGGGCCTCGGAATGGCCAAGATGACCACCGAGCAGTTCCAGAGTCTCCGAAAACTTGCGGGAACGCCCCGGGGACCTCGTCGAGGGAGGCCTTCGTTCGAACCTTGCAGAATAACCTGGGCCAGTGGAGCACGCGCGTCTCAAAGGCCGGCAAAACGGGCCCCGGCAAACGGCGGACCGTCGGCATGGCCACTGGCAGCGCTGGCGATGCGCACACCGACTCGCGGCAACCCGACCCCAAGATGGACGGACAGCGGGCTCACCGCGACGACGACGACCACGACGAGAGGAGGGAGGGGGAGGAAGAGGAGGAGGGGGGATGAGGATGAGGATGAGGATGATGATGCTGCTGCTGCTGCTGCTGCTGATGATGATGATGATGATGATGATGATGATGATGATGATGATGATGATGATGATTAGGATGAGGATGGGGATGATGATGAGGGTGATGGTGATGATGATGCTGATGCTGATGCTGATGATGATGATGATGATGATGATGATGGTGGTGGTGGTGGTGGTGGTGGTGGTGATGATGATGATGATGATGATGATGATGATGATGATGAGGAGGAGGAGGAGGAGGAGGAGGAGGAGGAGGAGGAGGAGGAGGAGGAGGAGGAAGGAGGGAGGGAGGGAAGGAGGAAAGGAGGGAGGAAAGGAAGGAGGAGAGGGGGGAGGGCGGGGGCTGAAGGGCCGACTGGCTGGTTTTCGGCAGGCGGCGAGGCAGTCGCGCAGATTATCGGCCTGGATGGCTGAAGGGTCGGATTGCCGGGCTCCAGGCGGCACGCGGGCCCCCAGGGGGGCGGACAGGGGCGACGACGACGACGACGACAATGACGATGAGGGGAGGGGGGGAGGGAGGGAGGGGGAGGACGGGGGCAGGGAGGGCGGATGGGGCGGGAGGGACAGCTGCGAAAGGAAAGAGAGAAGAGAGAGAGAGAGAGAGAGAGAGAAAAAATGAGAGAAAGAGAGAGAGAGGGATGTAAAAAGGAGAGAGAGAGAGAGAGAGAGAGAGAGAAAGAGAGAGAGAGAGAGAGAAAAAAAAAGAGCAAGAGAAAAAGAAACAGAGAGAGAGAGAGAGAGAGAGAAAAAAAAAAACATTGAACGCGCGAGGAAGCTGCAAGGAAGTCCCAGGCGAGAGCGCGATTCTTCAATGCATTGTGAGGAGGTATCAAGCGGGAGCCGCGATCCAGTGGTAAATTGCAAGGAAGTCCCAAGCGAGAGCGCGCTTCTTCAACACATTGTGAGGAAGTATCAGGCGGGAGCCGTTGAACTCTCATTTCTGAAGAATAATTATTGTTGATCCCCCCTGTCCGGTGCCCATGGGTTTTTTTCAATTGAAGTGCTTCCTCCGGGGCTCGCACCCTGTTTTTTGACAGGGAAAGCCTTGCGGATCAGATTGCGTTGTTGGGCCCCGGACTACAACAACAACGGCTCCCGCCTGAGACTTCCTCACAATTTACTCAGGACCCCCGCTCCCACTTGAGACTTCCTCAAAATTTACTCCAGAAGGGCGCCCCCGCTTCAGACTTTTTCGCATTTTACTCAGAAGCGGCGCTCCCGCTTGAGACTTCCTCAATCAGGACCCCTGCTCCCGCCCGAGAATTCTTCATAATTTACTCCAGAAGGGCGCTCTCGCTTAGGACTTCCTCGCAATTTATTGCAGCATCGCGTTCTCGACGCTCAGGAACCACGCTCGCGCCAAGGACGCCCTCGCAATTTACTTAGGAATCGCGCTCTCGCTTAATACTTCCTCGCAATTTACGCAAAAATCCCGTTTGAATGTCCCGCCCGCCCGACCCGCCCGTCAGGGTCCGCCCGCCCGACCGGCGCTCCCGCCTGAGACGTCCGACAATGTACTCGGGACCCCCGCTCCCGCCCAACTCTTCCTTGAGGAATACGCCCTCGCCTAGGACTTCCTCGAACGTTCACACTCTTACCCTCCTGCCCCTTCCTCCCCATCCAACCTCCCTCCTCCCTCCCCTCTCCCTCATATCCACCCTCCTCCTCCCTCTTCCTCTCTCCCCTCACCCTCCTCCCATAACCTCCTCCCTCCTCTCTTCGCCCTCCCCTCTCCAGCCTCCTCCTTCCTCCCTCCTCTGTCTCTCTATCTCCAATCGTCCCCCCCCCCTTCCTCGCCCCCTCTCTCCTGGCGTGTTCCCCTTTAGCCTCGTCCCTCCCCATCCCTTCCTCTCACTCTCCCTCGTTCTCCCCCTTCCTCTTCTTGCAGGGCCCGCGCTAATTCCAATGGTGGGCAAAGAGATGCGTGCCCCATCCTCCGAATAATTCCCCGCCCGTTCACGCCCGCTTGTCTAAGCCCGCCCGCCCCCGCAAAAAGAAAGAATCCCCCCAGAAGGGGGTACGCTCGAAGACGAAGGGGGCGGGTATCGAGGTTTCCCTGCAAAAAAACAGGGTGTGAGCCCCGGGAAGGGCACTTCAATCGAAAAGGAAACAATGTGCACCAGACGGGGATATCAACAATAATTATTCTTCAGAAGTGAGAGTTCAACAACGAGAATCCGCGTCGCGGAATTCCACTTCAGCCACGCACACAGGGACAGTGAATGACCGTTCTGCTCAGCCCCCTCACTCTGATATCCATATCCACCGCCCGCAGGGGCATCAGGACGTCGTTTCCCAGGCGGTGGATATGTAGAAATCCCCGCCTCGCACCTTTTGGCGGCGCATCGGTAACGTGCGGGCAGCCTCGAAGGCAGTGGCGCAGCTTCGCGCGGGCAGCGCACCTGCTGGCGCCGGCGCGCCTTCGGGCGCGGAGCGCTGCTCTGCAGCTTCGGGGGGCTTTCTCTGCCCTGAGCGTGGCAGTGGTTGCCCGCACTCCGACACGGATTCGACACGGATTCGACGCGTTCGACAAGGATTCGGCACGGAGCCGACGTGGATCGCGGCGCGATTGGACAGACAAGACCCCCCCGAAGATGCAACACAAGCACGTGGCGCAATTGTTTTGTCGGCACGCCTTTAGTGCCACATCTCTTTAATCCGGGTGCACCCCGACGTAGCGGGCGCGGCTTCAGTACGCGGCTAAGTGGCGGGAGCTGTTCCTCTCGGAGGTAGGGGCATGCTGTGAGAGGGGTCGCAGTGTGGAGGGCACCTGGTTGAAAACTGTTCACCCTCTCGCGTGCGCGTGTGCTCGGTAACTATTGCTCCCAACCCTCCTGCGTGGGGTTGGGTTCTCGTTTTGACTCCGCAGCGCGCGTGCTTCCCACTGCCTCTGCCCCCCCTCCTCTCTCAACGCCCACCAAGACACCCCAACCCAATCCGAAGGCCCCAATTTGCCGTGCATTTTCATTGGGGGGGCGCTGGGGAACATGGAAGAAAACACACGTGGAACCTGTACCCCCCCATCCATTGACGAAGGAGTTGTTCAGCCGCAGGCATGCAGAAGTAAGCTATCGTAAGCAGGCGTGCAGAAGTGAGCTACCGTCGGTTCCTTCTGCTCAGCGGCAGGCATGCAGAAGGAAGCTATCGTTCTGCTCGTGTGCTCGAGCCAGCGGGCTCCTCCAGCTTGCGCGTGCGTGGTCATACCTTGCGGGCTGTGAGCTCGCAAGTGATCGTAATCTTACCGCAGCAGATGCGCGTTCCGATGTACGCTGACCCGGGCGGTGTTTTTGGGGCACCGCCAGCGGCGGGCGTGCGCGCCGCACGTCCGCAGGCCCTCGGAGCACGATCACATGTGCCCAACACCAGAAGTGCGAGGACCGACTTATCTGTTTCTCCCGTCTGTCCCCGCCGGCGGGGCTGGCCGCGCCAGCACCCAGGGAGTCATCCGTCCCCCTTGGGTGGTCCTCCCTTCCCCCTCCCCCCCTGCGGCCGCCCGCTCGGTCCCTCCTCCCCCTCTTGCCTTCTGGCCAGTCCAGTTCGCTACAACGGTGCCCCCGTTTAGCCAGCCTCGTCCGCCAGCGCAGACGACCCCTGCCTAGCCTCCAGCGCAAACGTTTTTCCCGTCGGTCTCTTTCTGTGCGTTCTTGGCACATCTCGAAGGAGAGAAAAAGCCATAAACATAAACTTTTGGCGCTCCGCGCGGATCCAGGGCCCCTCCCCGCGGCGCCTCCGGCGCCGCCCCTGGCGCGCTCCGCGCGCCAGGGTGGGGGGCCCAGCGCAAATCCAAGAAACCCGCGCGGACCGTCGGAAGCTTGTGTGTTTCTGTGGTTCTCTCTTCCTCCAATCTCGTCGTGCTCGCTTCTTTCTCCCCCCTGCGCGTCGCTCTCCCTGAGGTCGGCGCTCGCACAAGGGGACGGGTGGAGGCTGGTGGCACGCCGCGCGCCAGCACGGGCGCCGGGCTCCAGCATCGACGAGGGGGGGCTCGTGGCAGCTGACACGGGGAGCCGCGATGGGTCTTCCGTCGGGCCTGTCCCTCTGCAGGGGGAAAGTTCAAGCACAGTCCAAAAATAGTAGGGAGAGTTCAAGCACAGTCCCAAAATAGTAGGGGGGGCTCGTGGCAGCTGACTCGGAGAGCCGCGATTGGTCTTCAGTCGGGCCCGTCCCTCTGCAGGGGGAAAGTTCATGCACAGTCCAAAATTGGTAGGGGGACGATGTTTTAGTATTTCTGTTTTTGCTGTTGGATTGTTTTGGGGGAGTATGTTTCAATAGTTCCTCCAGAAGCCGCCTGTAGGGGGACACGCCCGACGTAAGATTGGTCAGCCTCGGCAGGCAGAAGTCTGTTCTTCGCCAGTTTGGAGGGAGGCTCTCGAGTGCGCGGCGCCAGCATACAGGCACCCGCATTGCGATGGGCCTTCCTGTTCGTTCCCGGCAACTTTTCTAGGGCACGCCTGCGACAGCCAGGCAACCCGGTAACTTTTCTAGGGCACGCTTGCGACGGACAGGCAACCGAA
>CAUYUJ010020009.1:0-10000 GCA_963575745.1 Prorocentrum cordatum
CATATGCAGTTGTGAGTAATGCTGGTGTGAGTACCGTCCTCGGTGGATCTCCCTATGGGGCCACGAACCGTTTGAGGGGTGTGCCGAAATGGGTGTGGGGGCGGCATGCGAACGTTGCCACTGGGGCCTTCGGTGGAGCTCCTTTGGGGCCACGAAACGTGTGAGGGGTGCACCGAAGTTGGTGTGGGGGCGGCATGCGAACGCAGCCACTGGGGCCTTCGGTGGAGCTCCCTGTGGGGCCACGAAACGTGTGAGGGGTGTGCCGAAATTGGTGTGGGGGAGGCATGCGACGCAGCCAAATGGAGGGCTCTTGCGGTGTGGAGCTCCCCATGCGTGCACGAAACGTGTGAGGGGTGTGCCGAAATGTGTGTGCGGGACGCATGCGGACGGCAGCACTGGGGCCTTCGGTGGAGCTCCCTGTGGGGCCACGAAACGTGTGAGGGGTGTGCCGAAAGTGGTGTGGGGGCGGCATGCGAACGCAGCCACTGGGGCCTTCGGTGGAGCTCCCTATGGCGCCACGAAACGTGTGAGGCGTGTGCCGAAATGGGTGTGGGGGCGCATGCGAACCCTGCCCACTGGGGCCTTCGGTGGGAGCTCCCTATGGCGCCACGAACGTGTGAAGGGGTGTCGCCGAAATGGGTGGTTGGGGAGGGCATTCAACCCTGCCACTGGGGCCTTCGGTGGAGCTCCCTATAGGGCCACGAAACGTGTGAGGGTGTGCCGAAATGGGTGGTGGGGAGGCATGCGAACCCTGCCACTGGGGCTTTCGGTGGAGCTCCCTATGGGGCCACGAAGCGTGTGATAGGTATGCCGATATGGGTGGTGGGGAGGCATGCGAACCCTGCCACTGGGGCCTTCGGTGGAGCTCCCTATGGGGCCACGAAACGTGTGAGGGGTGTGCCGAAATGGGTGGTGGGGAGGCATGCGAACGCAGCCACTGGGGCCTTCGGTGGAGCTCCCTATGGGGCCACGAAACGTGTGAGGGGTGTGCCGAAATGGGTGGTGGGGAAGCATGCGAACCCTGCCACTGGGGCCTTCGGTGGAGCTCCCTATGGGGCCACGAAACGTGTGAGGGCTGTGCCGAAATGGGTGCGGCGCCGCCATGCGGACGCGGCCACTGGGGCCTTCGGGGGAGCTCCCTATGGGGCCACGAAACGTGTGAGGGGTGTGCCGAAATGGGTGGTGGGGAGGCATGCGAACCCTGCCACTGGGGCGTTCGGTGGAGCTCCCTATGGGGCCACGAAACGTGTGAGGGGTGTGCCGAAATGGGTGGTGGGGCGGCATGCGAACCCTGCCACTGGGGCCTTCGGTGGAGCTCCTATGGGCCACGAAACGTGTGAGGGGTGTGCCGAATATGGGTGGTGGGGATGGCATGAGAACCCTGCCACTTGGCGGCCTTCGGTGGAGTCCCCTCATGCGGCCAGAAACGTGTGAGGGTTTTTGTGACGACTAATGGGTGTGGTGGAGGCATGCGAACCCTGCCACTGGGGCCTTCGGTGGAGCTCCCTATGGGGCCACGAAACGTGTGAGGGGTGTGCCGAAATGGGTGGTGGGGAGGCATGCGAACCCTGCCACGAGGGGGGGGGGAGGAGGAGGAGAGGAGGAACGCGGGGCACCGTCTCTTCAAAACGAGGACCCAACACCACAGGATGGTTGGGAAAGTGCAAGAGCTGTACGGATTCCCATGGTCAACGTACCAGAAATGGTGTTTCGGAAGGATTCAAGATTATGCGGTCGCAACAGTTATGTTGGTTTGCGGTGTTGAAGGCCCCAAAAAGGCGTTCTGGCACAATTCCAGATCGTCAGGACGCAGCAGTCAGCTTGATCCGTGGAGTGGAAATCCCGAGAACGATGTTTGCCATGCTTCAAGGTCTTCAACCGGCTGTCTTCCAACGAGGCAAGTCCCTCAATGGAAGTGAACCGTGTAGGGGCCTATGAGGAGGGAGCTTGGAGGGAGGGTTAACTCCAACATCGTTGATGACTCTTGGGTTTACACTGGTCCTCCTCCTCCTCCTCCTCCTCCTCCTCATCCTCCTCCTCCTCATCCTCATCATCATTCTAATCACTCATTCACCTCCTCTTCCTCTCCTTCTCATCTTCTTCATCACTCCTTCTCCTCCTCTGTTTAATCACCTCCTTCTTACCTCCCCCTCCTCCTCCTCCTCCTCTCCTCCCCTCCTCCTCCTCCTCCTCTCACACCTCCTCTTCCTCCTCCCTCCTCCTCCTCCTCCTCCTTCCTCCTCCTTCCTCCTCCTCCTTCCTCCTTCCTCCTCCTCCTCCTCCCCCACCTCCTCTTCCTCCTCTGCCCCCCGCCTGCTGCCTCCCCCCTGCCTGCCTGTGTGAGCGCCGGATTCCCTTGCGCAGCCCCTGCGGCCCGCCCGGGGCTCCGCCCGCCAGGGCCCGCCGAGCCGCAGGGCGTGCTGAAGATACGGCAGGGGCATTGGACAAGGAACGAGGAGGAGGAGGAGGAGGAGGAGGGGAAAAAAAGGGGGGGGAGGAGGAGGAGGCAGGAGGAGGAGGAGGAGATGGAGGAGGAGGAGAAGAAGGAGGAGGAGGTGGGGGGAGGAGGAGGAGGAGGAGGAGGAGGAGGAGAAGGAGGAGGAGGAGGAGGAGGAGGAGGAGGAGGAGATGGAGGAGGAGGAGATGGAGGAGGAGGAAAAGGAGGAGGAGGAGATGGAGGAGGAGGAGGAGGAGCAGGAGCAGGAGCAGGAGGAGGAGGAGAAAAGTCCAGGGTCTGTAGGCCAGTGGATTTCCAATCGTGGATCAGCCACGGACATCGCCGCCGCCCTCATCAGACAAGGAGTCCTCCAGGGTCTGCAGCCTCATTAACACACTCCTTCTCGAACGCCCCCACCGTAACTGCTCATCTCTTGGGGGCAAGTCCTGGGGAGCGCCCGCCATCCAGACCCGCCGTGCAGCAACTGAGCATGAGCCTCGCTTTGGCCTGGATTTGGCGCTGGTCGCCACAGCGGACACCCGTTCAGTCTCTCCCCTCGTCCTCCTCCTCCCCTCCCGCCACTCTCTCCCTCTCCCCTGGCGTGCCTGGCGCGTGCGCTCGCCCGCGGCCTGCGCGCGCAGCCTCTCTGAAGCCCCCGCGAGCGCACCGGTGCAACCAGGCGGGGGCCCCGTGTAGAGCTGGGCGGATTCACTGCTTGCGCTGGCTTGGACCCCGCGCGGCGCTCCGTGCCATGGCCTCGTCCCCAGGCACGGCTGGGGCGCGCTCGTGAGGCGTGGCTCGTCGGCGGGTGGGCAACCGGGACCTTTTGGTCTGTGTGCCTGTGCGTCTCTGCGTCTCTGCGTGTCTCTGTGTGTACCTGCGTGTGCCTGTGAGTCCCTGTGTGTCCCCGTGTCTCTGTGTCTCCGTGCCTCTGTGTCTCTGTGTCTCTGTGTCTCTGTGTCTCTGTGTCGCTGCGTCCTTGTGTCTCTGTGTGTCTCTGTGTCGCTGCGTATATGTGTCTCTTTGTCTCTGTGTCGATGTGTCTCTGTTTCTGTGTCTCTGCGTGTCTGTGTCTCTGTGTCTCTGTGGGTCTCTGCGTGTCTGTGCCTCTGTGTGTCTGTGTCTTTGTGTCTCTGTGTGTCCCTGTGTGCCTGTGCGTCTGTGTCTCTGTGTCTCTCTGTGTCTCTGTGTCTCTGTCTCTCTGTGTCTCTCTGTCTCTGCGTGTCTCTGCGTGCCTCTGTGTGCCTCTGTGTGTCTCTGTGTGTCTCTGTGTGTCTCTGACTGTCTCTGTGTCTCTGTGTGTCTCTCTGTGTCTCTGTGTGTCTCTGTGTGTCTCTGTGTGTCTCTGTGTGTGTCTGTGTGTCTGTGTGTGTGTGTCTCTCTGTGCGCGTGCGTGTGTATGTGCGCGTCGCAGACCAAGGGAGCGGCGTCCGAATGACGTGCGAAACGAACAGCACAGCCCTGCACATGGAGGCCATCCATGCCAGGGGCTCGCGGGGCTCAGGCAGGCCCGCGGGCACACGGCGCGGCCGCGCAGGGACAGCGGGCGGCCCCAGACCGCCGAGCAGACTGCACGACACGCGGGGCGTCCAGGAGCCCCTCGCGGGCGGCCCCGGCCCCACCCCCAGGGGGCGACAGCGGGGGCCCAGCGGTGGAGGCACGGCGGAGCGCCCCACGCCCACGCGTCGACTGGACGACCCGCAGGGGCAGAGGGCTCGTGGTCGGGCCCCCAGGTTCGCCACCGAGGGGGAGCGCTCGTCCCGGGGCGGCTGGAAACTTCACGCGCCCACGTGCTTCGCCACCTGGGGCACGCGTGGAGAGCCCCGCCGCCCCGGGACGGGCGTCCGCGGAGGTGGGGACTCTCGCCATCTCCCCTTCTCCAGCGCAAGAGATCTGGGAGACGTTGGGCAGTGGAAGGGCAAGGAACCCTTTTTTTGTCGCAGCGGCTTGGCTCCGAGCCGCGGTCGAGGCAACCGAGGGGCACTGCGGGGCCGAACTCTGGGGAAACCAGAAGGTACCGATACCGCTACTCCCCGGATCTCTCCCAAGGTGCGTTCTGACCAAGATTTCGAGGCGAATCCAGCAGAGGCGACGAGGGCCTCCCAGGAGGCCCAATACGGGGCAAACGCGGGAAGGGTAGCGGTATGGGTACCTTCTCCTCCCCTGAAACTTGGCACGGAAGGAGCGGGCAAGGGCAAGGAACGCGCGACCCAGCGCGCATGACTCCAAGCTCCAGCTGCCAGACGCACGCAGACTCTGCCAGCCTGCTGGGCCCGATGCAAAAAGTCCTGCGACTCGGGCGCCGAGGCACTGTGTCACGGAGTCGTTGGTGCTGGCACGGTACCACGAGGAAGGAGGGAGGAGGAGGAGGAGGAGGAGGAGGATGTTTTTGTAGGAGGAGGAGCGAGGAGGAGGGAGGAGAACGGAGGAGGCGGGAGGCGGGACAAAGAGGAGAGGAGGAGGAGGAGGAACGACGATGGACCGAGGTACTTTGAGGGACCGAGGACGAGGCCGAGGAGGAGGGAGGTAGGATGGCGGAGGAGGGAGGATGGGCTCGAGGTGAGATAGGGGGGCATAGGAAGGGTGAGATGGAGGAGGAGGAAGGAAGAGGAGAGCAGGAGGAGGTAGGAGGAGGAAGGAGGGGGGAGGGGTTTTGGGAGTGAGGTAGATCCAAAGTCTGGTTCCGGTGAGTTGGAGGGGGAGAGGATGGGGCGAGGGGGAGGTTGGATGGACGGGAGGCCCGGGAGACTGGTTGCGGGGTGTTCGAGTTGAGGGGGGGTGAGGAGGGGATTGGGGAGGGGAGGGGGAAAGAGCATGGGGGGGTGAGAGATTGGAGAGGAGGAGGGGAAGAGAGGGGTGGGGCATCTCGCCTTCTGCTGGACTTGACCCGCTGGCTCCTGCCGCCCAGGACGGCGCCGCGGCTCCAGGCCAGGCTCGTCGGACTGGCTTCTGGACCCGCTGCTAGACGCCTGCGTCGCGGGTCCTCTCGCCCCCTGCTGCGACGGAGGCTCTCCTCCCCAGGGGCTCCCCTTCGGAGCCCAGCCAGCGTCTGGGCCCGCTCGGCCACCGAGCAGCCCCCCCGAGTCGGAAAAAAAACACGACCGGCAGCTGCTTGTGGATGGTTTCTCCGAAGGGCTTAGGCGACCCGTCCTCCCCCTCCCCCAGCCCTCCCCCCCTCCCCTCCTCATCCCTCCTCCTCCCCTCCTCATGCCTCCTCATCCTCCTCATTCTCTCGTGCCCTTCTCCTCCTCCTCCTCCTCCTCCCTCCTTCTCTCATCACTCCTCCTCCTCTCCTCTCCTCGTATTCGTTCCTCAATCTTCTTCTGCGTCCTCTCCTCCCTCCTCACTGCTCTCCTCCTCCTCCTCCTCATCCTCCACTCCTCCTCCTCTCCTCCTCCTGGGATACTCCCTCCTCCTCAGCCTCCGTCCTCCTCCCGTCCTTCGACTCCTCCTCCTCCTCCTCCTCCTCCTCCTCCTCCTACTCCTCCGCCTCGGGTCGCCTACAGCCCCGGGGGAAGCCGTACAGCTGCTTGCTGCCTTCTGGCTGGGGGGCCCTCACCAGGCCCCAGGACCGAGAGAACCGACTCGGGATGAAAAGAGCTCCCTCCCCTGACCTCTAATGATTTAGGTTCTGTCCCCCAAACAGCGCCTGCACTCAGGAGTTCTCGCTCATGATATACGAGAGTAGGTATGACGTGGCGCAAATTCTTCGTGGTCGTGAGATGCGCCCATAGGTCGCGCCATTGCCGCCGTGGTCTGCGACAGCACGGATTTCTCGCGACGATCACGTGCGCACACCGGTTGCGCTATGGGTTTGGACCAGAGGTGGCGCAGAGTTGTAGTGGTAAGTGGTTGCGCTATGGGCTGCGGCCATGGATTGGGCCATGGGTGGCGCGGATGTTACGCGGCAGATCAGTGTTCAGCCTATCCTGCACAACAACATACATTGACCTCATAACGCCGATCGGTTGCCTGGTATGTTCCCTGAGCTGTGCTTGCACCTGGATTATCTTACTGACCTTCAGCAGAACTTCGTGCCCTTGCCAAGGACTGCCTCGTGGCTGCAGGCTGCTCCCCAAAACGTTCGCGCCACGAGGTGCGCACATGGAGGGCTCCGACACCCTGAGCCCAAAAATGCTGACACCTCTGGTGGAATGTATCATTTACCATTTACTTCCGCCGTCTTCCGCCAGCCTTCCTGAAGGGGAACTGGAACACACAAATAAATACACACAAATAAAAATATCCCCATATTTTCGCAGATGTTCTGGGTTTTTGTCTTCCCCCCCACTTCCCATATTTTTGCATATTTTCCTGGGGAGTCGACGATTAATTGTGTCTGTGTGTTTCTTCCCCTCCTGACTGGTGGAATGTATCATTTACCATTTACTTCCGCCGTCTTCCGCCAGCCTTCCGCCGGGCCTCCACCCGCGGAGCCGCCCGTGCTTTATAGGGACGGGAACACTTTTGCTCAGCGTGCCGCGGCGGCGGGCGACACGCTGTGCCGGGCGAGCAGATAGGGTCTCGCTCCGCTCCGCGGGCAGCTCGGAGAAGCTCGGGACGTCGACGATTGGGGACCAGGGCATAGATGGCGTGCCGCGCCGAAGCGTGGCGAGCCAGAACCGGCGGAGCGATGCCGAGGATGGTCACCACTAGGGGGGCCGCCACCTCCGCGAGAAGACGACCCCTCAGGCCCCAGGACCCCCGAAGCCTCCCAGAGCCTTGCAGAAAGCTCAACATCGCCAAACACCTCCCCGACCCCTGATCATTGAAACTCGATCCAGAGGAAGAGCTGGAAGACGCGGTGACCCGACCCGCCTTGTCATCTGGCCTGCTCTTGTGACCCCCGGCCGCTGCTTGACGGCCACAGGGGCCCAGGCAAGGCCTCCCCGCGACGCCGAGAGCCGTGCAAAAACTCGCCATGTCCCTGCGCCGCAGGAGCTCCGGGGGCCCCGCGCCTCGGCGCCGACCCCCCCGTGGCCCCGCCCTGGGGGTTGGGCCCTGGCCAGGACTCCTCGGAGGCGGACCCCCGGCCGCTGCCGCTCCAGGAGGCCTCCCGGAGGCCCGAGCAGGACCGGGAACGCCTGAGGCCCTCGATCGTCGCCAGAGCCTCTTCCCGCCGAACGGGTCACGCTCGTTCGTCGGCCCTCGTCCCCTGGCGCGCGCTCTCTGGAGCCGCGCGAGGGGTCTGGCTCTCCTCCTCCTCCTCCTCCTCCTCCTCCTCCTCCTCCTCCTCCTCCTCCTCCTCCTCCTCCTCCTCCTCCTCCTCCTCCTCCTCCTCCTCCTCCTCCTCCTCCGCCTCGGGTCGCCTACAGCCCCGGGGGAAACCGTGCAGCTGCTTGCTGCCTTCTGGCTGGGGGGCCCTCACTGGGCCCCAGGACCGACAGAACCGACTCGGGATGAAAAGCGTGTCCTGGGGAATGGTCGAGACCTCCGAGCGAGGCTCGGACGCCGGCCTGGCCTCGGCAGGGGGCGCCCCCGAGGCGTCCTCCTCGCGCCTGCCGCGCCCGAGCGAGGCCGCGGCGCAGGGGGCAGTGGTGCCAGTCCTGGGCGGAGGCCGAAGGAGGGCGAAGAGGTGCCAAGAGCGAAGGAGGAGGAGGAGGAGGAGGAGGAGGAGGAGGGGGAGGGGGAGGGGGAGGGGAGGAGGAGGAGGGAGGAGGGAGGAGGAGGAGGAGGAGGAGGAGGAGGAGGAGGAGGAGAGGAGAAGGAGGAGGAGGAGAAGAGGAGGAGAAGGAGGAGGAGGAGGAGGAGGAGGCCAGCAGCGGGCAGCAGTGGGCAAGCGAGGTGCGCAGAGTGGCTCAGTTGTCCTGCGTTGTGAGCAGTAGCTCACCTCCGCCATCCGCCTCCTCCGCCTGCTCCTCCTCATCATCATCATCATCATCATCATCATCATCAGCAGCAGCAGCAGCAGCATCATCAACATCAACAGCATCAGCATCATCATCATCATCATCACCAGCAGCATCATCATCACCACCAGCATCAACAGCAGCAGCATCCTTATCAGCAGCACCATCATCAGCATCATCATCCATCCTTCCTTCTCCTTCCTCCGTCATCCTTCCTCCTTCATCCCTCATCCCTCATCCCTCCTCCCTCCTCCCTTCTTCCTCCTTCAACCCGCCTCTCTCCTCCCTCCTCGCTCCTCCGTTCTCCCTCCCCTCCTCCCTCCTCCCTCCTCCCTCCCTCCGTTCTCCCTCCTCCCTTCTCCCTCCTCCTTCCTCACTCTTCCTTCCTCCCTCCTTCTCCCTCCTCCTCCACCTTCCCCCTCCTCCTCCTCCTCCCTCCTCCTCCCTCCTCCTCCTCCTCCTCCTGTTCCTCCTCCTCCACCTCCTCATCCTCCTCCTCCTCCTGGGCTGCTAGTCCAGCCAGTTGTGGCGCCGATTGCATCATGAGGACTGTTAGCGAGGAGCTAGTCGCGGCGAATCATGGCACGAGCCAGAAGTGCCTTTGCCGACCAGCCCACGCGTCCCTGAGAATGCATGGCCATGTTGTTGCTTGCCCTTGCTTGCTTGCATCAAAAATCGCGAGTGGAGCCCTAGACACCGTCTTCCTGCAACATTCCTCAGGCCGGACCAATCAATGAGGGCCCTGGGGCCCGACCCCTGACCAAACACGTCCAGTGCGAAAAAGATGCGATGCCAGGATCTGGAGGCCTCCCGTTTTTGGTCCGAGCAGACGGGGTCGGAGGATCGTGCCGCATCGCCGATGCATCGGCGATGCATTGGCGACGCCTGCGATGCGTCGGCGCCATCGGCGTGGAGAACAGCGGAGTTTCACATCGAGCCGCACTGCCGATGCATCGGCGATGCGGCGCGATCCTGCGACCCCATCTGCCTGACCCCACTTGCACCGACAACGCTACTCCTCGGACCACTCCCGGGCCGCATTCCGACCAGCGTTTCGAGGAAAACCCGGCCGCGGCGACGAGGGCTCTCCCGGACGAGCAGCGGCAGCAGCACCACCTCCTCTGGGACGCACAGGGACATACTAATACGATAATTATGTCCTCCTTGGAGGCGCGCGTCCGACCCGAACATAGAGTATACCCATCTTGTAGTAGATTGTTCCCCGAGCGGTGTGGCCAGAAAGCGCCCGCCACGACGCACACACTACAAGATGTCTCGGTGCGCGCGTCGCCCCTGGGGGGGGGGGGGCGACGCACAGACAGTAGAAGTCTGTTGGGGTGACGCCGATCCTCCTCTGATAGGGGAACAATAAGTGACATAAACATAAGATGTCGGAGGTCCGCCCGGATTTCTCGGATCGGCGCTGGGGTCCCCGGGCGGCGCCTCTGGCGCCGCCCCTGGCGCGCTCCGCGCGCCAGGGAGGGGGGTCCAGCGCCGATCCGAGAAATCCGCGCGGACCTCCGAAATGTTATGTTTATGTCACTTCTTTGGGCGAGCACCGACAAATGTACATGCACGCCCTCCGCGGTCTTGCCTGCACGAACGTCCGCGTGGACACGCACGCCAGGGGAAGCTGACCGCGTACGTGTACATATGCTGCTGGCCTCTGATATTATTGCTCCCCTATCTAGAGCTTCTTGTTCCCCTATCTACA